>JBBDGP010000438.1:0-457500 GCA_037952835.1 Lithobates septentrionalis | reverse complement strand
CAGTACACACAGTACTATGTATTATAAAGGTGGAGAAATGAAAGAAAAATGTAGGTATGATAGTCTAACAACAAATATGCTGCAGGTATGTATGCCTCCACCTGTGTGGACAGCATATGACTCAGGAAAAAGAATAGAAATGTAATTGTAGTTCTTGGGTGCAGCATTTCTGTAATGTATGTTATGCAGATTGATAACCTTTAACAAACAGAAATGTGTACAAAATGTCTCTTCTCCTCCTCGGGGCAGGAACAGCAGCTCCAAAAATCTCTGCCTCTCTTTTTAGCAGAGTTATGCCCCATACACACAGTCGGAATTTCCATCAGAAAAAGTCCAATGGGAGCTTTTGGTTGGATATTCCGACCATGTGTATGCCCCATCGGACTTTTTCTGTCGGCATTTCTGACGGACTTAGATAGAGAACATGTTCTAAATTTTTCCGTCGGAAATGCCGACGGAGGTTATCCCGTTGGCAAGTCTGACCCTGTGTACGGTCGGACACAGTTGGTGGGATTTACTAAAACTGGAGTACACAATCTGGTGCAGCTGTGTATGGTAGCCAATCAGCTTCTAACTTAAGCTTTAACAATAAAACCCAAAATCTGATTGGTTACCATGTACAGCTGCACCAGATTCTGTGTGTTCCAGTTTTAGTAAATCCCACCAAGCCGGTCATATAAATGGGGAGTTGCAAGAAGGAACAATGTTAAGCTAGTGAAAGGTCCAAAGCAGTGTCTCCAAACAAAGGACCAGTTTACTGCCCCTCAGACCTTAGGAGGGCCAGATTGTGGTCAGGGGGAGTAGAACACGTCCCAGGTTTAGTTGGAAAAAAACAATGTCTCAGGCTTGGTAGTCAGTGAGAGTCAATAAATTACATGGTGCCTGTGGTCTGTAGATGGACCTTGCCCCCACAGCACTCCCCGTGTTGAGGGAAGGGCATGTGGCCTGGTATGGTTCAGGAGGGGGCAATCACTCGTCCAGTGGCGGCTGGTGCTCAAAATGTTTGGGGGGCGCAAACAAACTGAAAAATACTGAACCCCCCCCATCAATTGCAGCCTCACTGTGCCCATCAAATGCAGCCATTGTGCCCATCAAATGGAGCCACTCTGCCCATCAAATGCAGCCATTTTGCCCATTATATGCAGCCACTGTGCCCATTATATGCAGCCACTGTGCCCATTATATGCAGCCATTGTGCCCATCAAATGCAGCCACTTGTGCCCATCATATGCAGCCACTTGTGCCCATCATATGCAGCCACTTGTGCCCATCATATGCAGCCACTTGTGCCTATCATATGCTGCCACTGTGCCCCATCATATGAAGCCACTTGTGCCCATCATATGTAACCACTTGTGCCCATAATATGCAGCTACTTGTGCCCATCAAATGCAGCAACTTGTGCCCATCAAATGCAGCCACTTGTGCCCATCAAATGCAGCCACTTGTGCCCATCAAATGCAGCCACTTGTGCCCATCAAATGCAGCCACTTGTGCCCATCAAATGCAGCCACTTGTGCCCATCAAACGCAGCCACTGTGCCCATAAAACGCAGCCACTGTGCCCATAAAACGCAGCCACTGTGCCCATAAAACGCAGCCACTGTGCCCATAAAACGCAGCCACTGTGCCCATCATATGCAGCCACTGTGCCCATCATATGCAGCCACTGTGCCCATCATATGCAGCCACTTGTGCCCATCATATGCAGCCACTTGTGCCCATCATATGCAGCCACTTGTGCCCATCATATGCAGCCACTTGTGCCCATCATACGCAGCCACTTGTGCCCATCATACGCAGCCACTTGTGCCCATCATACGCAGCCACTTGTGCCCATCATACGCAGCCACTTGTGCCCATCATACGCAGCCACTTGTGCCCATCATACGCAGCCACTTGTGCCCATCATACGCAGCCATTTGTGCCCATCATACGCAGCCACTGTGCCCATAATATGCAGCCACTTATGCCCCATCATATGCAGCCATTTGTGCCAATCAAATGCAGCCATTTGTGCCCATCATATGCAGACACTTGTGCCCATTATATGCAGACACTTGTGCCCATCAAATGCAGCAAGGCGCGTCCCCCGGCTTGGCTGTCACTTCACTAACCCCCCACCGCGGCCTGTCCGGCAGCACTTATGCCCTGTACACATGATAAGATTTTCCGACAACAAATGTTGGATGTGAGCTAGTTGTCGGAAAGTCCAACCGTGTGTTTGCACCATAGAACATTTGTTGTCGGAATTTCCGCGAACAAATGTTTGAGAGCAGGTTCTCAAATTTTCTGACAACAAAACTTGTTGTCGGTAATTCCAAGCGTGTGTACACAATTCCGATGCACAAAAGTCCACGCATGCTCGGAATCAAGCAGAGGATCCACACTGGCTATTAAACTTCATTTTCCTCGGCTCGTCGTACGCGTTGTATGTCACCGTGTTCTTGAGGTTCGGAATTTCCAACAACATTTGTGTGACCGTGTGTATGCAAGACAAGTTTGAGCCAACATTCTTCGGAAAAAAATCCACGGTTTTGTTTTCGGAAAATCCTATTGTGTGTATGGGGCATTACCACTCGTGTGGTGGGGCTCTGCTCGTCTCCTGGAGTGACGGGGCTTTCCTCCTTGGCGGGAAGCGGCGGCTGCGGCTCCTGTGTCCGCTCAGCTCCTTAGGCTTTCTCCGCCATGTCTACTCTTCCGACAAAGCGTTAGGGCATCCAATAGGATCGCCTAATGCTTTCGCCAATCGGGAGACAGGTCTCACTGACCTGCCTGCTGATTGGCCGGGAGGAACTTTAGTGTGAAAAATAGCGAAAATTCATTTGCTATGCCACACAACTGGGTGAGCTCGGGACGCAGTGTTCTGCTCCCCGAGCCCATCCTATTTTAAAGCCTATTAGAGCCTCTGGCTCTAATTATGTGCTTCAAAATAAAGACCCCCCACCTATCCTCGCCATAGTATTTCATGTGTCCGGCATCCAGAAAGGGTCGGGCACATGAATAGGGAGGGCGGCAGAGGTGTCGAGGGGGGGCGGCATCTGTGCACCCACAACTCATGGGTCGCCACTGCACTCGTCCCCTCCCTTTCCTGACCTGCCAGGCTGCATGCTCGAATAAGGGTCTGGTCTGGATTTTGGGGGGGGACCCCATGCCATTTTTTTTTTCATTTGGATGTGGGATTCCCCTTTAAAATCCATACCAGACCCGAAGGGCCTGGTATACATTGGGGGGACCCCACACCGTTTTTCCCTGATTTTTTTTTAAATTTTATTGCTGGCAATTCTGTTTGTTTTCACTACTAAAATACCACAAAACTTCATAAAATAACTCATGCAGTATTTTAGTAGCGTTTTTTGCGAATGCCAAAAAACAGAGCGGTATTTTACTGCATTTTTTAAGGGGAAACATACCGCTTTGTGAATGGAGCCCTCTGTCCTATCACTGGTATTAGTGTGAATAATAGTATCTTATTGTTGGTATCAGTGGGAGGCTTAATGCCTCATCATTGGTATTAGTGGAAGTAATAGTGCCCCATCGTTTGTATCACTGAGTGGTATTGTGCCCCATCAGTGGTATCAGTACAAGGAACGTGCCCCATGATTAGTATCAGTGGAAGGAATAGTGCTCCATTGTTGGTCTCAGTAGGAGGAATAGTGCCCCATCATTGTTATCAGTAGAAGGAACGATGCCCCATCATTAGTATCAGTGGTAGCAGTGGCGGCCCGTAATGCAGGCCACCCCCCTAATCCATGCATCCGCCCCCCTAATCTACATGCGGGGCACCGGATGCATGGATTCCAATGGGTTTTTTTGTTTTAGAAGCATGTGATTAGAGCCAGAGGTTCTAATAGGCTTCAAAAAAGGGTGGGCTCGGGGTGCAGAGCTATAGTGCGGTCACGAAGGGGTTAATCAGAATTCAGAGTTTCTTACATGTCTGGATCTACTTATTGAAGCTTAAGCTTGGGAAGTTCGACTTTAAAAAAATTGGCTGGATTTCAGCTTCAATTTTCAGTCTTGACTGGAAACCTGCATCCTGTCCCTCCATTTATTTATGTTCTCCTTTCATGTATTAATTATTTTATTACAGTTGTTATGTTCTCAGCAGTGCAAAAAGCAAAGTTTGGCTGTACATAGGCGTATCTTCATTAAGCAAGAATTAGGGAATTTTTTGCCTTTACCATTGGCTAACCTCAGATTAATCCAGATAAATCTTTGGATTTCTGAAGTTCGTGTCTGGAACTAAACATGGAGTATTAAAGAAGTATCACCTTTTTTATATTATTTTTACAGTACAGGGGGTCCCCTAGTTACAAACATCCGACTTACAAATGACTCCTACTTACAAATGGAGGGAGACAACAGGAAGTGAGAGGAAATCTACCCCTAGGAAGGGAAATTCACTCCTGTAAGAGCTATTATGGGGAAAAGGTGCCCCCACTGATGCTTTATCACCAATCCTTGTTTCCACAACAGCCCAAAATTTTTAAAATCCAATTGTCATTGGGACAGAAAGTGAGGTGAAATCTTCTGAACAGGGGCAGACACAGCAAAACAAATGTTACAGGGGTGTTAACCCTTCCCTATGCTATCCAAAAAGCTTAAAAATAGTTTTTGGCTGGAGCTACACTTAAAAAATGTACCTGTTCCGACTTACAGATTCAACTTTAAGAACAAACCTACAATCCCTAACTTGTTTGTAACCCGGGGACCCCCTGTATTCAGATACTGATGGGACAAAGTACTGTACTTGTAGTATTTTGTCCCATCTCTCTAAATTCCATTAAATTCTGGCTGCAATGTCAGACAAGGTACCAACTGAAACCACAGCTAGCAAGGAGATGGCTGCTTTGCTAACAAGTGCCTGTCTCCAGCTTCCAGCACTATTCGGAAGCAAGTATCAGTAAGATGAATGCAGAGGGAGGTAAGACGTGTCATCATGAATCTGATGGAATAACTGGAACTGAATCAGCCTTTACCTAGAGGAGATCACCAAGGTCATAAAGGTGGATTCCAATTCTGGTATGCCCTCGGGGGACAATATGTAGGATCAAGCTCTGCCACTTCTTCCTAACCTTGTGATAGGTAGATTTGGTCAGATGTAATGATGAATAGTATTTAGAGATCAGCCCAGTCCAATATTCTAGAAGCACACGTTTCTCCAGGATTGTCGGGAATAGGCTGACCTTGTTAAGGAGAATTTTCTCCAGGGTTGTCTGAAGGAGGGTGAACTTGGTCAGAAAAATGTACCTTAGTTGCAAGGCAGAGTTCCATATAATTAACATAAGATTTATCAATGTTATTTTAAAAGTAGTACCATGTTGTCAGAAACCATGAATCAGACTGAGACAGAAGTACAGTTAAAAAACACTTGTTTAATAATAAAAAAAGGTAAACAGTGTAGGAGTTCAGGAACCAAAACGGATAGTCAGACAAGCCAAAACGTAGGGGAGCCAGAGAACAGCATAGTAGAACAGCAAGCAGGATCTGGAGCCAGAAGGAATGTCAGCCAAGCAAGTCTTTAACAGGAACACAGGAGAGCGTCTCTAGAGATGTGATCAAGGCGAAGGCAGAGATCATCTGGACTGGACGGCTTAAGTAGGCAGGACTGACGAGCAGGATCATCAACAGGTGAGAAACTGTGGAGAGATAGGAGCTGGCAATTAGCCGACAGCTGAGTGGCCAGCTTAGAGAAGGAAGGGCTGGGCCCAACCCTGACACATGTAAAAAACAAAGCATTTAACAGCGTTAAAACAAGGACTTCCAGTTTCGGCCATGACCGGAAGTGACGTCACCCGTCTCTTCCCGACACATTGCGTCACACTTATGTGACTTTTTTAGGGTTTGGAGACTGGGTGACACATGCCGGACTAAATACACAGGCAGTAACCATAGGAACCACACACATTCATTGAGAGCTTGATTTCTTTGACAGACGGGCTTAGTTATGCAAGTGGCAAAGATAGAAGCCGCGCAGCCTCATTTAAGACCTCAAAGAATCCTATAGTTACTAAGTAAACATAGTAAACATTGATGACTAAAGATACATATAGAACTGCTAGCTATATATACAGAAGAAAAATACAATTGGGAAAATAAATGTATAGTGTAAGGAGTAGAATCCAATATATTAAACAAAACATAAAATTAAATAAAAATACAAATAATAAATAAATAAATATATATATATATATATATATATATATATATATATATATATATATATATATATATATATATATATACATACACACACACATTTTAATATACACATTTAAATTAAAATGAAAATGGATATAAATATAAAAATAAAAATATAATTAAAATAAAATAAAAATAAATGTTAAATAATATATTGTATTCAGCACCAAACACACACTATAACTAGCCAAGAAAAAACTTCATTAAAAAAGGAATTTATCATAAATAACGTAAATACCATATATTAAAAATAGGTCCCCATCGATAGGGAGTATAATAAGGATCCCTGTCCAAACCTAACACAGTAAAAAAGCCCCATAAGATCCTTTTAACTATGGGGACCTATTAACTGCTAAATAGGAGACCTCAAAGGTCTAAGACCTAAAAAAAGAACAACAACCTTAAGAATTACTAGTTGTAATTTAATAATCAGAAATAAAACAGTCTAAGCCAAATTCTATGTTGTGACCTGGAGGAGAAAAAGTTTGCATCTCATATATCCAACGAGATTCTGATTTACGTAAGGTGATGACTTTATTACTTCTCTATACCCAAAAACATAGAGAGGATGGATCCTTTCCATGACATTCGGCATAGTGTTTAGAAACACTATGCTTGGGATAACATATTTTGATGTTTTGAACATGTTCTCTCTGACGTTTCCAGAGTGGTCTTTTTGTTCTCCCTACATACTGGAAGTGACACGGACATTCCAACACATAAACAGCTCCTTCAGGTTTGCATGATATGAACTCTCTAATGTTGTATTTCTTCCCTGTAGTAGTTGCACGGAATTCATCTTTTTTCTTTTTGCTCAAGTTTGTATGTCTACATGCATAACAGTTCTTACAAGGATAAAAACCTTTTCCCTCACAAAAAGTACAAGTTTTCTTCGGAGGAGGGTCTAGCACGCTTTTCGCTACTAGATCCATAAGTGTGGGAGCTCTTCTATAGATAAATCTAGGACATGTGGGTAGCAACTGAACTAGATGGCGATCTGCTGTTAAAATATTCCAGTGTTTTCAAATAATAGTTTCCATGTTGAATGTTGTAATCAAGGATTAAAGGAATTTCTGAATAATTGGGTTCTCTTTTTTCTTTCTTAGTAATCTAAGTTTCTCTTTCGATGTTTTCAACTTCTTCTATTTTCTGTTATAAGGAAGGTCTTTTATAACCTTTCTTTATTAAACATCCTTCAATTCATTTGGCTTGTTTGTAATCCGATATTTCTGTGCAGTTTCTTCTGAGCCTGATAAATTGGCCTTTGGTAATGTTCATAAGCCATGATCTATGATGGCAACTATCAATGGGAAGGTAGCTGTTCTTATCCACTATTTTAAAATATCTTTTAGTTTTTATTTGACCTCTTTCTTGCCATATTTCTAAATCACAAAAATTGATTTTGTGCTCATTTATCTCACTCGAAAGCTTTATGAGCTACTCTACTTTACTGTGTATTTTTGATACTTTTTGTAATTTACAAAGTGCAACAGTGGATATAGCTGCTGGACTCCTATAGTGTCACCAGCACCAAAGGTAAAAATAGAATATCATGCTTTGTGTGTAAATTACAAAAAGTATCAAAAATAGAGTAGTGCTTAAGTATTCTTTTATACAATATTTCAACCTAGAATGTGTTTAGCCAATATAAACTAAAAGGTCCATTCGGTTTTAACGCTGAGCTCCAAGCTTGTCCCATTTTTGAAACCCTTCTGAAACCCTTTGAAACCCTTCCCCCTTACAGGAGCCCCCACTATACATGTAGTCAACCGAGCACACACAGCCAGGCATACAGCATTTTCCTAATTCTTCCACTGGCTCAGAAAAGGGTCTTGGGGTTCTTTTTAGTTTCTGTTTTATTGGAAACAATGAACCGGGAGAGGGAGATGTTGACCTGGATGACTTGAGGAACCCTAAATTTCTGTCTGGAATGCACTAAACTACGAAATGTCTCACAGGATCTCTATGCTGTTGGTGGCCTGTACTTCTTCCAGAGTTAGTAGCTACACGGTGAGGGAGAGTGCAAAATCTGGTGCGATTCTAAATAGAAACCAATCATCTTTCGGGTTTTATTGTAAAAGTTTAATTGAACAAGCTGAAGTAAGAAGCTTATTAGCTACTATGCACAGCTGCACCAGATTCTGGGTGCAGCAGTTTTAGTAAATTGTCTCCACAGTCACTTTCCTTCAGCACTGGGGGGGGGGGGGGGGTCATCTACTCACTTGGCCACAGAACCATTGGTTGCCTCCTGCTGATATCCACTGGGTTCTTTCTAGTGAGGGAGATGTAGACTCACACTACCATAGAGCAGCTGGACTCTTTTCCACCAACTTCCTACTTGCTCTCTCCATTGAGCTTCTCCAACTTGATCCCCAGGCATTGGATCTAAGCCTAGCTGGGACCTCGGTGTCTCCCTCACAGCTTGCTCTATGATCCTGCACCGGGGGTTAGAGCCCCCCTCATAGGGGTCTCCTCCTGCAGGACTGGAGCCAGAAACACTGCACTGCTGCTCAGCCCTCAGACTATTTATGGAGTCTCTTTTCACCTTCTGGGCACACCTCCTCAGAGATTGGCTAGACTCCCATACATTTGCAGGCTACTCATTCTGTCCTTCCTCCCACTATACTTCTAGAATCCACTAGAAGACAGGGGGAAGTAACAGAACAACAGCCTGTAAAACACTGAGTGTCCCTAGATAAACAATCCCTGCAACACTGATTACAGGGGAGCCAGACTGTTAAAGCACCATCAGCTCCTTGGCAATTATGCACTTAGGTATGGATATTGGAGAGACAGAAGGGTGACTGTCCTGGTGGTGAAGAACATTAACATTTATGCCCACGCTTAGCAGGGCTCATTTAAATTCCTCTGTCCTTCCTTCACATGTAGATCTTTTTTTAAACACTTCCTTAATCGCCAAAGTTTAAAGTTCAACGTCTGTGCATTTTTTTTCCTTCTGCTTCCTCCTGCAGCTCTACCTTTTTGCAGCTCCTCTGTACTGAGTGCAAAAAGGTTCAACCCCAAACTGGACATTTAAGGCTGATCTCCAGCCTTACCTTCACTCTTACACGGTTGTAAATGCTCTTCTCCTGTACTGAAATTGCTTACTTTCTTTCACCGCATACTGTAAGCTTCTCACAGTATGCGTTAGAAGTGGCTTCAAGTCAGATAGATCCCCCCCAGCTCTGGCCTACCCCTTTCATTTGTTGGATTTCAGTTCTTTCAATCATGGAGGCTTAGCATCATATGTGGATGTTACCACAGCTTCCTGATTTCAGGAAGCTATGTATATCATTCTGCTGGCCTCTCCTATCGGCCATGATCTGCCTGCATTGCATAGAGTTTCACAATGATTATGGGTCTGAACTAAGATATGTAATGGAAAAAAAAGGGTTTTGTTAACAAATTTCATTTGCATGTTGAAGAGAGAGAAAGCAGAAAAAAGAAAGGGCAAAATACAGTGCCTTGAAAAAGTATTCATACCCCTTGAAATTTTCCACATTTTGTCATGTTGCAACCAAAAATGTAAATGTATTTTATTTGGGGTTTTATGTGATAGACCAACACAAAGTGGCACATAATTGTGAATTGGAAGGAAAATGATAAATGGTCTTCAAATTTTTTTACAAATAAATATCTGAAAAGTGTGGCGTGCATTTGTATTCAGTCCCTTTTACTCTGATACCCCTAACTAAAATTGAGTGGGACCAATCGCCTTCAGAAGTCACCTAATTACTAAATAGAGTCCACCTGCATCTAATTTAATCTCAGTATAAATACAGCTGTTCTGCGAAGCCCTCTGAGTATTGTTTTGAGAACCTTTGTGAACAAACCACATCATGAAGGCCAAGGAACACATCAGACAGGTCAGGGATAAAGTTGTGGAGAAGTTTAAAGCAGGGTTAGGTTATAAAAAAAAAATATCCCAAGCTTTGAACATCTCACGGAGCACTGTTCAATCCATCATCCGAAAATGAAAAGTGTATGGACAACTGCAAACCTACCAAGACATGGCTTTCCACCTAAACTGACGCCCATCCACCTAAACTGACGCGCATACACCTAAACTGACAGGCTGGGCAAGGAGAGCTTTAGACCCCTTTCACACTGAGGCGTTTTTCAGGCGCTACAGCACTAAAAATAGCGCCTGAAAAAAGCCTCAGCTGCAAACCCAGTGTGAAAGCCCGAGTTCTTTCACACTGGGGCACTGTGCTGGCAGGGCGTCACAAAAAGTCCTGCCAGCAGCTTCTTTGCAGCCGTGGAGGAGCAGTGTATACACCGCTCCTCCCTTTTGAAAACAATGGGACAGGCCTGCTATACCGCCGGCAAAACCCTGCTGCAGCGGCGTTTTGCGGGCGGATTTAACCCCTTTTCGGCCGCTAGTGCCTCTAAAACGACGGTAAAGCGGCACTAAAAATAGCGCCGCTTTACCGCTGACGCCTGGAGAGGCTCAGTGTGAAAGGGGTCTTAATTAGAGAAGCAGCCAAGAGGCCCATAGTAACTTTGGAGGAGCTGCAGAGATCCATAGTTCAGGTGGGAGAATCTGTCCACAGGACAACTATTAGTTGTGTACTCCACAAATCTGGCATTTATGGAAGAGTGGCAAGAAGAAAGCCTTTGTTGAAAGAAAGCCATAAGAAGTCCCATTTTCAGTTTGCGAGAAGCCATGAGGGGGACACAGCAACCATGTAAAAGAAGGTGCTCTGATCAGATAAGCCCAAAATTGAACTTTTTGGCCTAAAAGCAAAACATTATGTATGGCAGAAAACTAACACTGCACATCACCCTGAACACACCATCCCCATCGTGAAATATGGTGGTGGTAGCATCATGTTGTGGGGATGCTTTTCTTCATCAGGGACATGGAAGCTGGTCAGAGTTGATGGGAAGATGGATGGAGCCAAATACAGGGCAATCTTAGACGAAAACCTGTTAGAGTCTACAAAAGACTCTAAACTGGGGAGGAGGTTCATCTTCCAGCAGGACAACATACAGCCTAAACATACAGCCTAAACATACAGCCAGAGCTACAATGGAATGGTTTGGATCAAAGCATATTTATGTGTTAGAATGGCCCAGTCAAAGTCCAGACCTAAATCCAATTAAGAATCTGTGGCAAGACTTGGAAATTGCTGTTCACAGATGCTCTACATCCAATCTAACAGAGCTTGAGCTATTTTGCAAAGAATGGGCAAAAATGTCACTCTCTGGAGTTTGCAAAGCTGGTAGAGACATGCCCAAAAATACTTTCAGCTGTAATTGCAGGGAAAGGTGGTTCTACAAAGTATTGACTCAGGGGGGCTGAATACAAATGCACGACACACTTTTCACATATTTGTTTGTAAAAAAATGTGAAAACCATTTATCACTTTTCTTCCACTTCACATTTATGTGCCACTTTGTGTTGGTCTATCACATAAAATCCCAATAAAATAAATTTACATTTTTGGTTGTAACATGACAAAATGTGGAACATTTCAATGAATGCTTTTTCAAGACACTGTATAAGCAGATTTGGCTCTTGCACAGCAGCACAGTATGTGCTGGAAAGAAACAGTTCAGATGCACTGATCCCTGTTTACTTTTTCTTTTTTTGTTAGAACTTTTTTGGGATGTCACAAGTGACATTTCATTACATTCTAGTCACAAAGCAGTGTAGTTTGTGTTGTAACCCACTGTGCTGAAATGCATAGAAAAATATTGCATGCAGTATTTTTTCCTGCACTCACCACTGCAACACAGTGGTTTGGATTGCCCTAATAAGGAACAAGGCTTTTTGCCTTCCCTTGCCTTGGGACTATGCTGGGCAAATTTTCCCAATAGAACCACACACCAATAAATAATAGTTCCTTCCTTACTAGTTTCGTCTTTCCTACTTCATTTTTTGTCCTGTTGTCACCTGTTACACTTGTTTTTTTCTGGGTGTCACTAAGTTAAAAAGTGACAGGAAATCTCCCCAACCGAGCCATAGACAACAATAATTATTAGTTTAATGTGTCAGGGAAACCATGCTCATGCTCATGCCCATGCTCAAAGGAATGCACATGCACGCAGAATGGTCCAGAGAACTGAGCACAAAATTATGACCCTGCAGGCATCTACACGGGCACGTGCACATGAGCATTAGTGTACTCATGAGCGTGCATGTTTGATGGACTGTGGCGCCCAGGGGCCTATTTATAACCCTACAAAGCTCAGGATCATTGCTGAGTGAACAGTCTGCTCCTTTTGCTTGTGACCTGATCATGTGTGCATCCATATCCTGACCTGGCTTGTTAATCCTGCTTGTTCCTGAACCCCTGTTGCTGACTCTGGCTTGTGACCTGACCCTGCTTGTCTGCCTGCTGTTCCGGTACCTCCTTTACTCATCTGATACTGACCTTGGCCTGGCTCTAACTTCACTCCTGGTTCCTGACTTTGTACTCCTGCTGCCCAGTTGTTGCCAGCCTCTGCCCATCTGACTATGTATCCAGGATCCTGCACCTGCCTACTGCCAGCTTGCTTGCTTCGGCTCTGCATCTGTTACCAAGACTTTCAAAACCAGATCTCCTACAGGCACCTGTGCCACTCTATACCCTGTTATACTCTGCCATCATTCCCAGGGGAAATAGGACAAGGGCTGTAAAGGGAACCCTCACGTCAACTCCGCCTCGACCAGGTACGTGACATAATGTTTACAGTTTTATAATTAATAAAAAATATGTTTATTATTAGCCCCGATGATGGGGGCACAGATCCCCAAAATGTGTTGACTCTTGAATCCTTCCATTAATACTGCAACCATTTAAAGATTGTCATGGTGTAGCACATTCTTTTGAACACAGGCACTGCCCTACCTAATGGAGTGGAGCCCTTGAACCTCACTTTTTACCTCAATAATAAAAACACAAAAATGGCTCCAACCCTTACCTAAAAGAAAACATTTTGAGTGTTCCAGACCCACACACTGAACCCAACATTGCACTTGGCCATTGGCCACAGCTCGTTACTGTAGAAGAAGACCATATTTTATCTTTTCTGACACATACAGGTGGTTTATTAAAAAAATATTTATAATAAAAAATTAAATAAGTTACAGGAATGCAAAGTCTGTATCAAAACCCATATTACCTTTCATCCTCTACTTTGCAACAAAATACACATGAACAGAACGGGGGATACAGCAATTGTTTTTCCTATGTCATATAATCTCTTCTCAGTCATAGATAGAAATGAAGAAGATCATCCCTTCAGTCTATGATAGTTCATACTCAGTTCATGAAGTTCATATTGATTCCTTTGAACTATTCACTTGAAAAATAATAACGTTTCTGTAGAGCCAAGTTGTGGAACAGTATAATGCTGTGATTGTTGAGGCATCTCTACCAAAGGATTTGGTTTGCTGGTTTTCAACATTATCATGGCGTAGTAAAAATGTGTATCACTGATCACAAAGATGATAGGCTGATAGAAGAATGGGAAGCCTGTGGCATGGTCTCCAGTTCTTGATGGCCTCTACCAAAAGATTTGGTTTGCTGTTTTTAAAAATTGCCCTGGTGTAGTGGATCACTGGTCACAAAGACGACCGGGCTGATAGGTGACACAAAACTCACCCGTTGGCCTCCCAGTTCTTCATGACCTCTACAAAAGTTTTTGGTTTGCTGGATTTCAACATTGCCATGGTGTAGTAAAGGTGGATCACTGATGACAAAGATGACCAGGCTGATAGGTGACAAGAAACTCAACCTACAGCCTCCAGTTCTTGATGACCATTAATCACCATGGCGCCCTCTGTATATAGAAACCAGACCCTAAGCTGTGACTCAGGCCTACTGGTACTGGAAATGAGCAAATAATGGTCCCTGGACTGTAAGGCTGAAAAGGATCTCCAATATCATCCTGAGCTGTTCCTGAATGCCAAGAGAGCTTTTGTTTGGTTCTAAAATTATATAACAAAGAAAATCCACCAAATGTAGAAAAACTGTCAAAGTGTCTTAAAGCTGAAATCCAGGAAAAAGGTAGATATGTAGTTGAAATACAAGGCAGGTAACTGCCTTATCTACCAAATTATTTGTAATTCTCTCCAGACACTTTCATAATTAATATACTTCTATAAAAGACATTCAGGGGACTGACAGCACTTTTGACACTCCCATGACAGAACAGGGGCAGCCCAGGAAAAAAAAACCTGACAGTGTCTTAACCATTCCTTAGTCTATCCAAAGGTTTTCACTTTACATAAACTTTAATGAGCCATCAGGCAGTTCAATTTTAATAAAACCCATTGCTCTTCATGAGCAGTCTGGGGGTTGTTCCGGTACAATGACATTATACTGCAGTTCTACAAGGTTTCATAAAGTCTGTTGCAGTATGATCCCAGAGTGCTTAACATGGCACAGCTACTATTATTGTTAGCACAGCCCTCCATACTGATACATACTGTATGCCATTCCTATATGTAGGATGAATTTAATGGTTGTACATTGTTGGCTTTCCAGCAAATAATGACTTGCATACACTATTACACTGATTATGTGAATTCTGATTCATAAGGGCAACATTTCTTCAAAAAATTTAAATAGAATCTAAAGTCTGCTCTCAACAAAAGGGGGGGTGTCCTAAAAGCAGGGGGCCCAAATTTGAAAATTCACCTGTACAAAAACCAATGGGAGTTCCACACAAAGACATGGGAGTCCTAAAGCTTTTAATATTGATCAGCATTAAAAGCTTTTGGACTCCCAGACCTTTTGTTTGGTGCTCTCTTGTAGACTTTGTACAGGAAACTCTTTAAATCTCGGCCACCCTCCTTTTGTTAAGTGCAGCCTAACCAGAGCCACCATGCCTATATAATAATCTAAATGATCTATGGATACATTTATTCCAGCACCCTGTTTCTACTTGTTCCAGTTTATTCTGGCTTTCTTTGTCTTCACTAGGAAATTTAACCCCTCTGTTTGTCTCAGTGACTATTGTCATCAAGGCTGAAGGAGAAGCCTTTCAATGGGGACACTCACTGGGGGAGATTTCCTTTCATATTCTCTTGTGTGTACAGGACAGTAAGTGAAGAGAAATTTCTTGACGGAGGCACAAACGACAAAAAATTATTCCTTATTGTTTCCAAAATGAAGGAAGAAAAAGATTTTGTCTTTAGTAAGTATTCTAGTGCTAAGAAAATGTTAACTGCACACACTGACACTTGGGTATTAAATGACATACAGTATTTAGACTATTGCCCCGTACACACGGTCGGATTTTCCGATGGAAAATGTCCGATCGGAGCGTGTTGTCGGAAATTCCGACCGTGTGTGGGCTCCATCGGACATTTTCCATGGGATTTTCCGACACACAAAGTTGGAGAGCAGGATATAAAATTTTCCGACAACAAAATCCGTTGTCGGAAATTCCGATCGTGTGTGCACAAATCCGACGGACAAAGTGCCACGCATGCTCAGAATAAATAAAGAGATGAAAGCTATTGGCCACTGCCCCGTTTATAGTCCCGACGTACGTGTTTTATGTCACCGCGTTCAGAATGATCGGATTTTCCGACAACTTTGTGTGACCGTGTGTATGCAAGACAAGTTTGAGCCAACATCCGTCGGAAAAAATCCTAGGATTTTGTTGTCGGAATGTCCGAACAAAGTCCGACCGTGTGTACGGGGCATTAGAATGGAGTGCACAAGTTTATGTCCATTGATCTACTGTGAACCAGCAGTCCATGCATGAATTCACTCATCTCCACTTCCAGATGAAAAAAAAATGGCCATGGTGCTATATTGTGGGCTCCTGGTAGGTTTATGTTGAAGGGCAGTTTGCAGAGAACATTGAGGTGGAAGTGAATTGTTTTGGACTAGAGATGGGGCCTGTGACATCCCATGTATTGGAATTCTCAGTTTGTTTTTGTGCCCTGAAACTTGATGCTTTTTTAACATCCTTTATTTCGCCCATTGCCTCGTTTCCTAAAGTTCTCCAGGCCAGTAGGGTCATTCAGTGAGGACCAGAAACCATGAATCCTAGTGGGCAGTCTTTATCTTCTTTGATGAACTACCTTCTTATATACAGATCACAGTATTGAGTCTGAGGTAGGGAGAGGAAACAGATCCATATCTCTTTATGGAGGTGGACTGATGGAAGTGGGACTGGGTGTTATAACTCTGTGTTGTGGTGGAGTCATAGTATGCTCTCGACCTTCTCCCTTGAACCTCTCGTTTTGAGCTCGTGGAGAAGAGGACTTTCCCCGGAGGATATCTGCAATCTGACAGACAACATATCAATATCTTTCATTAAATCAGACAATTACAACTTCTTTTGATAACTCAAGCAAATATAACAATTAAAAAGAAAAAAAACCTCTTGTTTTTTGTTGAAAACAAAGTCATGTTTTGCATTTTTAGATTGCCTGACATTAAGCAATGCTGCTTAATCCTTTCCTGATCAGAGTTTTTTTTTTTGAATCTTAGAGAGAGTCAGACCAAATTTATAAGAAACTGTATGCTTTAATTAAATTGACAATAAAGTCTAATATTTTCATTTGATGTTGGGCCTGAGAACTAGGAACACATACAGTTGCACTTTCCCAGTCTTTGCTGTAAGGTTAATTATTTCCACAAGAAAATGCCTCTTGTTGGGAAAAAGTTAGAGTATATTTGCCTTTGCAGAAAAATTAATTTATTTCTGTGTTGGGTGCTTTTTTTAATGGGATGTATGTGTCTTTAGTTAATTTCTTTTTCTTTTGGTGAGTTTTAGATAAGAGTTATGGTCATTTTTATGTATATGTGCACCTTTTAAATTTTCAATTTTTTACTCATATATGGGTAATTTTCATTCTTGTCTCCATTTGCTCAGCCTTATAGATTTTGGGACAACCCAAATCAGAACTCTATCAGTGTATGTACTGACATTTTACATTGATACATTATCTCCTTTATGTTGGAATTGTTTCACTCAGTTTCTCCTTAGCCCTCAGTGTAGATATTTTCACATCTTATAGGGTATGCTCATTCATTGTTTAATGAAACCTCTGAGAAATAATTAATATATTTTTATTTTATCCCACTATGATAAATACCTACCTTAGTTATCTTTTTATCTATTATACAGCCAACCCCCCCCCCCCACCATGGGCCAGGTGGTCCTCCTTTTTTGATATCAGGGATATGTAGTCTGTTTGTGTCTATGGTCAACTTGACATCTTTTTTTCTGCATCTAATTGAGATAATCCTAAAGCTACATGGGACAATTTTCAGTTGCAGATATTGGTACCACTCGTTTTTTTTTTTTGTTTTTTTTTAAATCAATTAATTGTGAGTGTGTCCCCAACACTAGATATCCACTTCGCAACTGTAGGGGGTACATTTGATTTCCAGTGGTGCAGAAAAAAAGTTTGAGGGTTTGGAACAAGGCTCTAAAGATAGCTTATTTTGTTGGATCCTGTACCAATTGGGTTTCTAAAATGGCCAATATACATTGCTTTGGCACTACACTGTAAATGCAAGACAAAAAACACCCCCCCGAAAAATAATTAGAAGGCATGCAGGAGGCAGCAGTATTCCCAAAGGATTGGTTTACAGAGGACGGTAGAGCATGTTGCCGATGCCAAAGAGACCTTCTGGTAGATATTTGCCGAAGATGTGTATGGAATAGTGAATGTTTTTGTAATGTAATTTCATGTGATTTACTCTTCATGAGTTATTTTGGTATTTAAACCAGCTATTTCCTTGTGCTTACATGCATTATGCAGTGAAAACAAGCCATAAAATGCTGTAAAAAATGACACTTTAAGGAAGCAATGTGAATTTATTTTTGAACCATAACTGCTAAATAGTGCATGACACATGTACTTAAAGCTTAATTATGGGAAATCTAAAAAAAAAAAATAGTAAAAAGCACTATTTTGCATTTCCTGTTGTCTCTTCCCATTTCCTCATCATTGTACTAATGAAACCTTTCTGGTTTTATTACATACCTTATTTTAGAGCTAGTGATGGCATTACTGGATCTCTGTGCTTCCCTATGCAATGCAGATAGATCATGGCTTGTGGGAGAGGCTGGCAGGATACTGTACATAGCTTCATGAAAACATGACAGCACCCTGCATCAGTACTCCTCTCAAGAGCCATCAGCCCTGGTGTAAGCAGCAGGCTGGCTCTTAGGAGGAGTTAGGCAACTTTCAAAATGCCTTGCTAGATGGATGTCTGTCTGGAGGAGTAGGCATTTGTATGCAGACCACCCTAGATAAGTCCACATGTGATGCTGAGCCTCCATGATTGAAAAAACTAAAATGCAATGAATGAAAGGGGCAGGCCATGGGCATTCAGGCTGGGGAGGAAAATGCTAGATGATGGACTTCCTCTAGCATGGAAATGAGACAGGCTCTGACTTGCTGCAGCTTCTAACACACATTGTGGAAGCTCACAGTGTGCAGTGAAATCAGAGTAAGCTCATGGACATACCAAGGCCTTTGGGGGCACTGTTAGATCTCGGGCCAGGAGAGCTGATGTATCACTGGTAATATTCATCACGTGAACTCCACGGCAAACATCCTATGGCACCTAACTGATGGACAGTGATATAGGTTTATTTTCTACAATTCTGGAACTGCAATTAAATATTTGGAGTTTATTATACCCTTTCTTGGGAATGTGGCACTGCCATACTCATGGACTTTTTGTCATGCCTTTGGAACTGTTATGTGCTAAACCAAGGTTCGTTCACTTTGCAACTCAAGTTTACCTTCAGTAAAGAAGCATAAAAATGAGAATTGTGGATATTGAAATTGTTAGTATGTAAGGTGGGTGCACCTGCTTAAAGGCCATAGGCGTTCATGCTTGACTTGTATGGAGTAATGTGTGTAATTGGTGCTCAGCCTATACCTGGAGTGTCCCCTGTCTGGAGCCAGTTTGGGGTGGGAATGGTGGTGGTTCAGTGATGGTGGGTGATCAGGTAAGTTCCTCCTATTCACTGGTGGTGCCATCTTGGCACCAGTGTAGCATGAGCCACAAGTGTGGGAAGTGACCACCTAAGGACTTGCCCTGGAACCACAAGTGTACCAAAGGTCTCTCATGTAAAGTGTAATAAGTACTCCTACCCAAGTCTGGGGCCAAGTGAATTAAACCTACGTGAGCATGTTTTGGAACCAATATGTCAAAAACAGAGCTTCAGCTTGCCATGGCTGAAAAGTTGCATACATGGGCCCTGACATTCGGAAACCAGTTTGACAACCCAGATGCCAGGATGCCCTCTAACACTAAAAAAGACCTATTTTTCAGTTAGTTTAGTGTGTGCCTGAATGCGACTATTTACCGTACATATGTAAAACTCTCATTCTGTGCAGAGCTAAAATCTGTCTGTCAAACCAACTATAGACCAGCCCTTCTCAACCTTTTCAACCCTTGAAATACCTTGGTAGAAATTACTATATATATATATATACAACACATGATACATAGGTCTGACAGTTATTAGGAAGACTGCTCCTTATACTTGAGGTCATTGTGAAGAATTACCCCCTTATAGATAGATAAACAGATCATTGGTGTCAGGACTCAGTAGGAACTTATCTAAGAGGCAGAAATTGGTCATTGCTCAAAGAACCCCTAGCAACCTTTTGGAGGAAACCTGGTTGAGAAATCATGCTCTAGACATTTAACACCTTTTTGTTTAACTTTACTGTATTTAACCATTTTAAACCGAAGGTTCAGTTAAGCTTTAAAAGTTGGATGAAATATATAGTGTAAATCAACATGTATCAAAAGGTAACCAGATTTCCAAAATAAAATCCAGGCACATCTACCAACCACACCCACTTTTATTGGGGAGGGGCAAGTGGGTAGGGATAATAGCAGTACCCAAATGTTGGGTGTGGCCAAATTGTGCTAACAGTAGGAGGGCCTTAAAGGGTTATGGTTTAAAAAAAAACAGATTCTACTTTGCTCTAGGTCAAGAATACAGGCTCAAGTGTACACTGCAGGTCACTATCACAAGCAAGAGCAAGGCAGCCAATAATCTACATCCATACCTCATGCAATGAAGTCTGCACAAGCCAAAAAGGCATTGACCAGGAAGACCATGTAATATTTGCATCTGACATTATCAATAACCGCAGACACAACTGTATCCTCCCTGTTCCTACTCCAGGCCAATCATAGAAATGTTGCCAAGATGGATTACCCTGAATTCGCCAGGGCCAGGACACCATTATTAAAGCTATAAAGAAATCAGGGACACATTCTTTAACCCGGGACATTTATTTTCCTGGGGATAGCCCCTAAAATTGGGGACTGTCCCCAGAAACCAAGGAAATCTGGTCACCCTAATGTATAACCTGTTCGGTAGTTAAATTGTGATTTTTTTTTTTTTTATAGAAATCGGAAAATAAGGGTAACTGATGAGCAAAGAGGGATACACTGCCGCGGCTTCAAAGCCGACATCCCCACACAACTTAATTGCGGCTTGCATGCAACTTCTTTAACGGAAGTCAATGCAAGTCGTGTTGAAGTTTCCCCAAAGTAGTGCAAGGACTTTTTTCTAAGTCGGAGCGACTTGTGTCCAGCCGGTCAAGCCAGTGAAGCCAGTAAAAGTTAAGTAAAACCCTAGAATGCCTTTGTATTAGATGGAAATTCTGCACTACCACATTTCACCTGCAGGTGGTGGAAGATAAATTGTAATTGTAGCTCTATTATAAAAACAGCATCAAGCTGCAGGAGCGGAGTTCCCCTCTGTGATACCACTTGCAAAGGCTCCAAACACATAAACAATTTCAAGTTAAGTATGTGGCGTTGCGTGTCTTTTACCATGAGAGTGAAGCCTCAGTGGCATGCATACAGCACTAAACACAGAAACATTTGCACAATGTGTTAATGTAGTGAGAAAAATCACATACCACTTCCTACCGGTCTGAGCTCTGAAGTGACGTCAGTAGGGACACTCTCACCCAGGGTATGATGCTCAAGAGTATTCAGAAACAGAAGTGACAAAATGAGTCATTTCTATGTTATACAGAGAATCTGTTTACTGTGTAAAGCATATTCAATATTTTCTTCCCGTCATTGTGGAATGAATATACTGTATAAATTGCAATTAGCAGTATAGCCATTTCCTACCAAGGCCACACATAACATGAGGCAAGATGAGAGTTTGTCTATAAGGGTGGCATTGGTCAAAGATCCCATCTTTCTGGTGCTGTGGATAGACAGATGCCAAATCTACATCCCTATGCTGTCTCCTACTAGGCTATAGTTGCATGAACATCTTAATTTGCTGTAGGTGGAGTTTGAAATTAAGGAAGGGGGTAATGAGAGAGCACAGCAGAACCTGCTGTTGTCAGGCTGTCTGTATGGCCCCTATATAGAATAGGACAGGGGAAAAGAAGAAGGTAGGGTTCAGAGCCTTACTTGCCTAGCTGTATATGTGTACATTTGATCTTGAGCTATTGAGCTTTGTGAACAGGCTTCTTCTTTTAAAAGCATTGAAGTCCAGGTTCCTGCTAAGTTTGGACTTGCAGATGCTCTCCCAAGGCTTTATTAAAATGCTGACTAAATTTAAATCAGAATTCCTCACTTTTCTTGTAGTTTCCACTCCCCCTGATGTCACCATGTCCCTCTGAAAATGCATACTTCCATGTGCTGGGTGGAAGACTCTGTCCTCTCACAAGTCACCTCTAATGTAGTGGAGACCAGAACTACATTTCCCATAAAGCAATGGAAAGTGCATGGCATGATGGCAACATTGTGTGGGTGGAGCTTGCGGTTGAAATGAGGCTGATGCCACATGTACAATGGGTGGTTCAGGCCAGGAGTCTTAGACTCCCGGGTCCTCCTATTACAGCGAGCTGTTCCATAATTACATCACATCTCACTGTAACAGAACTAAAACAAGAAGGTTACCAGACTGGAGTGTGGTTGCCTGCAGAGGACATCGCATTCCTTAGTCTGGCATTGCACCCTAGGATGGCCAGGGCCCACCCAAAACCCAGCGAGAGAAGAGTACCAGAGCCCACTGGTCTAGGAATAAGATAAGTATTACAGCTTCTTCCTCTACTTCTAAACCTAACGTTTAAACCTTGTAGTGTGTGAGCTCAAGTCAGCAAAATAAATTCCAGGTACATCACAGCAAAATATGTTATAAGTCTTACAGTTAATTTTCTCTGAAAACCGGCCAGAGCCTGAGTAAACAAGCCTGGGCCTTACCAGCATGCATCTGTGAGGATGCAGTGATCTCTTTGCAGAAGTCTAACACCCCCCTATGTAGTCAGAGCCAAAGCGTAATTACATCACTGCTCGCTGTAACAAAACCAAAATGGGAAAGTTACCAGACCGATGGCTGGGAGGATAGACAGCACAGTGGCCACCACTCTAACAAGGTGACTGTGTAGGTGAATCAGGCCTGCAAAGCTGGAGAATAGCACGCAACACCATTATAAGTAATAAAAAATATTTTGACCCGGAGTTCAGCTTTAAGAATAGTTGCACAGTAATTTGAAATAGTGAATTTGCTCACCGTCAAGAATGCCCAGTATGGCAAAATAGTTGCCTAAAGTTTTTTTTTTTTTGTTTTTTTTTAGTGTGGTCTTGAACTGGTCAATATTACCACTGGGGTTTCATAGCTGAGTGGGAATATGAGAACAGTGCAATTGCCTCTTTACTCCATGACTAACCAGACTTTAAAGTATGTGTTTCTGAATGACTGACACATTCATGATGTGTATCTCTGTGTGGGAGAGAATCACTAACTCAGTGACCACATTGCATTATTAGCATACTATAACTTCAATTGTATGCACAGTTTAGACACCACTCACCTACACTCACATCCATAATCCTACAGAGTAGTCATGGGGTGAGCTGACTACTACTGTGTGTGGAAAATGATAGTACCGCTTAAAGTGGTTGTAAAGGCTCAAGGTTTTTTACCTTCATGCATGAAGGTAAAACAATTCCTGTGTGCACCAGAAGGCCCTCAGCCCCCCCCCCCCAATACCTACCTGAGCCCCATCCCGATCCAGAGATGTGCACGAGAACCTTGGCTGTCCCAGGTCTCTCCTTTCTCATTGGCTGAAACAGCAGTGGGAGCTATTGTCTCCCGCTACTGTCAGACACAGCCAGAGAGCAGGGGCGGGGCCAATCTGCGGCTGTGTGTGAATGGAAACACAGAGCAGCAGCTCGGGAGCCCCCATAGCAAGCTGTTTTCTGTGGGGACACTTGGCAGAAGGGAGGGGCCAGGAGCTCCAGCGCAGGATCCTAGAAGAGGAGGAGCAGGGCTGCTCTGTGCAAAACCACTGCACAGAGCAGGTAAGTATAACATGTTTGTTATTCTAAATAAACGAATATTCTGCCTTTTAATAACACTTTTACACACATGTTAAAGATGTTATATAATTACAAATATATTATTACAAATACCGTATATTTTTACATGACCTTGTTTCATAGGACAGCATGTGTTTTTAAAAAAGAAGCTGTTTGCTTTCTGACTGTCTCTCTTTAGGTTAAAGCCTGTATGGCCGCATCTAAATAAAGCCAGCATGTAGATAAAGGCAGAGGGATAAATCACTTACCAGATTCACTTGCTTGGGAGTGTGATTTTGAACTATTCAGCTGTGTAAACAACATACTAGGTAAATAAATAACGGTTGCACACTGATGAAGTCGCTGTATATGAGTTTATTCCTCATAGGGACTCGAACATGGTGTGTTTGCCCATTCGCCGAACAGCGAATATTATGGGGCGTTCGTGGCAAATTTGAGCGCCGCAGAACGCCCCATATTGCACTGCGAGATCGCAGTGCATTGATGTCTAATGATTGGCCAAAGCATGCACCTGACCTGCATGCTTTGATCAATCACACCGCGCTCTGCTGCGAGAGCCATAATTGGCCAAAGGCAGGGTGCCTTTGGACAATCATGGCTCAGGGGACTAAGTTCACGCCCCACACTATATAAGGTTGCTTACTTACCGGCCGTGTATAGTGTGTGACAGTGGACGGAGCTAAAGTAAGCTAGACTAGGCAGGCAGCTTAGTTAGTGGCTGTGTATTTAATATATATATATATATATATATATATATATATATATATATATATAATTTTTTTTTTTTTTCGGGGTCATGTTGATGGGGACAAGGGTCTCATCCCCAGAGCCCATGCCCAGTGGTTGTAGGGGGTCTGCGGGCGGGGGGCTTATCGGAATCTGGAAGCCCCCTTTAACAAGGGGGCCCCCAGATCCTGGCCCCCACCATGGACTGTAAATTTTCCCTGTGGTGAGAATTAAATTGCCCAAAAGAAATGACTGCAAAAGAATAGTCTAAATAATAACCTACCCTGCTGTCTGTGTCATGGATGAGCAATCGTTCCCAAAACTCTGATAGGAAACCAACACTCCTGGGAGTGTCAATGTCCTGTTTCCCCAGCAGTGCTCAATGGTTCTTCCTGCCAACAATCCCATCATCACAGGACAAAGTAATGTCATGAAGGTTTGCATTTTAGACCCATTCATAAAATAGTGGCTGTGGTGTAGAGCCATTGGGAAGTTAGAGAGTTTTCTTTACTTAACACTGCAAAGAATTCTGTGATTGTAAGAGAGGCCCATCACATGACTCTCTTACTGGCTTTTTTAAAATTCTTAATTCACTTTATTTGTACTCCATTTGCTTCTCAGCTTGGACGCATGCAAAGTGCAAAGCACTTTTTTTTTTCTTCTTCAAAGCAGCTCTATACCAATAAGGGGTAGATTTCTGTATGGTAAACATAGTCTGTGTCCTACAGCAACATAGGTGCAAAGAAAAGCACACATCCTCCCACACATCGTTTTTCAGATTTTTGGTAATGCACTCCCATGCAGGGCCGGTAGAAAGAGTGGGCAGGAGGGGGAGTTGACCTGGGCACAGTGAAGCAAAGGGGCAAAAAATGGACACAGGTTGATACACTAATTCTATGGGATGTATTAATAGCGGGGAAGGGGGCGCAATTCTGGATCCTTGCCCTGGCCGCTGGACAACCCTGTCCCAGTACACTTCCGTGTATAGTAGAACTGCAGTGCCAATGCACTGAAGCTGGGCCCACAATGTTGCCCCTGCACAGTTTATACATCTTTGTTAGTGGATAAGTATTATATGTATTATTATTTTACACATTGTGGGTCCATAGGTCTATGGCCAAACTGCAGAACAGGTTTACAGTTAGGTTGTCTACTCTGCATAATCCAACCTAGAACGGCAATTAGTTTCTTTTAGCCTCTCTGTCCCTCTCAGTGTATCTTGTGTGTATGTGTGTGTATATCATATTCTAACTTGTTAGCAGGACTGGGACAAAGGGTGGGGCAGGAGGGGAATTCACCTTCGCAGGCACTTTCATGACAGCGTGTGGTGAGAATCGCACCACATGCATGCTGCAGATCAGTGGTGGGCAACTCGTGAACCATGGCCTCCCTTCCTCCAGGCCATGACTTTATGTTTTCTCTAACGACTGTTTCGTTTTGAGTGTGCACACTGCATGACGGAGCAAACAAAACAAAACACCAGGTACAATAAAAAAAAAGGAGGACACAAAAAGTGAACCACAAAAAAATCCACAGGGATGACACATGGTCCTCCTCCAAAAAGAAAGGTCTCAGGCCCTGTTCCCCCAGAGCACAAGACTCCTCAAAACTAGGTGGACTCCTTTCTTTAGGGGACCTGCCGAGGCAAGGTCCACCCAGGTACTAAATGGGTCTATCTCGAAGGGAGAACCTTACTATAAGACCACATGCCCTCTCCCCAGGACTTTTAGGGCAAGTTTGGGGATTTAAACCCTACTAATCAGGAGTGAGTAAAGTGCATAGTGCTGTGAAAAAATAAATAAGTGCTTAGGGGTGTCAAATGCAAGACATTGGCGGGCCTTCTGGCCGGTATGAAATTTCCTTCTTTCTCAGCCAAAAAGCCCAGAAAGCAGGTGTGAAGAACCATATGCAGGAGTGTTGCGACCAAGATGCCCTGCTAAAACTCTGGCACTCCTGGAGTGCCACCCCAGGGGCACAAGCACGATGAGTTCTCTCACAGCTACTGCTGTTAAAGTGAGTCCAACACATCCACTCTCCACTAGCCCATAGCCAACATAAAAAACACAACTAAACCAACTGCTGGAATGTAGACCGCACATGCATAGTGCACCCTCCATGCCAACTTTGGGCATCAACGGAACAGGGCAGGGGGTGGGAAATGGGAGCTTAAGAGCATGCAGGACAGTATGCCCACCTATGTCATATATTAGTGTGGGGGGGTGGAGTTTCATGTTTTCGCCATGGCTGCCGGATGTCTCGGTTAATGTTATACTAAGGTTGGATAGGCAACAGGAGTAGATTGGGGCTTGGGTGGCAGAGAATATGAATCTATACCTGATACCACTGCTTTATAAATTGACCCGTAACAAGATGTTTAGCCTATAACACATCATGACTAGCTCAGTGATTAATGTTTATACAAACAGAGCAATATGGTAATTGAAGCAACTTTGTGCAGAGCAGCATTGTGCAAGAAATTGGGGGAATTCTATGCCATTGTTTGCTGAATAGCAAGTTCAAAAATACTGTAACAGGGAACTAATTATTTAACGTTGCCACAAGCTAATCTATTATAAATAGATACAAGGGCCCCTTTCACGGTGGAATCAAGAGATGAGTTTATTCAAAGTTATTCAAGAGGAACTAAAGTTCAGATCACTGTTTGTTTATTTTTATGTTGAATTGCACGCCAGCACTAGACAGAATTTACAATTTCTTACATTAACATTAAAGTTTTACTTCCTCAGTGAAAATTCCTGTGTATAGATTTCATTATTCTCAAGCATACCTTCATCTTGGTTTACATTCTTTGGAACAAATATAGACTAAAAGTAGATTAAAACTCAACTGTATAGGTTTTTTTTTTATCATTATTATATGACTGATAGCTAGCTCTCTTTATACTACACTTGTTGGCCAGTATATGTAAACGCTAACAATACATTTCTTTTAGTTGCTCCCATTCGGTCTGTTAAATATGCTTGAAATCACTTTGTTATATCCAGGGGTTTTTTTTTTTTCTCTCTCTAAGAAAAGGTGCAGCACAGGCAAGGCTGGTGCAAGGATTTTTGACCTAGGCGAAACCTTTTGCCGCTCCTCCTTGGCCACACCCTTGACTCCACCCCCTTTGCCCTGCCCATGTATACCCCACCTTTTTAATGAAGCGCCCATCAATGCACAAGATACTCCCTGCTTCTAAGTCACCCCTTGTCTCTGTCCCCTACCCACTTCTGAAGCACAATCTTCTGCAGCCAGGAACAACAGACCCCCCAGCAACATTGGATTCCCCCCAGCAACAATATATCTCCCCCCAGTAACAATAGATCCCCAACAACAAAATACCCCCCCAACAGAGCCCCCCAATGTTACATTGCAGCAGATTTACCAGCAGCCAGCAACAATAGACCCCCCCCCCCTCAACAGTAGATCCCTCCCCTAATAACATAAGATCACACCAGCAACAATCTAAATAGATCCCAAAGCAGCCGACATCAATAGATCCTCATTAGGATAGAAACAATTTTCCTGGGTATTGAAAAACAAGCATGCAGAAGGTAGCAGTATCGAATTCCTGTAACTCTTGAATGCCTGTAAACCGGCTACTCACTTTTCAGAGGGTGGTAAAGTTTTCTGCCTGTGTCAACAAGGCCTAACTGTCCTAGGGTGTCAATGCTTCACCTTCATAGATTTATTACAGTGAGTGGGCTTTGGCATCCTAGGACAGGAAATGTGCAAGTTGCAGGATCTATATCAGGGTTTCCCAATCAGGGTTCCTCCAAAGGTTGCTGCTTGCGCAATGACCAACTTTTGCCCCTCAAGTTGCCACTGGTACCCAAGTTCTTTTCAGCTACCTATAAGGAGGTAATTCCTCCCAATGACCACTAGTGTATGGAGCATTCTTTCCACTGACTATCACACTAATGTATCATGAGTTGCAGATAAAGTAATTTTTAGCAGGGGTTCCCTGAGATTGGAAAAATATTTCAAGGGTTTCTCTGTGTTTAAAAAGGTGAAGAAAGTCTGCCGTCTATCATTGAAAATTGTAAATTCCATAAAAGACCTGAGAACAATGGCATAGTACTGCTTGGACGACTTCTCTCTCTGCCTCCCAGCTCACCTTTTTGTCCCTTGCCACTGTCAAGGCTGTGTCATTGTGGCAGTTTTTTATGCTGCCGTCTGCGCCACTCTTCAGAAGTAACCGTGTGATTTCAGCAAGGCCTCGTCCACTTGCCACATGCAATGCCGTATTCCCAGCATATGTCAGCTGATTGACCTTTGCGCCATTCTGTAAGTAAGCAGAGAGATCATTTAGATACAATGAGTTACAATCTAAAATTTCTAAACAATATAAAATGCCAACACTAACAATATAAAATACTAACTCTAACATACTGTAATACAAAAGATTAACTAAATTGAGCCACAATGGCATATTAGATGCAATACACACCAAAAACATATTCGTTTTTTTTGTCTTTGTAGCTTTGTAACTTGCAATCCATTCATTTTCTCTTCCATTACTTCCTCAGCTCCTCCCCTGCCAGGAGCCCGATTTGTGGGCATTCCCAATTCTGTAGTTCCAGCAGAACTTTTTAGCTAATGCCCCCTCTGCTGTGACTGAGCATCAATTGTGTTTGCTTTTTTTATGCACTAAAAGACACTCGTGTTATGAAAGAGCGTTCTGAGCTTTATAAAGGCAGAATACAGCAGCAACATCCTTTGCGACTGCCAGCCTTCAATTGGAACATCATTCAGAGCGATACGGAGGAGGTAAGAGTGACTCCTCAATATTACATTCAGCTATAAGGCTTAATGTTCAGTTCTGTAAATATTAGGTTTTATTTCAGCAAAGAAGCTAAAGGCAGCCTGGTAAACACGTGATAAGCGTATAATGCCATATGCTGGCAGGAAATATAGTGTCTATAAAAATAATATGCGATATTTCATATAAAAAAAATATTTTTTTTAATTTTTATTCTGAATATCATCAATATTAATTAATCCACTATTATACATTACCTTTAAAAATTAAATAAAGTTGATATTTGTTTTAACCCTGTCACCAGACCGGGTGACAATTAGCAAAATATTTTGCTGCTGTATCCATTTCAGATAATGTATTACTCATGTAAGCTTCATATAAATTCAGTTTGATTATTGTACTATTTCAGTTTTTACAGGAATATATACAACCTATAAGTCTTGATGAAGGGTAAATGTTAAGACCCCCGAAACACATTGATATTTTTTCTTATTATTATTTCATGAATGAATAAAGTTTATTTGGATACATTTATGGTTTGGCGCTCTTCATGCTATCTTTTTAACCTCTCTTGCCCGTTGACTGACAGAACAGGTACTCTCAATTTAAGCCTAACTTCACCTTTCACTTGGCAGGTTTTCAGATATTTGCTTAGATTTTGCTGATTTTCTGGTTTGGAAAGGAAGTACAAAGTTATATACTGGGACAGTCCCTTGATGGACTAAGCCTATGACGTAATTTCCATTTATCTCAACCATGGTACAATTATGCTCTTCCCTGGTTAATCAATAAAGGAAGCTGAATTGAATGTTTCAATGTTATCTTCAGGGTGACGATTATAAACAATATAGTTTTTTATAATAGAAATCCACAATGAAAGACTTGCACAATGCTGTTATCATATCTGGCCTTTGACCTGCTGTATTTTTTTTCAGGAACATTATATCATTGCTTCCAGTAAAATATTGCAGCTTACTGACTGGCTCAACTTAAAGGATAAAACATTTATTCCGTATTTGCATTTGGTGGAAAGTTTTGAACTACGGTAGGTAGGAGTTAAAACCTTTGTTAGGTTCTTACTGCTGTTTGTGCCAGAACGGGAAGTATGAGGAAATCTACCCAATGGGAGCAATGGAAGCAATGCATTTTTCTTTCCCAGCAGAGGGAGTTTTAGAATCTCTATCAGGTTTTTATTGTTTTCTGTGATCCCATAAAGATTTCCATTTCCTGTCCAAAATCTAAGAATGAGAACACAACATTTCAAACTTTGATCAAAATTGATCATTCTTCTCCACTCTATCCAAAGCTAACAATATACATTTTTCGCTGGAATTAAAGTGATATTCAAGCTTCAGTTTTTTTTTAATTAAAATAATAAACATGTTATACGTGCCTGCTCTGTGCAATTGTTTTGCACAGAACAGCCCAGATCCTCCTTCTGGGGTCCCCCAATGGTTCTCCTGGCTCCACCTCTTCAGCAAGTGCCTCCATAGCTGCTTTCTATCAGGGCACTCAAGCGGGCTTGCTCCCAAGCCACCCTGTCTGTGTCTATAGACACACTCCATGGTCACTGGATTTTATTGAGAGCAGCAGAAGCCAATGGCTCCCATTGCTATTGATCTGCCCTAGTGAGGAGGGGGAGAGCTGAGAAAAATGCTGCTTTTCATGCACAGCACTGGACCAAGATCAAAATGGAAGGACCGCTCTGTTGCAAGGCCCCAGCCCTTAAAGTGGAACCTTAAACACTAGTCAAGGCATGCCCTAAATGATAGTTTTCACATTTGCTTGTGCTCTCAACTGAACTGGGAAGCCATTAAAGGGCTGGTTTCATAACTGATTAGGTGTGCAGCATCATGGAAACTACAGATCAAGTCGAGGTTAAGTTGGTAACTTCCTTGGCTGTAAAGGATAGGACAGTTTAGTTCCACTTTAAAGTGCAATCACCTGCAAAGATGAAAAAAAAGCAAAATAATACCTCGGCTTTGGCTTGCAAAGCTTCTGGGAGGTGCAGGTGATGTCCCCTTGCCTTATCGTTGCCCCTTGGGACACTCAAAAGTCCATGGGAATGTACTCTAGCCCACTGCAGGAGCATATTCTTTTGAGATTTTGAGTGCCCAGCTCGGGAGCCAGGAGATATCAATGAGGTACGATGTAATCACCATGCCTTCTGGAAGTTTCGGAAAACTGAATAATCCTTTTTCATTTTTTAACATCAGCTTTATTTTTAAATTGGCTTTGCAGGTAAAGAGATCTGCTGCCCTGTACTGTGAGAATTTGTAAGGTCCTGTAAATTTATTGTGGATGCACTTTGTCCCTGGCCTGTTGGCTTTGAAATCTTAGAAGGAAGAAGTGGAAAGAGAGAGAAAAAGTCTCAGCCCCATGTCCAGTCCATGTTGCTAAGCCTAAAGTCAGAAGGGAATATTATAAACTACTAGGGAGTAGATAGGAGTTCCAGTGCCACACCACAATTTCTGCCAATTAGAAGCTCCATTCCAGGCTGATTGGACAACAGTTGGAGGATCTCCCCACGACTGCAGATCTTATCTTCAGGTATCAGACACAAACACAGGTTCAGCATCATCCACAGGGACCCCTGTAACTGGACTTCTCTGCAACATTTATCTGGAGGTGTCGCATATATTAATAACTATATAAACACGTGTATATGTGCACAATTCCACCAGGACTCCTTTCGGGCACTTTGTTGATTAATACCTGTTTGTACATTGGATCTATGTATTGTTATTATCCTCTTCTTATATAAAGCTTGTATTATTTCTTTAAAGTGTGCATCTATTTAGTTATAGTTAATGTTTTATGCTGGTTGCAGTTGTTCTTCTTTTCCCAATTACTTTGTTTAGATTACTGAGTAATTTTCCAGGAAAGTAAATTTCCTCTGTTCACAAAGGCCCTGACAACTTTATAATCAAACCCACTCTTTCACTTAGCGTAGGATCTGGTTCTCTTATTTACCTACAGGTTTGGCACAATATCCTGTTTGGAGAGGGTTTGTCTCCTTGAGGGACATTACATTTTTCATACCCCCACAAGTTGATATGGTACCTTCAGTAGAGCAGTTCATCCGTTTTCATTAAATATCCACTTTTCCAGACGGTAAAAGAGCTTTTAAACAAGCCCTCCCTGATCTCTCTAGGTACTTGTAGTGTGGCATTGATCATTCTGAATTCTCACTTAAGGATTAAAGACTAGTTTTAACCAAAATTAATATTTTAGCATTGGGTGATTACTGTTGAACTTAACTTTATGATGGATATATCGTTAGAGCATTCAAGTGACATGATTGCTCCACATCTGTGCCAATAACATGACCATGATGTCAATACCCAATAGATTTTCCATTAAGTAAAATATATGGTTAAATAGGGTACCTAATTGTAATTGTAACACCAGCTAAAGCAACATGCATAAAGGGAACCTGTATTTTGGAGTCCGTGAACCCATAAAGTAATAAATATATCCCTCCCAAAAATTGTATTGAGTCAATCGTAATTGATTCAGCAGCAATTGGAGTTGCAAACTGTTGGAGGAAAACTCAACCCTGGATGCCCAAGATACCGTATTTAATTGGAATATAAGTTTATATAAGACTATCTACAGTATCTGACTCTCTGCAGTATCTATCCTTCTTTCTTAAATGAACCACTGCCAAAAAATGTAATACCTCTTAATTTCACCTGCCACTGGCCAGGAGCACCAATCCTGCTCTTGTAACTGGAACTACTTGTTACTGACCATACATTTTACAAAACCTCTCCATAAAAAAGTTTGGTTTGGTCTGAAGTACTGCAGAGATAGCCTAAGAGGAAACCCGACCAATGAGTGCAAATCAAGGTACATTAGCATGAGGTAGCACTCACCTGAATAAGTAGGGACACCATGTCCTCTTGGTTACTTTCCACCGCTTGTATCAATGGACTTTGTCCACTCTTTATATCCTGTAAGAAAATGTCACTCGGTTAATGAAGAACCATGATCCAATTATGGAGCTATATATTCTTTTGAAATCACTAAACAAAAAAAAGTTGCACAAATTGGGACTTTTTTTTTTATTTTAGTTTGGAATGGAATGGGGAGGGGGTTCAAACTCTGATATATATTTTTTACTATTTTTGCTTTACTTGGGAGTTTTCCTCTACTTCCTGCCACAGAGATAGAAAGCAAGGGTTCTCCAGAACAATGTATTTAAAGGGCCATTGGGAACTTTCCAACTTGTATGTACAGTCAGATGAAGAAAAACTTCAAACAAGATTAATCTAGCAAGGTGGCTCCAACATGGAAATGCTTCCCCCAGTGGACACCCAATAGTAGTTCAAATAACAGGAATACAGAAAGGAGTACCAGACCAAAAATGGATGAGGGAGTCCAATATAAGTTTAACTATCAGTAAATATGTAATCTAAAAATAGATTACCATGCGATTACCATACATTTTAAAGGGCAACGCCACTACCTATTTATCAGGGCTTAACAGAATAAAACTTGAATTGACTTGGAGAAACTGTGACCTAACAGATCTATATTAGAACCAGCATTAAACTCTGAGGAGCAACTATCCCATTGTTACCCTATGAGAAGAGTAACAATACAGCAAGTGGAATACAGAGGAGATGGTGTCAGCCTGTCAGGCAAGTGCTTGGAGCCGGAATAGGCACCGATTATTAGGTGCTGTTCTCCTTGCTAGCTATGTTGTCAGACAGCTGTATGGGGAGGAGGGACGCCCTGTCTGACCTTGTAGCTATACATACAACGCATGTAGGAACATGGGACAAAGAACTGCATGTACTGTGACAGTGCAAGGCCCTGCCACTGTGGAAATGTAAGAGAAAATGACACAGAATTCGCATTAAGGTGAATGCGAAATTTTAGACTATCGCTTCTGAGTGGAGAAAGCTGTGTTTTTGGTTTTATCCAGATCCTGTAGTTCTGGATTGAGGCCTGGAGCTTAAAAGGTTCCAAAGTGTCTTGGTTGGGACAGAACCTTCAATGCTGTGTCCATATTTTACTGTGTGCCTACAGCCTATGTGAGTACACAGGTGTGCAGGGACATTAAATACTCAAGCCCGAGGATAGCTCAGGGCTCCCAGTTTGGAGACAGCGCCCATATTGGAGACAGGAGGTCTCACTCAGGGGTGGGAGGAGCACCAGCCAGGAGACTGGAGGACAGATGGGCTCCTATCGGGGTGTCAGGAGAATCCTTATCCGGAAGTTAGGAGTGGGCTGTGCAGCAGGGCGCTGTGACTAAAAAGCTAAGAGAGATAAGCAAATCAGGAGAGCTGGGCAACAGAGAGACTGGTAAGAAGAGCAGCGGTGCGTCTAACAAGGGAGCCAGGTGGCTCAGCATTTTCATTTGACTATTCATGTTGAAGTGGAAGAATCCTTGCATGGGCAAGAGATGTTTATGTGAACTTTTGGTTTTGTTCAATAAAAGTGAGCTGCCATGCCCTAAAATACAGTTTTGACTGGCACAACTCATTGGGAAAACATCTGCCACATAAGTATAATCACCCCAACACCACATTACTTTGTCCCCTTAAGGGACAGTACACTGAAAAAATATTTTAAATGAGAGTTTCTCTTTAAAGGAACATGTGAATCAGCTTTTTTGGGGGAAATTCCCACCACCATTTTTCTTTTCAGTAACGTTTGCTAAATGCACATTACAGAAGGTTTGACATGTTAACCTTCATATTGTTGAAATATAAAATGCGCCTTGTAAAAAACATGAAACTGCTAATGGTTCCATGGTACATCATTGATTGTATGGTTTATATGTGTTTTAAATTCTAATGAAGGGGGCACAATCCCAAAAACCCATTTGCCATATTATACACCACTAGCTAACGGTTGGAGTTTGGAGTTACGTGAAAAGGATTTACGAGTCTGGCTGAATTGTGTCTGTTTTATCCTAACTGTAGATGTTACAAGCAGTGTATTCCTTTATTCTTGTGAGAAGCTTTTTCTAAGTATTTTATAATATACAAAGAGACAAATATCACGAGGACAATGAGCTTTGTCCATTTATTTGTTCTTGATGTATAACAGACCTCACTGTGCTGCCTATCCTTAGATTAGTTTTGTACACTAAAGGGTGGTCTATTGTGGTCTGAATTGTGAAAATTCTAGTATTTGCTGCTAGCGTAGTGGAAATTGGTGCTGTGTTAATAATGTGCTGTTGAGTTGAATGTGTCTATTGAAACCCTTCATACGGTGTGCAGTTTTCTAGTATTGTAAGGACTATAGAAATTCACACAGCTTTATTTTTTGGGGAATGTTTGGAAAGCAAAGTAAAATCCTGTTGGGTTTGGTACCACATAAATGGCATCGTACCACTGCGTTCACATCGGCTCCGTGCTTCAGCAAACAAAGCGTTAACTCCCTGCGTTCTGTACTGACAGCTATGTGCAATGCGGTCATACCTAAAGGAGAAGACAAAACGGAAAGTTTAGTGTCACAGAGAGAAGACTGATAAAGAAAACTCTTAAATGAATACTATGAAGGTTACCATTGCTGACCTCCTGAAAATGGTGGCTGCCTGACTTCAGGGCTGTGCTGCCAATGAGGCCAATCAAGTAGGCCTCATGAGAAGCACATCCTTGAAGAGGTGAAATGAAGAAATGAAGGGTCTATCATTTTTATCATAGGTGCATTTTTAATGATAGAAACAGAATATCAACCAAAAATCCAGAAAAAGAACACATGATATGAATTGAGTTGCAGTTCAGTCAGTAAAATAACATTTGTAAGTATTTGATCCCCAAGCAAAACATGACTTAGTACCTGGTGGACAAACCCTTGTTGGCAAGCACAGAGGTAAGACTTTTCTTGTAGTTGGCTACCAGGTTTGCACACATCTCAGGAGGGATAGTTACTGTATTGTCATGGAGGCACAATGGGGGGCAGCACTGAGGTCATACCGTAAACGCCATCGTTAGTGCAGCTTAGTAATGCAGTGTAAAACCACAGGCTCAGCGTAACTAAGTTTCCCCGACCGGCCGATGCACCTGTCAGCCTAGTTAGAGGGGACATGTCTGTTTGTTGGAGGGGACATGTCTGTTTGTTGGAGGGGGCATGTCTCTTTGTTGGAGGGGGCATGTCTCTTTGTTGGAGGGGGCATGTCTCTTTGTTGGAGGGGGCATGTCTCTTTGCTGGCCTGAAAATTTATCTTTGTTGGAGGGGGCATGTCTCTTTGCTAGACTGGGGATGTCTTTTTGCTGGATTGGGCATGTCTCTTTGCCAGATATATTGTGATGTCTCTTTGATTGTTTGGGCTGTCTCTTTACTATTTATGGATGTCTCTTTGCTTTATGCAAATGTCTCTTTGCTGGATGGGCATGTTTTTTTGTTTTTTTTTGGGGGGGGGGGGGGGGCATTTAATTCTTGGACCCAGGCAGCACAATGTCTTGGGTGTAGAACTCGCCATATGTAACCCATTCAAGTAAATGTGGCTGCTCTGCTACCATGTACTACACACGTGGTTGCAGAATGCCAGTGCAGTGATCAAGGGGTTAAAGCAGGCTAAAGCAGGCAGTGAGGAGATGATACAACGTCACCGCCTGTCAAATGCCCTGCATTTCATTCCTCAAAGACCAAAGCTTGTGTGAACAATCCCTAAAGCTATAGGTAACACTATATTACTATTTACATCAGTGAGCTCTAAGGATCATTCATACTAACAGGGAGGCAGTAAAACTCAGCAGATTAGCCGCTGGCATGTCTCTTTGTTGGAGGGGGCATGTCTCTTTGTTGGAGGGGGCATGTCTCTTTGTTGGAGGGGGCATGTCTCTTTGTTGGAGGGGGCATGTCTCTTTGTTGGAGGGGGCATGTCTCTTAGCTGGAGGGGGCATGTCTCTTAGCTGAACGGGGCATGTCTCTTAGCTGGACGGGGCATGTCTCTTAGCTGGACGGGGCATGTCTCTTAGCTGGACGGGGCATGTCTCTTAGCTGGACGGGGATGTCTCTTTGATGGATTGGGATGTCTCTTTGCTTTATGGAAATGTCTCTTTGCTTTATGGAAATGTCTCTTTGCTGGAAGGGCATGATTTTTTTTTTTTTTTGGGGGGGGAGGTGGGGGGATTTAATTCTTGGACCCAGGCAGCACAATGTCTTGGGCCAGCCCTGGGTGTAGCACTCGCCATATGTAACCCATTCAAGTAAATGTGGCTGCTCTGTAATTTTGATTTTTGTGGTTTTGTCTGTATCGTGTTAATGTTGTTTTCATATATAAAATAATAAAAAGGATTTGATTTAAAAAAAAAAAAATGTGGCTGCTTTGCAACGATGTACTACACACGTGGTTGCAGCATGCCAGTGCAGTGATCAAGGGGTTAAAGCAGGCAGTGAGGAGATGATATGTCACTAATGTCAAATGCTCTACGTTCAGATCATTCCTCAAAGACCAAAGCTTGTGTGAACAATCCCTAAAGCCATAGGTAACACTATATTACTATTTACATCAGTAAGGTCTGACTTTCTAGTATTCCTTCTGCAATTAGCCTTATGGCGTTGTCACGCTTTAGCTGGCTCCATGTATATCTGAATGACAAAGTTAAACCATCAAAACAGACAACAGGGGAATTTAATTTTACTGTTTTACTGCAGCCTTGAAGTAGGGTGACCAGACATCCCCGGTTTCTGGGGACAGTCCCCGGATTGAGGACACTGTCCCCGGACCAAGTCTGTCCCCAGTTTTGTCCCCGGATTGGAGTTGAACAGGGGCTGGGGCAATTTCAAAGACAGCCCGTGCAGAATAAGTAGAAAAAATCTGAATTGCACCCCCCCTCCTCTGCCGCTCCTACTAGCTTATGGGGGTTTATTATTTTCCATTATCTGTGCCCCTTTCTGATGATCATGTGCTGGTCGGAGTGGAGGGACTATTTCTTCAGTTTTGGGCGCATGCCCATTCAGCTCCACTCGCATGTTCTTCTGCCTTGGCTCAAGTCCCGGCCAGCCGCCTGCCTGCTTATCTCCTTGCCTTCCCTGGTGGAGTGATCTTCCTCTGCTCCCCACCCAGTAGTAGCCGGGGCCCGAAGAGTAAAGCCCCATACACACTATCAGATTTTCTGCTGATTTTTGTCTTCAGATTTACCAAAACCATGTAGTGCAAGGGCCTGCCTGATTGCATACAAATTGAAACTCTAAGGTTTGACCTCCTATTATATGGTTTTGGTAAATCTGAAGGAAAAAATCAGCAGAAAATCTGATAGTGTGTATGGGGCTTTAGACTTGACAGGCTGTGAGGCGGGCGGCGACGGAGGCGAGCAAAGAGTCGTCGATTGCTGCCATTACTAGTAAAAAAAAAATATATGTCCCCGGATTTCATTTTAAAAATATGGTCACCTTACCTTGAAGGCTACAACCAAACTGCTTCAGTACATTCTGAGTCACTACTTTGAACAAGTATTCAGATCAGGAATATTGTTGTTTGTTTCAGGTTTGTGACTCAGAAAAGATCAAAGTGGAGACACGCAATGACCATTCTCTGAAAGAGGTCAGCAATGGCAGCCTCTATGTTTCTTTAAAAATAGTCTCTATTCAGCTGCAGAGTTTTTTTTTTTTTTCTTCCACCACTTCAATACCGGACTTTTACCCTCTTCCTGCCCAGGCCTATTTTCAGCTTTCACACTTTGAATGACAATTGCGTGGTCATGCAACACTGTACCCATATGAAATTGTTATAATTTTTTTACACACAAATAGAGCTTTCTTTTGGTGGTATTTAATCACCGCTGGGTTTTTACTTTGTGCTAAATAAACAAAAAAAAAGCCCAATTTTTTTATTTAAAAAAACAGGTTTGCAAATGTTGCAAATAAATAATCTTTCTTCATAAGTTTAGTTCAAAATGTATTCTGCTGCATTTCTTTGGTGAAAATAACCCAAATCATTGTATATTATTTAGTCTGTAGGAATGTTATAGAGTCCCAAACTATGGTATATATCTGAAACTTGATCAATCCTGATGTACTGACAGACTATTTCATTTCTTGAGGCCATGACAGTGCAAAAATCCCCTAAATGACCCATTTTTTCGAACGTAAACAGCCTGAGGTATTTAGTAACAGGCATGCAAGTTTTTTGAAAGTTTTTTTTTGGAAAATAAAAAAAATTTAAAAAAATATTTTTTTCAAATTTTTTAAAAATTATTTACATACTGTCACCAGTGCAGTACAGCATCATCATATAACTGGTGTGGCGGTGATCAGGTACACTGACTGGTGACAGTATGTAAAAAAATAAATATAAATATATATATACACATATAATAATAATTTTTTTCCATTTTTTAAACATTGTTTTCTTTTTTTTTATATATACAGTGACCAGACCAATACAGTGTTACCATGGTAGGGAGGTGCTTTTTTTTTTATACACACGCTATGATTGTTTATAGCTGAATTTTACTGTTATAAGCAATCATTTTTTCTGAATGAAAACTATTCATTCCGTGTTTACTATTGTGATTGGCCCTGTCTGTATCATGTGATCACATAGCTCATCACAATAGTACACAATGAATGGCATGAATCAAAGCCTTTCATTGGGTACAATTGTCATGTGATTTGTTTTGGCCACAGCGATCACATGGTACCAGCAGCAGGCAGACACGGCGAGTGACAGATTGCGCCAGAGCGCAGTGCAATCCTGGAAGGACGTCATATTACAATAGGCCAGGCGGGAGGGGGTTAACGTTCCAGCTCTTCACTCTTTGTACTGTTTTGTGACTGGCTTATTTGCAATTGACACATTCAATTACAAAATTATAAGTAGAAAAAAAACCTCTAAGGGGTCTATTTATAGAATAAAAAAATTGCTGTGTAAATATCTCAGCTTTCACACAGATGTCAAAAATAATCCCCATAATGTGTCTAATATGTTTATTTCCTATGGTTGTCAGCTCCATCTAGTGGTCATAATGCAGTATTTTCTTGAAATAGTTTAATCAGGAAAATGCAGCATTATAGCCACTTGATGGCGCTACTGATAATAAGAATTAAATATAATAGACACATTATGGGGATTATTCATGCTAAGACATTCACATAGTTTTTTTTAAAATTATAAATAGACCCCCCCCAAGAAATAACTTATTTCAATTTCCACAGACAACTTAGCTGGATCAACAAACACCCAAAATATTGCAAGGCAAAGTGACATTGCCTCCGGAAAGGGCTCCCGACCCAACTGTATTCACCTTACCATGCACCTGCAGAGCTCCCTGTTCCTCTATAGCCAGCAAATTACTTGGCACTTGTGAGCATAGAGTGAGTATTTGACCTGCTCCTGTGTAATGAAGCCAGACCCACCAGCCAATAGCTAGGCCTAAGCACTGTCACCTGACCAGGGATTGATGGCACCGGCTGCCAAGGAGCAAACAGCTGGAAGGGAGCATAGGTAAAATAAAGGTAAGGGGTTCAGGGATGGCCTTTCCATGAACAATATGGCCAATATGTCCAATATAGCCAAGGTGACAGTCTCATGCAACATGCTGTCATCCATGTTATTCTATTTGCTGAATTCCAGTCAGGGAAATATGAAAACGAATTGGTTTACAAGGATTATTGGACCAATGGTCTGTGCATTGCCTGACCAAATCAGCCCACTGACGATTTTTTCAATAAAAGACAATAATTATAAATTACATTTTTGATATGAAATATTCTCATACCCTCATAATTGGTGGCCTCCAAGTTTTTGGTGTCAGCTCTCATCAGAACCTCTAGGCAGGCAATACTTCCATATTCACACGCTAAATGAACACAAGTCTGTCCGTTACGGTCTTGAATGCCGGGCGAGGATCCATGTTCTAGTAGGAGGCCAACAATGTCTGGCTGATTTGTGATCACCGCAAGATGGAGGGGCGTCTGAGATAGAACAAAATGGATGCCAATAAAATGTGATGTCAAAGTGCTCAGAAAAATAATTTTTAAATTCCATTTGATCCTTTTTGAATGGGACCATTTCTACTTGGGAATAGAGGGGGAAAAAAACACACAGTGGGCTTATTTAAAAAAAAAAAATAGGTGTGATAATCCCTGTAATTTGTATAATATGTTTTATTCTTATGATCATTAGCTCCATCTAGTGATCATAATGTGATATTTTCCTGTTTGAAATATTTTAGGAACCTACAACATTATGACCACTAGATGGAGCTGACAATCATAGGAATTATACATATTAGACACGTTACAAGGGAGTTTTTGCGATGGATGTGCTGAGACATTTGTACACCAAATTTTTTTTATAACTAGATCCCTTAAACATTAAATCATAATATTTATTTTATACTTTATTAATAATAAAAATTCATAATTATAAATGCATATGCTAAAAGGAACTCTAACTCAAAACCACATCCTTTTTTTGGTTCAATTCAGCAGGTGTTAACAGCAGCAGCTGTCACCTTTTAAATGATCTATTGTTCCACGATAAATAGAAAAAAAGACATTAAAGTGTATCTCTGAAAAAACAAAACTGTTTTGGTCAGTTTTGGATAGAGCAGGTGAGTGTTAATAACCCTGTAGGGTTATTATTGCTTTGTGTCCCTGCTGAGGATATTTACACTCTTTATTTGTTCAGGAAACTATGAAACAGAAAGTGGTCAATGAAAAACGGATACCATTTGCAGAAAGGCTTGTGACTTCACCATAGTGGCCCCATTATTGCCCCTCCCATACATATGTAATGGGCCGCAGAAAACCAGCGACAGAATCAGCATCTCCTATGGTGTTTGTTTTGGAGGTAAGTAACCACAGAGTACAAATGAACTGGGACCCTTCACCCACAAACACCAATAATAGGGGGCTCTTCACCCACAAACACCAATAATAGGGACTCTTTAGCCACTAACACCAATATTAGGCGGTTCTTCACCCACAAACACCAATAATAGGGGGCTCTCAGCCACTAACACCAATAATAGGGCGCTCTCAGCCACTAACACCAATAACAGGGGGCTCTTTAGCCACCAACACCAATATTAGGGGGCTCTTCAGCCACTAATACCAATAATAAGGGTCTCTCCGCCACTAACACCAATAATAAGGGTCTCTCCGCCACTAACACCAATAACAGGGGACTCTTTAGCCACTAACACCAATATTAGGGGGTTCTTCGCCCATAAACACCAACAATAGGCGGTTCTTCGCCCACAAACACCAACAATAGGAGGTTCTTCGCCCACAAACACCAACAATAGGCGGTTCTTCGCCCACAAACACCAACAATAGGCGGTTCTTCGCCCACAAACACCAACAATAGGCGGTTCTTCGCCCACAAACACCAACAATAGGCGGTTCTTCACCCACAAACACCAATAGGGGCTCTTTAGCCATTAACACCAATAATAGGGGGCTCTCAGCCACTAACACCAATAACGGGGCTCTTCAGCCACTAACACTAATAATAGGGGCTCTTTAGCCACCAACGCCAATATTAGGGGGCTCTTCAGCCACTAATACCAATAATAGGGGACTCTTAAGCCACTAACACCAATAATAAGGGGCTCTTCACCCAATAACACAATAATATTACCTCATGGACACCAACAATTCCCCTTCCCCTGACCACCAGTCTAATGGGGGTATTTACAATGACCATCATTCTAATGAGGGATTCTACACTGATCACCACTGTACCAGGGGCATTGTAATGCCCGTACACACGGTCGGATTTTCCGATGGAAAATGTCCGATCGGAGCGTGTTGTCGGAAATTCCGACCGTGTGTGGGCTCCATCGGACATTTTCCATCGGATTTTCCGACACACAAAGTTGGAGAGCAGGAGATAAAATTTTCCGACAACAAAATCCGTTGTCGGAAATTCCGATCGTGTGTACACAAATCTGACGGACAAAGTGCCACGCATGCTCAGAATAAATAAAGAGATGAAAGCTATTGGCCACTGCCCCGTTTATAGTCCCGACGTACGTGTTTTACGTCACCGCGTTTAGAACGATCGGATTTTCCAACAACTTTGTGCGACCGTGTGTAGACAAAACAAGTTTGAGCCAACATCCGTCGGAAAAAATCCTAGGATTTTGTTGTCGGAATGTCCGAACAAAGTCCGACCGTGTGTTCGCCCTATAAGACTGGGTACTTTACTAACCAATGAATGGTCATCATGGCAAGTAATGATCATTTTAGCTAGTGCAGGGCCCCAAACCTCATTTCTGCACAGGGACCCCTTGTTTACTTTACCTGTTACCGATTGGATGGACGCCCATAAGAAACTGTTACACAATCTACAGCACTTTCAGTGAGTACATGTGTGGGTGATTGGGTTTGGATTCCCCTGTTCTCGTAGTGTGAAGAGGTGTATGTGGTGAAATCCTTGTTTATTTCAAAGAACATTTACTCAGAAAGTGAATGTTGCTTTTTTACACACACCCAGTAATGGAAAATGTTTAACATTTTCTGCATAAACTTGGGGCTTGTTCACATCAGCCCCCACACGTGTGTAGGAGGAATAAAGGGGTGATGTAATGCATGGTTACAACACATGACACTGTTTACTTTTAACTATAAAATGAAACTTTATTTAGGTCTATGCATTGTATTGCATCGTGACGGACTGTGGTGACATGCAGTACCATGCGTTATGATGCAAACATGCTTTATTGTTATTCAGCTTTATGGTACAGTATACAGGTCAATGTACCTGGTGTAAGCTGTAAAGGAAATACACATTTGGCCTGCTTGTCCGCCCGCCCAAACATTCGGCAGAAGTCACTTTTATAGTGACGATATTACTACCACCACTAAATGACAGATTCCAGCTGGCTGCTGCTTCAAATTGTAAACGAACTGGCAGATATCCAGAGTGACGTACTGGCAGATATCCATATTTGGTCAATGACGTCAGCATCCCCAGCAGGTTTTTTTTTTAGATTCAGCAGCTGGCGTGGCGCTGTCATTTGCAACATGAGTTGTGACGCAAGAGGATGGTTGTTACGTGGTCATTGTGTTTGTGGGACTTTAGTGTAGATGTTAGTATTTCCTATTTACATGTTCCTTTAGTTATTGAATAACAAGGGGTACTTTGCTTATTGATGTAAATGGGGAGGTCCAGATAACTGTAGAACTAGTTTTTGAGCGCCACACTATTATTTTTATATCTATTGTATCACTTTGTGTCTAGTGGAGTGTTAGCCGCTCACCGTTTTTTTCTATGCACAAATTTTTCCCCTGTTTATCAGATATCTGTAGGCCTCTTTAATTTTAAAAGGGGGTTCCAGATTCTGATAACCCCCCTCCATCCTCTGCAAACCCCCCTATTTACTGGTCCAGGGATGTGGGTATGAGGCCCTTGTTTCCATCTACATGAAGGCAAAATGCCTTGCTGGGGAAGGAGGTCCCTGGAAAGGCACCTTTCCAGTTTTGAGGGCATTGTTATGTGGAATGGGGAGGGGGCACACACTTGCTGTTTCTTCCTTTCCTGGCCAGGATGTATGCCTGGAAAGGGGTCTGGCATGAATTTTAAGGGGGAGCCCCACACTTGTCTTTTAGTGTTTTAGTGTGAGATCCCTCTCAATGTTTATACCAGACCCTTTCTAGGCATGCACAGCCTGGGTGGCCAGGAAACTGAGCGTGCACCTCCCCCCCCCCCCCCAAATGCTTACATTCACACAGCAATTTTTCTTTTTTAAATAGACCCTTAAGTGTTAGGTTTAAAGTGATACTGAACCTTATTTTTTTTATTATCATTCAATCATCAACTGCCAGCTAGCCTCAGGGCCTGTATAGATGGGTAAATGCAGCATGTTTTCAGATATATTCAGCTTTCTGTCCTGTTTCTGACCTCCTGATTTTATTCCCTTGTTTCTGACCTCCTTCTCCTGTTTCTGGTCTCCTGCGCTACTTCTCCGGTTTTTGATCTCCTGAACTCCTTTTTCTGTTTCTTAGCTCCTTTTCCTGTTACTGGTCCCCTCAGCTCCTTTTCCTGTTTCTGGTCTCCTTGGCTCCTTTTCCTGTTACTGGTCCCCTCAGCTCCTTTTCCTGTTTCTGGTCTCCTTGGCTCCTTTTCCTGTTACTGGTCCCCTCAGCTCCTTTTCCTGTTTCTGGTCTCCTCGGCTCCTTTTCCTGTTTCTGGTCTCCTCGGCTCCTTTTCCTGTTTCTGGTCTCCTCAGCTCCTTTTCCTGTTTCTGGTCTCCTCAGCTCCTTTTCCTGTTTTGAATCTCCTGAACTCCTTTCCTGTTTCTGGTCTCCTCAGCTCCTTTTCCTGTTTCTGGTATCCTGAACTCGTTTTCTTGTTTTGAATCGCCTAAATTCATTTTCCTGTTTTGAATCTCCTTTTCCTGTTTCTGATCTCCTTTTCCTGTTTCAGTTCTCCTTTTTCTGTTTCAGATCTCCTTTCCCTGTTCTCCTTCCCCTGTTTCTGATCTCCTAAACTCCTTCCCCTGTTTCGGATCTCCTAAACTCCTTCTCTGATTTCTGTTCTCCTGAGCTCCTTCTCTGGTTTCTGATCTCCTGAGCTCCTTCTCTGGTTTCTGACCTCCTGGGCTCCTTCTCTGGTTTCTGATCTCCTGAGCTCCTTCTCTGGTTTCTGATCTCCTGAGCTCCTTCTCTGGTTTCTGATCTCCTGAGCTCCTTCTCTGGTTTCTGATCTCCTGAGCTCCTTCTCTGGTTTCTGATCTCCTGAGCTCCTTCTCCTGTTTTAGACATTCTAAACTCTTACTCCTGGTTCTGCTTTCCTAGGCTCCTCCGCCGTTTCTGATTTCCATTTCCTGTTCTCCTTCTCTTATTGTCCTCCTTCTGTTTCTGATCTTCAGAGCTCCTTCTCCTGAACTCCTTTTCCTGTTTCGCATGTCCTGAACTCCTTTTCCTGTTTCGCATCTCCTGAACTCCTTTTCCCGTTTCGCATGTCCTGAACTCCTTTTCCCGTTTCGCATGTCCTGAACTCCTTTTCCTGTTTCGCATGTCCTGAACTCCTTTTCCTGTTTCGGATCTCCTGAACTCCTTTTCCTGTTTCGGATCTCCTGAACTCCTTTTCCTGTTTCGGATCTCCTGAGCTCCTTTTCCTGTTTCGGATCTCCTGAGCTCCTTTTCCTGTTTCGGATCTCCTGAGCTCCTTTTCCTGTTTCGGATCTCCTGAGCTCCTTTTCCTGTTTCGGATCTCCTGAGCTCCTTTTCCTGTTTCGGATCTCCTGAGCTCCTTTTCCTGTTTCGGATCTCCTGAGCTCCTTTTCCTGTTTCGGATCTCCTGAGCTCCTTTTCCTGTTTCGGATCTCCTGAGCTCCTTTTCCTGTTTCGGATCTCCTGAGCTCCTTTTCCTGTTTCGGATCTCCTGAGCTCCTTTTCCTGTTTCGGATCTCCTGAGCTCTTTCTCCTGTTTCTGATCTCCTGAGCGCCTTTTCCTGTTTCTGATCTCCTGAGCTCTTTCTCCTGTTTCTGATCTCCTGTCTCGTATCACCTTCTGACCTTTGGCCTACTTCAATACTGTTTAAAACTGTTTCATGCTTTAAAAAAAAAACAGTAAATATTTGGAAAATTGTGCAGTGGAATGGGAGGTGGGGAACATGGGAGGGAGAGGGGGAGGGGAGTTTCTGGATAGAGGGGGAGGGGGAAGGAGGGGGTAATGCCGAACGAAAATACGTGGTTGATGGGAAAATGTAACCTTGGTTCGATAGTAACAAATTTTGTATGTTGAACCTAAATACAATTTAAATAAAAAAACAAAAGACAAAAAAACAAACCGGTTTTATGCTTTTTTTTACATCCCTGTTATTCGAATGTAGAAAAAAGTAATTTTATCATTTCACCAAGATAGAGGCTGATAAGAAGATGTAACGGAGCCTATGTGACATAATTACTGGATGTCAGACACTTACCTGCCTGAGGTTATTCGGTATATCCAGCTGTATTCTCCCATGGTTTAGCAGTGCAATCACCCTCTGAACAGCTAAAATGTTCTCATGGACCACAGCAATGTGCAGCGCTCTAGAGAGGGAGAAGTAGAGAATATTGTCAGCACTGGAGCACAGTAATCACATAACAAATTGGCAGCCTTGTGTAGAGATCAGAGTTTGTTTCAAATTTGATGTGTCAAATCACCAAAATTTACCAGGAACTGCTGATTTGATGGGCAAAGCACAAGTTCACTTTAAATTCAAGCAATGTGTGGCTGAGAGCTTTGACTCTATCTATTGTTTTAAAGAGTCCGTGCTGTGACAGGCCAAAACAATCATTTATGTATGGAATTGAGACCATTTTACAGGGAAAGTTGCCTGGTATATGTGTGGAACGCCATGAGAATTGGACAGTGGTGGGTGGGCCCTAGACTTGGAGGATCCTCTGTAGGGCGAACTGTGTGTCATACTGCATTCATATTTGAAAAAGGCCACTTTAATACATTGTCCAAGTTAAAGGGAAAACTTGGGGGTCTATTTATAAAAAAGGAAAATGCACAGTCAAACATCCAGTGAATCTGCATGTGCATTTCTTCTGTGCAAATTGGGAAAAAAACAAATGTTTTTAAAGCTATATTCTCTTCTGAAAGAATGTTCTCTTATTATGGGCAAATAGTAAAGTACTACATTATGACCATTAGATGGTGCTGAAAAGAATAGGAAATGCATAAGTCTTTGTAACAGGAGAAGAGAGAGCGCTAAGGGGCGTTACCAAATTCATGTAACCTATGATTGTGCTTTTCTGCTAGTTCCCACAATGCAAGTCTATGGGTTCTTTTTATAAAGATTTGCACACAAAATTATAACAGTTTAACAGATTGTCACTCTATGTACAGCAGCTTTGACATTGTTACCGTTATTAGTATCGGTGGTATGTTTCCTGCTGCAATTGAAAGCTTGCTCCCTGCCATGGACTCTAGAGTGTATGGGTAAGACAAGAACAAGGCTGGCAGAAACTTAGCATTCACCAGTAAAGCTTTGTTTGTTGGAATACTGCCTATGTAACATCTGGCTGACAAAACTTTAGTAACGTCTGCTGTTGTCTCCATGTCTATGTGTGGTCCCTAGGCAAAGGGGGCAATGTAGCAAGCACCCATGTACCTGATGAAAACCTGGTCAGGTGAACATGTAAATGCCTTTGCTTTTAGGCTACATTTTATATAAACAGCTAAAAATATAAAATGCACACGTGAAATTTAATTAAACACAAATGTTTTGTTATTATTATTTAGACACCCTTGCCAGACAACTTAACCAGGTTGGTGACCTCAATTTACTGTTGCAGTATACAACTTTGTCACTGACTGACTCTTAGCCCGTTTACTGGACAATGAAGGAGCATCACTATACTGAAGGGGTCCTCATTCTTCTTTCTACTGTCAGCAAGCTCCCTGTGTTACATTTAATAGAGCCTGGCTGTCATACCGTCAGGGCTGGGCTCAGCCCTTCCTTCTCAAAGCTGGCCGCTCAGCTGTCGGCTAATTGCCAGCTCCTTTCTCTCCACAGTGACTCAGCTGTTGATCATATCCTGCTCGTCACTCCTGCCTACTTAAGCCGTCCAGCCCAGATGATCTCTGCCTTCGCCTTGGTCACATCTCTAGAGACGCTCTCCTGTGTTCCTATTAAAGACTTGCTTGGTTGACATTCCTTCTGGCTCCAGATCCTGCTTGCTGTTCTACTATGCTCATCTCTGGCTCCTTGACATTTTGGCTTGTCTGACTATCCGTTGCGGTTCCTGGCTACGGCTGTGGATATGTTTTGACTACGTTTACTCTGTTTACCTTTTTATTATTATTATTATTAATAAACAAGTGTGATTTAGGCCCCTTTCACACTTATACGACTTGTCCCACGATTTTGTACTGCAAAATCGTATGACAAGTCATTCTCCATGATTTTCAATGACTACCATTCATATTGGCGCGACTTTAAGTTGTGCCGACTTCAAAGTAGTCCCTGCACTACTTTGGTCCAACTTCCATGCGAGTTGATGTCCATAGACCTCAATGTTAAACCCTCAAGTAGCATGCAAATCGTACCTGAATAATATAGACACGATTTCGGCACTACTTTGTAAGCACAAGCTGAGAATGGTTAATGCCAAAATTGTGGCAAAGTCGTACAAAGTAGTACTGTTCCCAAATTGCGGCAAAATCGCAGCCGCGAAATCGCTGCAAAATTGCGAGACTTTGAAGTCGTATAAGTGTGAAAGGGGCCTTAACTGTACTTCTGTCCCAGTCTGATTCATGGTTTCTGACACATACAGTCCTCTCCTCTACAAGTCTGGCTCTGCATGGAATTACAGAAATCTTTTATGAAGACAGATTCAGTGTTTTATATCAAAAATTGTTATTTTAAATGAATGTGGACGTATTAGGAGTAAATGTTCATTTTATTTCAGATCGGGGTTAATCTTTATGTTGAGGCTTACATTAACATTTTAATGGAGGGCTTTTTGGCTTCTTACCTCACTCCACTGAACATTACTTGTATCTCAGATGGCCAAAAGACATAACCCATACTGTATTGGCTTTGGTAAACCTACAACCATCTCTATAGACAGAATTTATTTTTGTCACAGCTTAATGCATCTGACACTGACAGTAGTGTAAGAGCTAATAGGACTTAATATTTAAGTTCTTAAGGTAAGTCGACACTCTTGATGTCAGGATTGATGTGATGAAAAAATGGGGAAGGTAGGCACCACATCATTGGGGTGATCAGATAGGCACCCTCCTTTAAAGTTTTGTTGATAAACCTACTCTGTCTCCAGAGGTCTCAACAGTGATACCTGATGTACCAGGCACCCCATGTCCATCTTGATGTTGGGATTGGTGTGATGAAAAACAGGGGAGTAGATACATCATTGGGGTCGTCAGGTGAACATTCTTAGGTCCCTTTCACACATGTGGACTATTTGTTTCATCAGATCAGACACGTATTTTCAAAGAAAAAATAGATGAAGTTTACATCAGGTTTTTATCCATCAGTTTTTTATCCATTTTTACATCAGTTTTTTTTATATCCTCCAGCTAGAGTCCTTAACCACTTGAGTTCCGGGCCATTTTTTCATGAAAAAATGGACTGTTTGTCCATTTACATCCTTTTTTCACCCAATCTGTTTTTTTAACGGAAGAAAAATAGGGCTTTGATCTGTTCCAAAAAACAGATGTTGACGGAAGCGGATATAAATGGATGATCATCTGTTTACATCCGTTTTTCCATAGAGATGCATTGATGTCCATTTTTTCATCTGTCAACGGATAAATGAAAAACAGACAAATGGTCCGCATGTGTGAAAGAGGCCTTATTTTTTTGGCCTTTTGATGATGAACCTACTACGTCTCTAGAGGGCTCAATGGTGATACCCAACCTCCCAGGTACGCCCCTCTCAGTTCTATACCCCAGGTACATTTGGAGAATTGTGGGTGCAGCCACGCCTAGAAATATTACAGTTGACCAGATCTGAACTGTGTTAGCTTCTCCAGTTACTCTTTGGCCTTTCCCATCAGATTCATCAAATAGACATACTTGATAGATCTGATCTAAATTAAGCACATCGCCCATAAAGATGCTCCTCTTACATGGCACGGAAAAGTGGTAAATGTGTTAACAGCTTGCATTTAGTGGGTTTAGTGGGCTGATCCTTTTAAAAGAGAACCTGTTATATCTTTACTATTTTAAGGCCTTTCTCTAGTTCTGAAGGCTGTCATTGCCAATCTTCTGGATGTGGCACCACTCCCAAGGACTGGATGACAGTGATCTCCTAAACCAGACAGAAGCCTCAGCTGATCCATATAAGGAAGCTTCTGACAGGTTCCATTTTTAATAATGCCCTAGTTTTCCATCAAACTGATGTTGATATTTAATACTTACAAAGTATTTAAAACAGTCAAATTGTATGTAAAACCAAATTTAAATTTTAGTACATTTGGATTTATGTCTCCCCATGTACAGTTCCCTTAAGGAAATTGTTTTTGTCAATCTGGTGCAAAATTTCTTACATGAAGTTCCTGTCAGTAACATCAGTTGCTATTTAAGGCTGACAACAATAAGCCACTGCCGCATAGTCAGCAGCAGCGTTGTCAGCCTGTCGTGTTAGCTTCTTTAGTTGGCCAATGGGCTATTTAATAACTTTGGTAGGTAGCCCCATGGCCAACTGAAAGAGCCTACCTAGTAAGCTTGTAGGCTGGTGCAGTCTGTATTCTCCCCTTCAGATGGTAGAGGAATTCGAGAGAAGTTGGGTTTCTCTATGTTTTTCGGTTGGATGCACATGCCCCAGGTGACCCTGGCACCTATCTTGGGTCAAGCAGAGTCTATTTAAGACTCTGACCACTGGGTTTGGTGCACTTTATGTGAGTGGATAAGGTAGGGAGAGGTTCCTCGTCTATCAGGGACATAGTCAGAGGTAGAGAGAAGTTGTGGTATGTGGTGTAGGGAAAAAGCAGGGACTATGTCTACCTTCTCATGAAGCTTCCCTTTTGGGTCGGACTGGCCAGGTGGCTATCCGCTCCTCATGCCAGAAGCTGTCGGCATCCCTGAGTCTTTAAACCACTGCCTCTCCGCTGTGCAGTTGTAAGTGGCTCCGGACAGGTGAGCCTCCCTGTCTTGCCTGTTTGTGCTGTTAACCTGCTGTTTTAAATCTGGACTTTGTGTGTTTACTGCCTACCACACTATGTTGCACCTATCCAACAAGCTGAAAACATTGCTGCTAATTGTGCAGCGGTGTCTTAAAGGGGTTGTAAAGGCAGAAGGCTAAAGAGGAAGTAAACCCTGATGGGTTTTACTTCCTTTCTTTTACCCTGCAAAGTAAAAGTATGCGATGCATACTAGCACATTATGCTTACACATTATGTGACACTTACCTGCAAACAAAGCCCGCGCCATCCCCGCTGCAGGCCGCATCCATGTCTGCCCCGCTTCCTTTCCGGGGCCGCTGACTCTGTGACTGGCTGGAGCCGCGTGACATCACAGCACATGCGCGCGGGAGCCACCGGTCATAGCACTCGCTTGTGAAGAAACGTCATGGGGGCGGTTTCTTCACAGCGCATGCGTCAATGACATATTTGGTGCAGTATACAGTAAATACCTCCTAAACGGCACACGTTTAGGAGATGTTTACAGTACCTATTGGGAAACCTTATTCTAGGCTTACCTATAGGTGCAACTTGCAAATGGGGTTTACAACCTCTTTAAGATAAACAACCTTCTGTGTGCAGCAGCCCCCCTAACACTTACCTGAGGTGCCTCTCTGTCCAGCAATGTCCACGAGTGTCTCAGCTGAGATTATCCTTCCTGATTGGCTGAAATACAGCACCAGCGCCCTTGGCTCCCGCTGCTGTCAATCAAAGTCAGCTAGCCAATCAGGGGAGAGAGGGGGCGGGGCTGGGTCAGGGCACCGTATCTGAATAGACACAGGGAGCTGTGACTCAGCTCGGGTGCCCCATAGCAAGCTGCTTGCTGTGGGGGAATTGAACAGGAGGGAGGGGCCAAGAGAGCTGACCAGGGACCAGAGAAGAGGAGGATCCAGGCTGCTCTGTTCAAATCCACTGCAACATAGCAGCTAAGTATAACATGTTTATTTTTATAGGAAAAAAAGGAGACTTTACAATCGCTTTAAGGTTGTCAGCCTGCAACATGAAGTGCTGTTACTGGCAGGAGCTCCAAAAAAGCCACAACTTCCTAAAAATCTTTTTGCTAAAGTAAGCTCTATACAGTGAGGTATGATGCCAAACTTGCTGGAAACTTGACTTTGGGCCATTTCACACCAGTTGTGAAGGAGTGGTTGATCTGCACTTTTAGCATCCCACAAACACCCACCTAAATTCTGCTTGACATTGCAAGGGAGAAGCCATGGCGACAATGCTTTTTAACTAGGCTTGCAGAGTTTGATAGGCATGTCAAACTCGCCCATGATGTCAATGGGACTGAGCCACAACCCAGAGCCTGCACCTTGGTTTGCAATTGCAACGCACATTTTTTCACATCAAAATCCCCCTTGGGATAAAAAAAAAGGCTATCAGGAAGAGGCAATATCACCTCTTGAATGTCTGGCAGCCCCTGCTCCACCGCAGAATAAGCAGTCCACCGCAGGGTGGTAGAGACTGTCACTCATGTGAAAGAGCTCTTAGGGTTTACATAAAAATGTATGTATTTACCGTACCACAATATCTGTTCCTCAGAGATTTTTTTTTTTGTGGTACGATAAATTGTTGGTGTCAGCAGGTGACAGATCTGAACAAATAGGGTGGCGGTTCACTGTCTGGGGGCAGGACGGGGGAAGGAAAGTTAGTAATGTGTCAGTTTTAGGAAGTTAAAGGGATTTCACAGAAAAGGCTCTTACTATAAAATGAAACTAAACACTGAAGGGAATGACGTCATATAAAGATACAAACACAGATAACCAACAGACACACTTCGGGTGAAGATTTGCAAAACAGACCCCGAGGATCAGATATACAGAAAGCACTGCTCTGCAGAAATGTACAATTTCCTATAAACCCCTCAGTAGACTTTATATAAGACTAGAAGTAATTCACATTTAGGAAATGAGAAGGTTTGACCACTGTGGACCAGTAATGGCCAACGTTCTGGATTTAAGGGATCCCCGAGTGCGGACACCTACAACATCAAAGGGCTGCACGTAATATCCAGTATGTGTAATGCTATAGGAGACACAGACTATGATGTTAATTTACTAAAGGTCAAATAGGCTGTTCATTTTGCAAGAGATGTTTCCTTTTGCAAGGCAATTTGCCCCAGAGCTTGGTTAAAAGAAAAACAAAAAACTGCCTGCTCTGCACTGAGAACTGAGTGATCAAAGATCACTGATCACTCAGTTGTCAGCATTCTGTGAGCAGAGAGCTAGGCACTGTCAGACACCGGCTTTCTACTCTGCCCCCCTAAACTCAGTGGAGCACTAAGCTGTGGAGGAGGCGAGAGGGGCTGGCTCAGGCTCTCAGCAGATCTCTGGGAGGCTGCGCTAGCTGTCGGCCTCGGCCCAAGCTTCTGGGCGGATCCCAACCATATGGTCGGGATCTTTTCAGAGGATGGACCAGCTTTGGCTATGCTTCTCCTCCAACGTGGTAAAATTTCACTTTGCAAAGAATACCCAATCACATACAAGGAACAAAAAAAAAAACTGCATCTTTGCACATAAATGGATAATAGAAGTCAACAGAGCTTTACCCTATTCACTTCCCTTGCAAAGTGAACAACCTTTTTGCCTTTTGTAAATCAAACCCTACGGATATGCTGTAGGAGATGGCCAGAGATAACTGATGTGATTACAGCTTTTCTTGGAGTCTGGAGGCATGCTACAAGAGAGTGCTAGAGATCACTACCATTACATTCCCTATAATTGCTGCCACATTTTATATTCTCTGCATCAAGATAATTATAAGTTCAGAAAAAAATACTTAATTCACATACGCATGTATGCTGTGTATGGGCCATCTTTTTGTATGGCTGGAGCCATCAGGAGCTGCGTGCAGGTAACCTATGTTACTGAATGGGGACACAGCATCTGTATGGACACGACCGCAAGTCCTAATTTCACAGGCCTGCAGGGCCCAGTGCGGGGGGCCAATGAATGCAGACCACGTGCTGTGAACCCCCCTGCATGCCTGTTGAACTAGGGCATGTGGCTGTGTTCATGCAGATGCTGGGTCCCTACTCAGTAACACAGTCTGCCTGCAGGTAGCACCAGGTGGCTCCAACCACATAAGCAGACAACTGTATGGACTTCAGCACCCATGTGAATGAGGCCTAGAAGAGAAAAGGAAATGGACCGTGTTGTACAGAAAAAAATAAGTAAGTGTAAATTAAATAAATGTAGCTAGTAGAAGCCATTATAATTAATATTTTGCCTTCACTGACTTAAGTCCTGGTCCTGGTTGAGGGCTGAAAAATAAGTACTAATAGAGCCATGTGTGTCCATTGGGCTGCAGGTTGGACGCCAGGAGTCTGGACTTACTATATACTAATAAACCTCAAGGGTTTTTTTTTTCCTAAAGGCAAACAGGCTGTTTGCTTTGCAAGGGAAGTTGCACTAAGTAAAATAACTCTCCCCAGAGCATAGTGAATGTGGTGAAGTAACATCATCCAATCATGTGCAAGCGAAAAGGAAGTGTTCGTCTTCATTATTCTTTGCAAATTGAAATTTCATCACATAAACTAAGAACGTTCCCTTGCAAAGTGTGCAGCCTACTTGTCTTTAGAAGAATCAACCCCTTAGAGTCTAGACATTAGCTGCCCATAGACTTTATAGAATGATCAGTCTTGCAGGTAGGATACCTTTACTCCCCCAAGCTATTTCACTAGAACATGGTAACGACATGAAAGCTCAACTTTGTCAAAATACAAGGTGTTGCAATAGAGAAAGGAATGAGTGTAGGTAACATGAGGTTGCAGCTGGGTGTAGCCGGGTGCCGCCAGGTGTATAATCTCTTGCTTGACTCCCCACCCTGTTTAATGACAGACCAGGCTGTGCCCTCTCCTTTCTTCCCCCAGCCACTGTGTATGAGCAGTGATACTCGCAGGTAAGAGGAGTCTGCAGCCATCCACTTCCTCCCTCCCATTTGGATGATGCCATTTGAGCCTGGGATAATGGGACATGTAGTCCCCAAGGAACACTGTACAATGCAAATGAATAAGCTGCAAACTACAATTCCCACAAATCCCTGTGGAGGACAGAGTTTCTCTCAGGCAAATGTGTGAGATCTGGGAAGTCTAGTGCGGGCATCCAGGAAGTACAGACCTGCTGCTGGGGTCTGTACGCCACAGCAGAGATAGGATGGACCTGTTGCAGAGTGCTGAGGCTGGGGTTGAGTTGGTGCCTATGTGTGGTTAAAGAAGCTGGGAAGGCACTGGATCTGTGTGTGCCTACATCAGTGAGAGACTGAGCCTTTCTGAGCACTGAGGGAGCTGCGAGACAGAGCCACAGAGAGTTGCTGTGTCTTGGGACCTGAGCTGGGGGAGACCTGTTGCTATGTGTGCCCACATCAGAGAGGACCCAATCATGAGTACTGAGCTTTCTGGGACAGGTGACCACCACGCTAATGGAAAAAAATTCATTGCATACCAAGAGTTGTAAGTGGAATTAGCAAGCTTAATCCCTTACTGTCTATAGTTAATGCCAAGTAGTTGGCAGTAGTAGTTGTTTCTTAACAGCCAATCAGCCCCACATTGAGTACAGTCTTAAAAGGACAACTTCACATGCACTACCTTACAGATGGGCCCCAACGATAGCCGGATTAGTACTGCTAAATAGGTGCCAGGTACTTTATAACCATCTCCAGGGGTTCCCCTTGTCAGAAACGCATACACCCACCTTCTGTTGGGGCTGTATGTGTAAACTGCACTCAAGGACATTTCTTTGGGTTAATTAATATCATTTTATTGCCTACTTTTTATACTAGCTGTAATTTGGTTTAACTTTATTGCAGTTAGTTAATTGGCATATTATAGGCCAGCGTTCACCTTAACCAGTACAGCATGTTTAAACATGTTCAATTGCCTGTTTACAGATTCTTGCATTGTCTAACTTGCCTTGCCATAATACATCTAAATCTACTACCAAGTTGCTGGTGGACTATTTTCTGGGTATTATTATAGAGTGGTAACATACTAACATTTCAGTTTCACAGGTGTGTCAGTAGGGACCAAGCAGCTTAAAAGAATCGGAACAGAGAATTCACTGGGCTGGGGCTGTAAATGGCTCCTTTTTTTTTTTTTGAAAGCCCATGGCGTGTGAAACACACTCAAACACTTCACCCAGTGCCAAAAAACTGTGCACACACACACATAAAGAGTGAAACACAAAAAAGTGCAACGGGTACACAAGCCCTCTAAATTCAGAGGGCCTTGCCCTGAATCCCCCGGGGCGTTAGGCTCCTAACAGGGACAAAGGTACTTACACTTGGTCCATCTGGCCGAAACCAGACGGACCCCTTTCTCTGGAGGGACTGCAAAAACAAACCCCCCCCAGTACTCGGTGGGGCTCCCCCGAAGGGAGACCGCATGAGAGAGGGCTAACCAAGCCAGAAGGCCATGTCCACCCCCTCTCAAGACTTTCAGGGCAGGCCCGAGGACCTGCAACCCTACCAGCCACACAGTGCAAAACCATGCACAAACAAAAAAATACAAAAACGTGACACATAAAGGGGAGTACATAAAAAGAAAGTGGGGGAGAAGTAAGTAGAGGAGAGTGAAAAGGTGGGCATTGTGCAATACAATGGCTTGGCCCTCCGGCCAGGAATAAAAAATTCCTCCGGTCCCAGCCAAAAGGCCCGGCCCAGGAGGCAGGTGCAAAAAAAGCGTGTAATGGTGCAGTGACCATGGTGCCTTAAATCAAAGTGACCCTCACTCACAGTGATCTTCAGGCACCCCTGGACTGCCACTCCAGGTGCACATACACCATAGGCTTTGTGACCAACAACTCAGACCACAGCAGCCTCCACCCCAGGCAGGAAGGCCTGAAGTTCTGGAAGCCTAAGGAGAGGCCGGACGTCAACATGCTCAACCCTCGCTCCCATCATTCCTACCTAATTACATTCGGGAAGTATTAACCGCTCCGCCCCAGTGCTATAGGCGAGCAAGCGTTCTCTCCCAAAAAACTGTCCGAAGCTAGAACTACCCAATCTAGGCCAGAAGGCCAGGGACCCGACCCACTGGATCAGACCTAGATGCAGCACCCATCCTCACCAGGAGGACCCTTCCGGACGGCTTGGACTCTGCCCCGCTGACATCTCGGTGGGCGTCCAGACATCGGCACTGCTGAACCGCCCTTCCAGGTCCAATGACACCATTGGATTTGCATGTGCCCTCCCCACTCTCAGGGGTTGCACAGCGCCTCCTCTGGAAACTGATAAGAACAGATACTACACTTGATCTTAGCCAAAAGGGCTTTTGCCCCAAAAAAGTTCAATACAATACATTTTTAGTCTCTGCTCTCATCTGGTGATTGGATGGTAAAGGAGAAGCAGAAGACTGATAAACTCGGGGCTCTCTACTTTCTCCTCTTTGTGTATGTTACTTATTAGCATACAAAAACAGAGGTTTTAGTTGCACAACATTTGCAAATTTATGTGGAGGCTGTACTGCCTCATCACAGCGGCTCTGTGAAGTGTGGTCCCTAACTCTAAATTATGAGAGCCTCTATACCAGTTAATACATTGAGGACAGGTATGCCTGTAGGCTGGGTTGGGCTTGGCTTATTTGTACGTGGCCCTGCCCATTTAAGGGGAAGGAACTACTAACTGGCATACCTGCCCTATATTTATTTATTGCTATATACAGTATCTCACAAAAGTGAGTACACCCCTCACATTTTTGTAAATATTTTATTATATCTTTTCATGTGACAACACTGAAGAAATGACACTTTGCTACAATGTAAAGTAGTGAGTGTACAGCTTGTATAACAGTGTAAATTTGCTGTCCCCTCAAAATAACTCAACACACAGCCATTAATGTCTAAACTGCTGGCAACAAAAGTGAGTACACCCCTAAGTGAAAATGTCCAAATTAGGCCCTATTTCCCTCCCAATCAGCCATACCTGCCCTTAGTTTAATCAATGCTATATTTGCATCAAGATAGAGGCTCTCATCAACTAGCATTAGGAACCACTCTTCATAGAGGAGTACAAGTAGTCTAAAAAAAGCCTGTTGGTGGTCCGATCACCAGAGGCGTGCGTTGTCATATACCTAAGGATAGGTCGAAGTCATCTTGTTTAATGAACATCAAATTGCTTTACTTCTCTAAAAAAAATGCATTTTGTGGCTACAAGTTTCCACTTCCTCAGTTCAGGGTGATACAATGACGTTGGGTATAATATGGTGGCTGCGCGTGGTCCAGATTGCTGGCTAGCTGGCAAGTGTGCTGGGAAACGTTTGTATTATGTTTGTTTTGTGAAAAGCCCCGTTCTATGTACACCTTATATTAAACAGCAAGTTATAAATTAATTGGAGTAGTTGCTGTTTTTCTTTAAAGTGGTTCTAAAGTCTGGAGATTTTTTTACCTTAAAGTGATTTAAAAAAAAACCCTTTACAAATAACAAACAAGTCATACTTACCTGCTCTGTGCAAGGGTTTGCAACAGAGTAGCCCCTATCCTCCTTTTCTGAGATGCTCCGGCGGCGCTCCTGGCTCCTCCTCTTTATCGGGTGCCCCCATGTAGAGACACTTTCCATGGAGCACCCGTGCGACACACTCCCGAGACCCGCTGCTACGTCCATTGACACAGACAGCAGGACTCGGCCCCGCCCCAGCTCCCGTGTCACTGGATTTGATTGACAGCAGCGGGAGCCAATGGCTCAATCTATCCAATGAGGACTCGAGACAGGGGCTGGAGCCGCTGGGCTCGTGCTTGTTGCTGGAACAATCGTGTTCAGGTAAGAAAAAGGAGGGGGGGGGTTGGGGGGCAGCTGAAGCACAGAAGGTTTTTCAACCTAATGCATTGAATGCATTAAGGTTAAAAACCGTGAGACTTTACAACCCCCTTTAATGTATTCCTGCATAAGGGTAAAAAAAAAATCCCAGTGTTAGTATTGCCCCCTAACCCCTTTTTATACTTTCCTGAGTCCTATCTCGACCCAGTGCTGTGCCCGTTTGTAGCAGCTCTCTCCTTTCTCTCTGCTCACAGAGGCAGCAGCAGGAGTTATTGGCTCCTGCTGCTGTCAATCAAATCCTGTGAATAGAGAGCTGTGCTATGTGTGTCAACAGATGCACGCAGCCTAGCTCAGGATTGGACTTACAGGTGTGCCACCATAGGAAGTGGCTTCCTATAGTGGCACATCGAATGGAGGGGCCTGAAACACCAGCTGGGTACCCCAGAAGAGGAGGTTGGGACTTCTCTGTGCAAAACCATTCCACAGAGCAGGTAACTATAACATGTTTGTTATTTTAATAGTAAAAAAATTACCTTTACAAATATTTAACTTGCGAGATTAAAGCTAAGGTTGACCTTTGAAAAATTGCATCTGCAACCCAGTTGACTACAAAAAAGGGCCACAAATTTTTCTTATTTTTTAAATACACGCAGCCTTTTCCAAAACTGGGCTTTCTGGTCCAAATCGGAACAAACGGCGACCATAAAGGTGATGCCACAGAAATCTTTTACTTGTAAAAAAAAAAAAATGTGCCCAATCTATATGTACTGTAGCTGTATACATTGCTGGGCTAACTAATAGGGCAATGGAAAGAGTAGTGATGTGGAACGTACCTGATACCTTACATCAGATGATGAAACATGAAATGATTGATTGCTATGGGTTACTGCCTACAAATACTGCCCTCTTCCGTTTAATGTGGAAGAGTCAGGGGAATATTGCAGACACCTGCGAAATACATTATTACAATAACACAGGCAGGGAAGTATTGTATGGTGCAGGAAGTTTGCGGTGGTGGGGGGAAGAGTAGGGGAACTTTGTGGTTTCTGAACGGCTAGATTAGGTGGTTTCTATGTGCTTTACTGTTTGCTATTTTCCAGTAACAAGGTGATTGTTTGGTTATGAGAGGTCATCCACCTAGACTCTGCATGGTCATGGGAGCCTCAGGTATTAAGAGCTTAAGATACATAGTTAAACTAACTATTATTTCAGATTAATATTTGTAGGCAACTCTGATGTGCAGACTCTATATATTTGAAATATTTGTTATAATGTACACTATTCCTAAATATAAACGACTTTGTGTTCCCCATCATCCTTACAGCAAAGAGACCAAAACACTATGGCCCACCCAATGGAATCAAGGGTATGCTCAGATGAGTTGCACTAAATTATATACATATGGACACATTGGCTTGCATAATGTTCTATTTCCCAACACAGCAAGAAAAATGTACAAGAAAAAATACATCATTTTTCATAGATTTTGTTCTCACAGATGTATTGCATTACAGTTTGATGTGGAAAAGTTCTGCATGTTGTATTTTTGTTTGTGTTGATCTGCATATTGCCATTCAAGTCAACCAAATAGTAATCTTCTCAGTCAACCAGATGTGGTCTAAAATGTTTCTAAAGTATAACCAAAAGGCTATCCATAGCTTCTTGACTTCTTCCAAAGTCACAGTTAAACTCCACCCCTCTCGTGGAACTTAACCTCCATTCCCATCATTCATCTTAGAACTCTATTGAGAATTAGTAGTATTTAAAACTTAAATATCAAGGGCCAAGGCTTAGAATCAAGAAGGTGGAGGGCCAAATCTTTGCTTGAAACCCAATGAACATTTTTTGACCAAAAGCGGCTTCCACAGGGACATACAGGTCGATTTGAAGACCAGATAAAATACTTCAGAGCTGTTGAATCATTTGGAAGTGGCTTATTGGTTAGCACTTCTGTCATGCGGCACTAGAGCCATTGGTTTGAATTCCAACCAGCACACTACATGCATGGAGTTTGCATGTTCCTGTGCTTGCATGGGCTTTCTCTGGACATGCTGGTAGGTCAATTGGTGCTTGTCTAATTTGGCCCTAGTATGTGTAGGTATGCCAATGAGATGGGGACCTTAGATTGTAAGCTCCTTGAGGGCAGAGACTGATAAGAACGTCAATCGTCAGCGCTATATACTGTAGATATTTGTAATAAATCAATAAAATAAATAATGGTATACAATTAGCATCAATGAATGTCAATGCATGATTTCCTGTTGTAAGCTCAACTTAATAAAAAAAAGCTCTGAGTATCTATTCCTACTGAACTAGATTTTTCTCCCACTTTCAAACATGCATATTCCTAGTGTGAAGACTATACGCATGGAATCTAAATAATGCTTGTGTTTGCCTATATTTTACTCCAGTTTGCTTCTACAATTCAAAAGCATACTTGTAGGGTTATTGATTTCCACCCATATTGTCAAGGATTGCCTATGACTTTTACCCATGTAGTCCATGGCTTTCACTCATATTGTCCACAGCTTCCACTCATATTGTCCATGGGTTCTACCTGTTTTGTCCATGGCTTCCACCCATATTGTCTATGGCTTCCACCCATATTGTCCATGGCTTCCACCCATATTGTCTATGGCTTCCACCCATATTGTCCATGGCTTCCACCCATATTGTCCATGGCTTCCACCCATATTGTCCATGGCTTCCACCCATATTGTCCATGGCTTCCACCCATATTGTCTATGGCTTCCACCCATATTGTCCATGGCTTCCACCCATATTGTCCATGGCTTCCACCCATATTGTCCATGGCTTCCACCCATATTGTCCATGGCTTCCACCCATATTGTCCATGGCTTCCACCCATATTGTCCATGGCTTCCACCCATATTGTCCATGGCTTCCACCCATATTGTCCATGGCTTCCACCCATATTGTCCATGGCTTCCACCCATATTGTCCATGGCTTCCACCCATATTGTCCATGGCTTCCACCCATATTGTCCATGGCTTCCACCCATATTGTCTATGGCTTCCACCCATATTGTCTATGGCTTCCACCCATATTGTCCATGGCTTCCACCCATATTGTTCAAGAATCTGCAGTGCCAGGCATATAGTACAAATGGCTTAATAGAGATATAACACTTGCCCCTGCTATGAGATGTAGAGCAGATGAGTGCAATAAAAGTTGAAGTAAGAGAAGTGACACATGCTGGAAGAGAAGAGGTTTCTGGCACTTACGTGTCCCCATCCTCATCCGCCCGGGTAGCTGCGATGATGTCAGCATGGAGATCTATTTCAGTATTAAGCGTTGCTGGCACTAGTCTCAGGGGTCGTGGGGTCATAATGGCAGGAGCAGAGTATATCGTGGGGACATATGCAGGCGGACTACCTGATAGCAGACAAAAAAAAAACAAATTGGGCTAATTTTTTTTATATATATATAGTCATAATTATTCACCACTTTAAAATTAACATATACAGGACTTTGTGCCTCACACATGTCCAGAGCACTTCATTTTTTACATCTGATGTAAATAAATTGACCACTCAGCTAACAAAAGATTCATATTTCTTAAAGCCTAACTTTTTTTCCTTTCTTTTTTTTCGGCTGTCCTAGTGAATTCTTCTGTCCCCTATCTCCTCTCCCCACATCCATGCAGGAGTAATCTTCCAGTGCTTCAGGGGTTAAGATAAGTGCCAATGAAAGCTTCTATGGATGGTGAAGGGGGTGGAAAGGGTGGGCATAGTCGGGACTCTTGACAAGTGCCCACGACAGGTCCAGCAGCTATATTAACCCCACAACACCAGAGTATTACTGCTGTGTGTGTGGGAGGGGACAAAAGCACTGCAGATTTCAACCCGGACACGAGCCACCGACGCAAGGCACAGTTGACATTGAAAGTAATAACTTCCCTTTGTGGTTAAAAAAAAATAAACTTAGCATTTTTTTTTTATTATTCTCAAAAGCCTAAGGAATCATGTAACCTGAGACTACAGTCCCTACTAAAAGGACCGTTTTAGAATCTAGCAGGCTTAGACTACATAAAACTCAAATTACGGTTGACAACCTTTTGTTCCATATTTTTTTCTGTAATTATTTATTACAGCTATTTTTATAGCACTGAAAATATACGCAGCACTTTATATACTGTACATTCATATTAGTCCCTGCCCTCAAGATGCTTACAATCTATGGTCTCTATTTCATATGTATACATACAAGGGGCAATTAATCCAGCACAAGGAAAATGCAAACTCAATGCAAGTAGTACGCTGGTTAGGATTTAAAACAATGACCTTGGGCAGATGTGCTAACCACTGTACTACCCAATTTGTTTCCCAGGAAGCATTAGCTGTGCATCAATTATTTTCATTTGTTGCCTAGGATTGCTATTTAACCACTTCAGCTCCGGAAGGTTTTACCCACCTTCATGACCAGGCCATTTTTTGCTATTCAGCACTGTGCTACTTTAACTGGGGATTGCGCGGTTATGCAACGCTGTACCCAAACAAAATTTATATATTTTTTTGCACACAGATAGAGCTTTCTTTTGGTGGTATTTGAACACAACTGGGTTTTTATTTTTTTGCGATATAAACTAAAATGTAAAAAAAAAAATAAAAAAAAAATCAAATTTCTTCATAAATTTTGGCCAAAAAAAAATCCCAATAAGTGTATATTGATTGGTTTGCATGAAACTTATAGCTCTTACAAACTATGGTGTATATACTGTAATTTTTATTTTTTTATACTACTATTGCCAGCAATCAATGGCTTATATTGCCCACTGCACTGTTTCGCAGTCCAATTATAACACTAACTGCCACTGACGTCACCAGTGACATTAATACAGTGATCAGTGATAATACTATACACTGTCACTGTACTAATGACACTGGCTGGGAAGGGGTTAACATCTTTAAAAAAATAAATAAAAAACAAACATGTCATACTTACCTGCTCTGTGTAGTGGTTTTGCACCGAGCAAACCCAATCCTTCTCGGGTCCCTCGTCAGCACTTCTGGCTCCTCCCTCCTGCTGAGTGCCCCCAGAGCAAGTAGTTTGCAATGAGGGCACCCAAGCAGGCACGCTCCCAAGCTGTGCCTTTACGAGTCCATTGACACAAAGCCATGGCTCGGCCCCACCCGTTTTCTCTCCTGATTTGCCTCCTCATTGGCAATCACAGCCACTGAGCCAGAGTCCCAGGAGAGCTGAGGCACTTGTGCACATCGCTGGATTGAGATGGGGCTCAGGTAAGTATTAAGGGGGGGCTGGGAAGGCTGCTGCACACAGAAGATTTTTTTACCTTCATGCATAGAATGCATGAAGGTAAAAAACCTTGAGCCTTTACAACCACTTTACATATACTGTAGTTAAGCACATATTTAATGTGTGTTGCTTTTACTAATTGATCTAAGACACAGAGATGGTTCCCTATATACAGAGCTATGTGTTGTAGGTCAACACAGAGCTCTGGGCTGTGACTGTACACAGCTGATCAGCAGGTCCCGGCCTTGAATCATTGCCCAGGACTTGCTGACAGGCTCCGGCTGTGTATAATCACAGCGGATGCCGGCATGTAAGGGGGGCTGTGCATACGCACTGTAAACCCAGAAGTAGGCAGCAATGTACGGGTATGTCGCTTTGCCTACAGTGGCCGCTCGTCCGCAGTACATTGTCATAGCTCCCAACTGTCCCTGATTTCGAGGGACTATCCCTGATTTGGAGCAATGTCCCTCTGTCCCTCATTCTTCCTTATTTGTACCTCATTTTGGTCTGATCTATATAGTTGTATATAAAATGCACTTTTAATCTTTCAAAAAGTGTTTTCCAACGCTAATCCTTTCATCGGATTTCTAAATTGCTGCATTTGTAAATTCCAAAAGCCAATATAAAGGAATAGTAGTGGTAAAAAAGCACTTTTGGGTTTAACCAATCTTGTTTTTTTGTACAATTCTCCTTTAAGGGGGTGTGTCCTATGCCTGCATACTTTTCCTGATAGGTGTCCCTCACTCCCATCTCAAAAAGTTGGAAGGTATGCATTGTGGGTGGGCGCTCGCTAAGTAGTTCAAGTGATTAGGGATGAGCCCACAGTTCGAGTCGAACGTTAGTGCATTGCTGTATGATGACTGGCCAGAGCATGCACCTGACCTGCATGCTTTGGCCAATCACATCGTGCTCTGCTGAGAGAGCCACAATCATGGCTCAGGGGAACTAAGTCCATGCCCCACACTATATAAGGCTGCTTACATAGCGACCATGTGTAGTGTTGTTGGCGTGGACAGAGAGATAGCTTGAGTTAGATTAAGCAGGCAAGTTATTCAGTTAGCGGCAGTGCATTTGATATCTATATACAGTCAGCCTAGTGTGTGTGTATATATATCTATATATATCTATCTATCAGTGCAGGCAGTGTATTAAAATAAATAAATATATATATATATGCTCAGCATCCTGTGTAGCCTATATCTACAGTGCATTCTGTGGTGTACTGTTTCTAATACAGTGCAGGCGGTGTACACAGTATCTAATACAGAGTGTACAGTTTCTACTACACCTCTGGTGGTGTACACAGTATACAATACAGTGCAGCCGTTGTACACTTTCTAATACACTTCAGGCGGTCTACACAGTATCTAATACAGTGTAGTGTGGTGTTGCAAAACAAAAAAATACATCATGTCTGGAAGACCACCAAGGAGAGACAGACGCTTACAGGTCACTAAAAGAGGGCAAGCAGCCTCTGTGTCTACAGTCAACAGTGCTGGTCATGGACATGGTGTATCCTCTGCAGGTGGCCGTGGGGCACGCTTGTCCTTTTTTGCTGCTGCTGGCCGTGTTATTGGGCCACAACATGCAGAAAAGTTGGTGGAGTGGATAACAAAGCCGTCCTCATCCTTCTCATCCCCCCGCCGCTGTAATTCAGGTGCCCGGCACCCGAAAAGGGGTGCCGGGCGATTCGTAATGATGAATGATGATTAGTAATTGTAATATGGCACATGGAGGGAGGGGGTTAATGTACTCACTGATGTGACCAGTGGCAATTAATTAACCCCTTTGTGCTGCATTGGTGGCACTAGTGGCAGTGTTTATAAACCCCTTCATGCTGTAGCATAAAAGGGTTAATTAACCCTGAAGGTGCCACTGTCAATGCAGCACAAAGGAGTTGATTTCCACTGGTCACTAACACATCAGTGAGTACATTAATCCCCTCCATGTGCCATATTACAATTACCATTGTAAATAAGGTGTTAGTTAAGGCATTGTTGTGTTTAATGAGTTAAGTGATCACTCACTGATCTATCTAGCCAGAGGTCCTATTGGCAGGATCTTGTCTTCAATCCCGCGCTCCTGGCCTCTGAATCGTGACGTCACCCCAGCTGGGACTAGGAAGCTCCTGTTGGCAATTGCCTGCTGGCCCCTCCCCCCCGCATACACCGCTGGTTCACGTGTTTGAACACATTTTTTGCCTGTTCACATGTTCTGCTGCGAACCGAACTGAGGGGTGTTCGGATCATCCCTACAGAATAACATTATGTAGGAAGCCTTTACTACAGAAAAGAAAAAAAAATTACGTTTTTGCCCCATACTCATCACCTTCACAGGTGAGGGTAGGCATTGAGCAGCACAAGGTTTTCTTTGTCAGCATTGCAATATTATTTTACAGTATGTAGTGTATATAGTATATTACCTATACCAGCAGCCACACAGTACACTACTCCAAACAATTTACAGCAGAAAATGTTACATAGCACCTCTTTTGACGTAAAAACTGCTATATGCATACGGATGTTATTTAATTTAGAAGGTCAACCACAGTGAATTGTGTTAATGTAAACATATGATTCAACAAAATGCGTTATACCAAGAACCAGCAACCTAAATTTACACTCCTCTGTCACCTTACATAGTCATTATAAAAGTACAGTCATTCTCTTGAATTAAGTATAGATTCTCCTGAAAAAATGAAACTTTTTCCACTGACATAGAGCAGAGGTAGTTGGTGAATTACAAGCCTCAGCTTATTAACTGAAAAGAGTTGAGCTGTGTTTGAAGTCTCAGCTTTTACTTGTCTAATAGAAGATTAGGATTCTAGCCAGTACATTGGTTTTTGGCACTGGGAAATCCGCAATTAGTTTACAGTGTTGAGCTACCAGCACAGAGATCGGTGCCCTACCTGAAGTCCCTCCTCACCTTAACCCTCCCAATAACCCCAAAGGCTGCCAATGCCATACAAGGCTCAAATTTTGGCCAAATCTTGCTGAATCAGCCAAGTTGGTGGCGGCGATGACCTCTGGTGGTGACTATTGTCAGAATGTAATAGTCGTCAGGGGAGATTCACCTATCCCCACTGTTAAAGTGGTTGTTAGCCTGCGTTCACACTGGGCTTTGTCTCTCTTATTATTACCTTGTCATCCAGTCCCCGTCGGCTCTTCTCAACCTTTAACCCTCTGCTTCGCCCCCCACCCCGTCTACCCACGAACTCACTCACTGCCCAAGGGATTGCCAAACACTTCAAAGACAAGACTGATGCAATTCATGAGTACACCTCCGTTGGGCGTACATCTTCTCGACCCAACATACTTTGCCTAACAGCACATTCAACACTCTCCTCAACACTCTCCTCTTTTGAACTGGCTACTACTGAAGAGTTTACAAAACTTTTCTCAGATGCCCACCTAACCAATTGTCCCCTGCATCCTGTTCCCTCACAACTACTACAGTCACCCCCTTCTTCTATCCTATGCTCCCTCACTCACATCTTCAATCTCTCCCTCTCTAGTGGCACCTTCCCCTCCCCTCCCCTCTAAAACATGTGCAGATCACTCCCATGCATAAAAAGCCCTGGACCCACCAACCTGAACAACTTTAGACCCATCTCATTGCTCTCATTCACCTCTAAACTTCTATAACCGTCTTAGCTCCTATCTCAGTGAAAATAACCTTCTTGACCCCTTACAGTCTGGCTTTTGCTCGCAGCACTCCACGGAAACTGCCTTACTAAAACTCACTAACAATCTACTAACTGCTAAAACCAACAGCCACTACTCCATACTCCTACTACTTGACCTCTCTGCGTCCTTTGATACTGTTGACCACCCGCTCCTTCTCAATAAACTCCATTCCCTTGGCCTCCTATCCTGGTTCTCTGCCTACCTATCGCAGTGCTCCTTCAGTGTTACCTACAACTCTGTCTCCACCTCTCCATTGCCCCTTTCTGTGTGGGTCCCCCAAGGCTCTGTTTTTGGACCCCTTCTCTTCTCTATCTACACCTCCTCCCTTGGTCACTTGATAACCGCCCACAGCTTCCAATATCACTTATACGCCGATGACACCCAAATCTATCTGTCTACTCCTCACCTCACTCCTTCAGTCTCCTCTTGCATTACTAACTTACATAGCATGGATGTCCCACCACTTCCTTAAACTAAATCTCTCTAAAACCAAGCTATTAATATCCCCCCACCACCCGCGCCCCCCTCCATGACTTTTCTATCAAAATCAACAATGCAACCATCAGTCCCTCCCCTCACGCCAGGGTACTAGGTGTAATCCTAGACTCTGACTTGTCCTTTCAGCCCCAAATCCAATTGTTGTCAAAAGTTTGTAGAATTCACCCCCCCGTAACATCTTTAAAATTCGCCCTTTTTAACAAATAAATCCACCAAGCTCCTCATTCACTCCCTTGTTATCTCTCGCCTTGACTATTGCAACTCCCTTCTCATTGGCCTGCCTCTCCATAGGCTATCCCCTTTTTAGTCTATCCAGAATGCTGCTGTCAGACTTATCCACCTTACCAACCGCTCAGTGTCTGCCAACCCTCTCCTCCAATCCCTACACTGGCTTCTGATCACCCAGCGAATTAAATTCAAAATACTAACATACAAAGCCATTCACAACTCTGCCCCAAGATACATCACCAAACTTGTCTCCAAATATCACCCAAACCGTCCTCTCCGCTCCTCCCAAGACCTCCTTCTCTCAAGCTCCCTCGTCTCCTCCTCCCATGCTTGTCTCCAGGATTTCTACAGAGCCTCTCCTATCCTCTGGCACTCGCTACCTCAACCTGTCTGGCTATCCCCTACTCTTGCTACCTTCAGGCAATCCCTGAAAACTCATCTGTTCAGGGAAGGCTATCATGCCTCCAACTAATCTTTTACCAACTCCACCAGCTCATTCCCCACAGTTACAAACTTTTGTACTACCTGCCCCAACCTATTACATTGTAAGCTCTTCTGAGCAGGGCCCTCTTAATCCTCCTGTATTTTTTTGTATTATAACTGTATTGTCTCCCTTTTATATTGTAAAGAGCTGCGTAAACTGTTGGCGCTATATAAATCCTATATAATAACTCCGGTCCTCAAGGTTCACCAACAGGTCACGTTTCAGGCTTTTGCCACTGTTGTCACGTCACAAAAAACATGTGGAAATCGTGACAAAATGTGCAAAACTCATCACCCAAAAAGATGCAGTAGCTTCTTTGGTGTATTTGTCACGTGATGTGCAGAAACATAGCAAAAAAAATTGCAAAAAAGGGAACTGAATTCGTGTTCTTGCTACGTAAAGTGTGAATGGGGCCTAAAGATTACCTAGTGCCAGAAATTTGTGCTTTGGAGATTCGCTGTTATTTTTGCAGTAGTAAAATATAAAACAATATAGTTGTGTTTATGGCACAAGGTGTAAGTGAAAGTTCTCACTCCAGGGGCAAGTCACAATGCATTATAATCATCAGGCTTAGCTTTAACGAATAGAAGTCCCAAAAAAGAACAGCGATCACTGCATCACCCAGAAGCATTCTTGTTTCACTATTATTATTATACAGGATTTATATAGTGCCGACAGTTTACGCAACGCTTTACAACATTAGGGCAGACAGTACAATTACAATACAATTCAACACAGGGGGGAATTAGAGGGCCCTGCTCTTTAGAGCTTACAATCTAGGAGGGAGGGTCAAGTTATACAAAAGGGTAATAGCTGTGGGGGATGAGCTAATGGAGAAAATAGTGCAGTTGTTAGATGGAGGCAGGATAGGCTTCTCTGAAGAGGAATGTTTTCAGGGATCACCTAAAAGTGGATACATTTGGAGACAGTCTGACAGATTGGGGTAGCGAATTCCAGAGGATGGGCGAGGCTCGGGGAAGTCCTGGGGCGGATATGGGAAGAGGTGATGAGGGAAGTAGAGAGCAGGAGGTCTTGGGAGGAACGAAGAAGGTCATTAGGTTGGTATTTTGAGATTAGGCTAGTGATGTAGCTGGTGGCAGAGTTATGGATGACTTTTTAACTTAATGTTAGTATTTTTAATTGAATTAGTTGGGCAAGTGGCAGCCAATGGAGGGATTGGCAGAGAGGGGTAACAGACACTGTGTGGTTTGTAAGGTGGATGAGTGGCAGCAGCATTCATGACGGACTGAAGGGGGGATAGTCTTAAAAACAATCCTTCATTTAGTACATAGTAGGCCTGGTTTACACGGCATACTTGGGGTTCATGTACACTTCGTGGCCTACATATACTGCAGCCGCAGGAAAACGCAAATCGCTGAAAAATCTCTGCATGTTTCTCAACTCCATAAAAGCCTCAGGGTGGATTTACTAAAGGCAATGCACTGTTGTAAATAGAGCTTAAGGCTGGATTCACACCTATGGCATTTTTAGTGCTTTTTGCGTTTTGCAGATTTGCACTACAGTCTATTTAACATGGTTTCCTATGGAACACGTTCTGTAGTGCAAATCTGCAAAATACAAAAAGCACTAAAAATGAATAGGTGTGATTCCAGCCTTAGTGTACCACCCTTGTGTGGGCTGTGTTTGCCTACATGGGATGCCCAGGTGTTCCATTATTCCGTGTGCAGGAAGACCCATTCATATACATTGGGAACAGAAACTGCAAAGCCACTGCCCCTAATTTGACATCTGTGTGGGTGCATGCGGATGCGTGTCCCAGAACGCAAACAGTGTGATTTCGGAGACACGCACCCAAACCCACACTGTGTTGGTGCAGCTGCTTCTCCCAGTAGACATTAATGGGCCTGCCTGCATGTGGATCCACAGGACACCTGCAAACATGACCCTCACATGGGTGTACGCTTAAAGTGGTATTAAACCAAAAACCAAAATGTAATATATTGCTGCTTACCAATCATTAGATGTGTTGGCTGCATTAGTTTTCCTTTTTTTTTCTCCCTCTGTTATCACCTGATGATCCGGCCAGTAACAAACTTCCTGTATTAGACTGCCTCCGCTCTGGATGAAGGAGCACATGGGGCACCTTTAGACAACAGCATTGTCACTCTGGGGGGGGGGGGGGTGTTAGATGGACTAGCAGATTTAGATACACTAACAAACTGAAGCCAAACTCCAGCTCACACAGCAGTTACATACACCGCGACAGCAACCGCTTGTGTTCCTTTTGGGATAAAGGGTTTACATTAATAAATAAAAGCTGATCATAAAATAAAAGCACCTCTGTCAGTGAGGCTTTGTCTTAGCATTCTAACTAATAAAATTGTAGGAGAGCTTGTTCTTTTGAAAAACAACAGCCTTGCTGACCAGATCACCAGATAAAAATAGAAAGAAAGCCTAAAAAAGAAAATGAACACAGCCATCACATCTAATGCCCCGTACACACGGTCGGACATTGATCGGACATTCCGACAACGAAATCCTAGGATTTTTTCCGACGGATGTTGGCTCAAACTTGTCTTGCATACACACGGTCACACAAAGTTGTCGGAAAATCCGATCGTTCTGAACGCGGTGACGTAAAACACGTACGTCGGGACTATAAACGGGGCAGTAGCCAATAGCTTTCATCTCTTTATTTATTCTGAGCATGCGTGGCACTTTGTGCGTCGGATTTGTGTACACACGATCGGAATTTCCGACAAAGGATTTTGTTGTCGGAAAATTTTATAGCCTGCTCTCAAACTTTGTGTGTCGGAAAATCCGATGGAAAATGTGTGATGGAGCCTACACACGGTCGGAATTTCCGACAACAAGGTCCTATCACACATTTTCCGTCGGAAAATCCGACCGTGTGTACGGGGCATAACAGTTGGTAACATAAATTTTATAATAAATGTTTGCTTTTGGGTTTATCTAAATCTATCTTTTGTCTACTTTAAGAGGTCAATGGCCTACACGGCTATCCGATTTACACAAGAGTTGAATTCCTTTCCCAGCTTGAATCATTGTCTAATTTAGGCGTAGAGGTATTTTCTGACAATGGACATAATTGATGTTGATATCATAGTCTGCTCCCGTTGGGACTCAAATTATCCGTATCTAAATGTTAAATGAGCTTCCTCCTGCATTCCTGACAGCAGGTTCTGGTTTTCCCCATTCTTTCTGGACAGTTGCCTGCTACTGATAGAAGAGCCTTTGCAAGCTAAAAATCCATCTTCAATGACATCTTCCCCCAAGATGTGAGGATGGAAAGTCCCAGCTGTTTCTTAATATTTATCATTATGAGATAAGATGCCTTTGCAGCAGCAAGCTTGTGGCCACAATGCAATGGAGTCTGGCCACTAGGTTAGGTAAGCACCTTGATTCACATGGAGGGATATCAGCAACAGTATGAGCCACCCTGCAATCTAGATAATAAAAAAAAATGGCTTGGATTTATGTGTTGTCCAAATAGACTTGTGCAACAAGTAATCAACTCTTCTTCTCCATTGAAAGATAATGGTCCTTTTTCCATAAATGATTGGCCTACTGGGAGAATAAGTTGAAGAAGAGCCCGAACTATGCAACGGAGATAATAATGGGCAAATTAGTACTTCTTATGTTGGCAGCTGGTGGCTAGATCTGCATCTGATTTGGCCAAATTCAACAGATGTTGGCATTCAGTGCCAAACTCAGATGTTGTGAAGGGAACAACACAACTGACAATATCAAAAATTGACAAACACAAATTGATGTTGCTTCATACATTCTCATCATCAGTTCCATCAATTCAGTATACTAATGGGTATCTGTCCGCTATGTAAGTTAGTGGTGGCCTGTGCATAGGTAATTTTCAGAGTATGAGGGAGCATGTGACCCCTTCCTATGATGCAGTGCTTGGGTACAGTGGAAATTTGCTAAGATTGAGTACTATCACATAATGAGAGGGTGGTGTCACTCTTTTCTCTGTGATCCAAAATCATCCAACACTTGGTTTGGTGGCTCTGGCAGAGGTGGGAGGCAGGGGGTGCTAGAGAGGGGAGTATAACGGGGTCGGTGGGTAGACTTTACACAGACAATATCACTTTGCCTCAACGACAAAGGTTATGTTGTCTATTCAAGGCTGGATATTAAGTATTAATGAGACTTTTAGGCAGCATAGTGGCAAAGAGGTTAGTGTATTTCACTTGGGGTGCAGTTCTAGATTTGATTTCTACATGGGGCACTATATACCAGTGGTCTACAAACTGCAGCCCTTTACTTGCCTTCATCCAGCCCTTAGGGCACTTTTCTTTCCATTGATGCAAGACACTATTCCTCCCACTGACCCCAATGATGGGGCACTATTCCTCCCACTGACAACAATGATGGGGCACTATTCCTCCTACTTTATCAGGGCTGGGCTCAGCACTTCCTTCTCAAAGCTGGCCGCTCAGCTGTCAGCTAAATGCCAGCCTCTTTTCTCTCCACAGTGACTCACCTGTTGATGATATCCTGTTCGTCAGGCCTGCCTACTTAAACTGTCCAGCCCAGATGATCTCTGCATTCACCTTGGTCACATCTCAAGACGCGCTCTGTGTTCCTGTTAAAGACTTGCTTGGCTGACATTCCTTTTGGCTCCAGATCCTGCTTGCTGTTCTACTACGCTCATCTCTAGTTCCCTGACGTTTTGGCTTGTCTGACTATCCGTCCCGGTTCCTGAGCTCTGGCTATGTTTTGACTACGTTTACTCTGTTTACCTTATTTTATTATTATTAAACAAGTGTGATTTAACTGTACTTCTGTGTAATGTTTCATATTCCCATCGCACACGTTCCTGGTATAAGCTCTAAAGATCGGGTGCTGCAGCAACAACCAGCTGGATACTGGTTCAAGTCACAATGTAGATACTTGCCAGCACACCAAGGATCAGCACACGGTGGCGTCCAAACGGTTTAGTTTATTGCATGATCACAACACAAAAGGTGCAACGTTTCGGAGTCACACTGTGAGTGGTGTGACTCCGAAACGTTGCACCTTTTGTGTTGTGATCATGCAATAAACTAAACCGTTTGGACGCCACCGTGTGCTGATCCTTGGTGTGCTGGCAAATATCTACATCATATTAACTGTACTTCTGTCTCAGTCTGATTCATGGTTTTTAACATACTTACACCAATGATGGGGCACTATTCTTCCTACTGACACCAAAGATGGGGTACTATTCCTCCCACTGAAACCAACAATGGGGTACTATTCCCCCCACTGACACCAAAGCTGGGGCACTATTCTTGCACTGACACCAACGATGAGGTACTATTCCTCCCACTGACCCCAACAATGGAGCATCCCCCCCCCCCCCCCCATACCAAAGATGCACTGTTTACTCCCACTGACATCAGAGAAAATTTAAATTTCCAATGGTCACATTTTGCCCCCATAAAGTCTGAAGGACAGTAACATGGCTCTTTGTTTAGAAAGTATGAAGACCCCTGCTGTACACATTGACCTTCTATGTACTTCATGATTGATTTCTTCCTCCAGCCAAACACGTACTAGTAGACACATACTATGACCTCTATTGGATTTACTTGAGAACTTTAATGAAATGTTAATTGTATACATTTTTCTTTATATACTTTTATTTATTGTGAAAGATTCACCTATACTGCAATAGACAGTCTCGATACACAGACAAGTCATGAGATAACAAACCAACCGTATAATAGTATACAGTGGGTGAGTAGTAAATACAACCCAGGTGCACAATGCATTGTAATAGTGTAAACTCTGTCAATTCGAATAGACAATATTGCAAGTTAGGTGATAACCCCTCATTTTTTAAAGTGTATTTGGGGTGTCCCCTAGACCAGCCTTTTTACACCAGGGTGCCTTGAGGTTTCTTCAGGGGTGCCTTGGCAAAATGCCTAAAAATTATCCCAAAATTGTTGACAAGCCGGTGGGTGGATGAAACCTGCCTTTTAGTTACACAAAGCCACAGGTTTTTATTGTACCAATGACCAACGGCATCATCAGTTGATAAGGAGGATGTCAGTTGACTGCATATAATCCTTGCTTGACCCTCCCTTGCTTCTTAGTCAGTTTTGGAGTTTTATTAGCTAAGTGATGGAGAAAAACAGAAGGAGAAGAGAAACACTGGAATACTAGTCAGTACTAGTATTTGCTTGGGAAGAATAAATCACCTCTAACGTTGGGTGTCCTATGTGTATTGATGTTGCTGCATTATGTAAAACTATTCAAATAACTTTTACATTTTTGAATGGGGCGCCTCAAGACTGTTTCGAGATTGTCCATAATTTTAAAGGGGGTGTTGACTGAAAAAAGAGAAACACTGCTCTAGACATATGTCCAGGGGTATATTCAGGTCACAGAGGGAGAGTAGATAAAAAGAAAAAGGGGAGAAGGGTTCCAACCTGAGGCAGAGAGGGAGGGTGGGAAGGGGAGGTAAAATGGAATGGAAAATGGGTGAGGAGTGAAAATGATGGGTAAGGAGGACCTCTTAATGATAATCTTTAAATTGGGATGAGCACTTTAATTCTTCCCTGTAAAACTATTTCTTAGTCTGGTCTGCAGATTTATCTCTGAGGACATCGGTAAGGTCTTCCATGGCCTGTATATTATTCACCCTGTCAAACCATTGTTTGTGGTTTGGAGAGGTAGTTTTTTTTCCAGTTGCTTTAAATACAGGCTTTTGCAGCATTCAATAAGTGAATGATTATGGACTAATTTTATAATTATTAAGAGAATAAACTTTGTGACAAGATAAGATAAAGGCCAGTCTGCTGACATACTAATTCTTCTGCCACCCTGAGGCTTTCTTTCCAATCCAGGCTATAAACAAATAGATTGATCCTTCTAGATATAGCAATAGGAAAACACCACAAACACATCTGGTATCTAAACAACTCGTTTATCTAAATTGGTATTATATCTGACTTTATTGTTTACAACCACAAAAAAACTTCACAAAATGTAAAAGCAGAAACCTTGAGCGTATGTGTAGTAAATTTGCTGAGGCGTTGTGTATCCCCATTGTATTATGGGAAGCTTGAGGGAATCGTGCCAGCTCTGGAAACTACCTGAATTTTCTGAGCTCCCCATCTTTTCCCGGACTTTAACTTATGCGTAGGACACATGTAAACATCAAGAAGACAATGCCTAAACATGCAATTTCATCTTCCAAAAGGACGCTGCATGGTGAAAAGAAATAAAAAACTAGCTGAAGACTCAATCTTAAATATAAACTCATCAGAGATTTAGAATATAAAAGTTTGACCTAACCAACCTGTATGAATGACTCTTCCATCCAGCAATGGTGAACTATTGTCAATTTGCTGGAATGATAGACATGAGGTCAATGAGGTGTCATGTTCACAAAATCTCTAATGCCCTGTACACACGGTCAGATTTTCCGACGGAAAATGTGTGATAGGACCTTGTTTTCGGAAATTCCGACCATGTGTAGGCTCCATCACACATTTTCCATTGGATTTTCCAACACACAAAGTTTGAGAGCAGGATATAAAATTTTCCGACAACAAAATCCGTTGTCGGAAATTCCGATCGTGTGTACACAAATCCGACGGACAAAGTGCCACGCATGCTCAGAATAAATAAAGAGATGAAAGCTATTGGCCACTGCCCTGTTTATAGTCCCGACGTACGTGTTTTACGTCACCGCGTTTAGAACGATCGGATTTTCCGACAACTTTGTGTGACCGTGTGTATGCAAGACAAGTTTGAGCCAACATCCGTTGGAAAAAAATCCTAGGATTTTGTTGTCGGAATGTCCGAACAAAGTCCGACCGTGTGTACAGGGCATAACACACTCTGAGTTTTCTGTATACTGTATCATATAGTTTCAAGTAGAATTCCTGTCCAAACCTTTTATTGTTTTTGGTTTTGAATACAGTAGGCAAAGGTTGGGACCACTGTTAGCTGTTTTGTATTGCCTGAGTCCCCATTGGGGTGGATTTTCTATCACTTCTTGTCCTGGTGACCACTATCATTGGAAAAATGTAGCTAACAGCTATCTATGCAAAAAGCCACACACTGTTCTTGTTCCAGATTTACTGGCAATGACTGGAGTATGAAAAATATACTTCTTGTGGAACACATAATTATACTTAAATATAAAAACAGAAGGGATTTAAAAGAAGGCAGGACCTGACCAACATGTATGATTGACTCCTCCACCCAAAAATGATAAACCATTGGGAACCTACTTGTAGGCAGGGGCAGTCTGTATTCCTTACTGTAGGTGGCGCTTGACCGAAGCAGCAATGCAGAAGGGGAAGGAAGTTGTGAGGAACTTGATTCCTCTATGACTTTCTGTGGCCACCAGGATACTGCCTGATTGGATGCTGGCACCCCACGTGACCTCGGTGGCCATCTTGGGTCCTCTGACTCCCGGATTTGGCTAGCTTTATGCGAGTGGCTAGTGTAGGCACAGGTTCCCAGTCTGGCAGGGAAAGGCTCCTGAGGAGTAGAGGAAGTACAGGGAGTATGATATATCTCCATAGAAAGCCTCCCGTTTGGGTGTGGACTGGCCAGGCTGCATTTCCGCTCTTCGCTGCAGAAGCTGTCGACATCATTCCAATATCTCGATCCTCTGCTACTGTTTGTAAGTGGCTCTGGTTGTCTGTGCCTACCCACTGGCCTGTTTGTACGTTGTTGGAACTATCACAGTATACCGTTCTCATCCATTTTGGCCTCTGAGTTTATTCCAGCACACCACGTTGCACCTACCCACACGCTGAACCCATGGGCATGAGGTCCATCAGTCACAAATTCTCTAGTACTTCTTGAGTTCTCCATACATCATGTAGTTTCAAGTAAAACTTCTGCCCTAACTTATTATTGTTTTTGGTTGTGATTAGCATAGGTAATACATGGAACCACTGTTGTCTGTTTCTTTAAGTGTGGGCTCCCATTGAGGAGGATTTCCTTTCACTTCTATCCTAGTGATAGCTTTTTGCATAAATAGCTTCTCATTACCTTTTCTAATAATAGCAAAGTACAGTTTTTGTTGCTGCTTCACTGGCAATGACTGCATGGAGCATGAGAAGGATACTCTATGCGGAACAATCAATTATACAAAACTTTAAACGCAGGAGGGATTTCAAACAAGTCAGTGTGACCTGGCCAATCTGTATGACTCTTCCACCTAACAATGGTGAAACATTAGGAATTTGCTGGACCCATAGGCATGAAGTCCATGAAGTCACATGGTCACAAATTTTCTAGTGCTCCCTGAGTTTTCTTTTAGTTGTCATGATGTAGTACATCATGTAGTTTCAAGTAAAACACCTGCCCAAACATACTGATTTTATTTTGAATAGTGTAGGCAATGGTTGGAACCACTGTTGACTGTTTTTTAACAGTCTGGGTTGCCATTGGGAAGCATTTCCTCTCATATCCTGTCCTGGTGACCACTATCAATCGAAATGGTAGTGAGAGGCTATTTATGCAAAACGCTACACACCAGGGGCATACACAGTACAGGGGTCGCAATTGCTACCCAGCCTCATCCTTAAGTGGCTCCCCTCTATAGCTGGATAGGAGGGGCAGCATATAGAGGAACCATTCTCTTTCATGGTAATCCTGCAGCCACTGAATGCCTGCTTCTCCTCGCTCATCTCCTTTTCTCCTCCTCCATGTTCTTCCCACAGACATTTAGTGGCTGCAGGAGGAACATGGAGGGGATCGGTTCCTCTATATGCCACCCCTCCTATCCAGTTTTTTTTTTTTTGCTGCCCCCAGGCCCCTGGCGCTCTGCCTTGGCTCACCCTCATCCCTTTACCTCTGCTGGGTCCCCCCCTCCCCTCTCCTGCTGGCTGCTGTGGGGGGATGTTGTCAGGATGGAGAGCGAGGAAGGAGCTGTCATTTACTGGCCCCTTCTTTGACTCTGTCTATTCAGACAAAGAAGGGGCAGACAGTGATCAGTACCGATCACTGACTCTGTCCATTTATAACTGAAGCATGGTAAACTGTGTTTACCATGCTTCAGTTTGTGAATGAACGGGAAGCTCTGTACATGTGTCCTCAATCTCCATTCCCTGTTTCAAAGGTGGAACATCAGAGGTCTGTTTAGACCTTTGATATCTCACCAACGCCCTTCAAGGCAGCTACTAAAAATTGGAAAAAATAATATTGTAAAAAAATCACAAAAATAAAAAAAACTATTGACACCAGTGGGGGAACTAACAGGGTTGCAAAGGTCGCACTTGTTACTGGGCCCTGGCGTTCCGCCTCCTAGGCCGGAGGGAAGGGCTCCAAATGGGCCTTCATAGTTCTTGCACCGGGGTCCTGAAGCTTCTAGTTATGTCCCTGCTACACCCTATTTCTATTGCAGCGTCACTGGCAATGACTGCATGGACCGAAGAAGAATACTCCTTGTTCACTGGATGGGGAACCTTTTGCTCATTGTACTGTAATGTAATCCATAACGGACCCTGGCAGTAACTACTTGCATGCACTGGGGCCAATTTATCAAAGTAAATCACATTCTATCTTACATTATCTAACCACAAGCCATTTTCCAGTTTTTATGAATCACCCCCTCCAATGTTAATGATCTGGTTGAATTACCCATAACAAACAATGTCTGCAAGAGCATCTTGTGTTTTGCTGACTGCTGCTAATGTCTGGAACACACTCACTATCATGTCCATACTGGTTGCAGGTGTTACTAGGTAAGGTGTGGCCAACAGGAACATTCTGCAAGACAAGATTGTCGAATTTACAGTTGCATCACAACAGCTGGTCGTTTCCCGTCTGTGTTAACTTGACACTTTAAATGCCAACTCTTATAAAAAGTTCTGTTTCATTTTTTGATGGACTGCATGTAGGGTTGCCCCCTGGTGGGTATTTTAGTGGCCTAGCTGGTAAAAATAGGACTTGGCGTTAAAATGATTATTTGTAAAGAGACCATAAGACCACGTGAGATCGCCCACTAAATCTTACAACAGAGACTCTTGATAGCAAATGTTCCCCCAAAGTAAGGCTGGCCATACACTATACAATTTTCTTGTACAACTTTCCTTTAGATTTAGCAAAATCATATAATAGTAAAGCAAACCAAAACACTTTCAATTTGTATGCCATCAGGTAGGCCCTTGCACTAGATAATTGAAGGTAAATCTAAAGAAAATTGAACAAGAAAATTGTATGGTGTATGGCCAGCTTAAAGCTCACTCTCTTAAAGCTGGATTTCCCAATTATGCTTTCCAAAGAGTATAGATGGTTTGGTAGAGTGATGGCATCAGATGGTATTTTGGTAGGGATCTCTTAATACGAGTCCCTATGAGTGTTGGAAAAAAAAACACATCATTCAGTTTCAACAGCAGCTAATGGGGAATACTAGTTTTGGGTGCAGTAATGCTAGCCTTATGCAACTCAAACTCATTTTGATTCTTGCCGACTTGACCTAAGTTCAAGGCGTGGGTGGCCCAGTCGGCACCACCCGGCATGGCATCCTTTTGATGGTAACGTGAAAAAACCTGGATGGAATATTCTTGGCCCAAAAGTGACCATATCCTATGAGATGCAGTCACTGTTTGGTTATTCAGGTTAGCCACTAGTAGTGCAGGCTTCTCCATCCACGCTTTTTTGGAGGACATTACAGGCAATGGGTGCAGAATATTTAAAATCAACTCCAATTTCAAGACTAATAGGCAAAGAATTTTTCAAAAATTATCACAGGGGCTGGACACTGCCATGGGGGACATGTACTAATGCACAATTTAAACCCCCCCCCCCCCCCGCAAGATCCATATTAGACCCCTATCTGAGCATGCAGCCAGGAAAACAGAAAGGACCAGCATGTGCCCCCTTCTAAACCATACTTGCAAGCTGTGAGGACATTTTTGCATGCTGAACATACAGTTTCCCCTCTACTGAGTACATATTTTTAATGTCTAGATAATCCACTATGCACTGGCTCCACAATAGCTTCTACATAGGAATATATAAAGAAAGTATTCCTGAGAAGGGAAACAGGAAGTGCAGCACAGGTCCTTGGTGTCACTGGGACAGGAAATGTCTCCTATGGGGACACAGACCAGCTTTAAAACCTGAGGGAGTTTCTAAGCCTTTTCATATGATGTCCAAAACAAAAAAAAAAGTAATAAAATAGGCTGTATAGGTGAGCGTATGTCTAATATGCAGAAGTTGGCATGAAATTTGCTCAGAGTTCTGCTTTGACCTTTCCTTACATAAGTTTCATTTGCTATGCAAATGTAAGGCCTCCGAGCAAATGATTCCCATTATGATTCCCCTTTCCTGTTGGGAAATCTGTTCTAGAAAGCTTGCCAGGAAACTTTGGTTATAAAGAATTTATCGGCAGCATGTTTCTCAGAAGTTTGGAGCAATAGGCTTTATAATCCAGAACAGGAAGTGACATCAGCATCTTGCAAAATACTTGGCAAACCTTCTACAACATCTGATATCATAAATGGCCTTGGGTCAGGAGGGATTGCCGCCTGGTCATGTTTTCCACATTTCTTGATAGGAGCACAGGCGTATTACATGTATTAAACTTCAGTTAGAAACATTGAAACAAAAAACAGACCAAGTGGTCAATTGAGTCTGCCTCAAATATACTGTATGTGTATGTGTATATATATATATATATATATATATATATAATATAGTACTATAAATGAGGCACATAATAAATACAATTTGTATTTTCTTTTTCCATTTTCCTTTAATCTTATGTTAAGGTTTAAATATGTAGATATACAGTATATACATAGTATAATTTTTTATACTGCGTGTGTGTGTGTGTGTGTGTGTGTATGTATATATATATATATATATATATATATATATATATATATATCTATATAGATATAGATAGATAGATATATATATATATATATATATATATATATATATATATATATATATATATATATATTATATATATATATCTACAGTATCTCATATAAGTGAATACACCCCTCACATTTTTGTAAATATTTTATTCTATCTTTTCATGTGACAACACTGAAGAAATGACACTTTGCTACAATGTAAAGTAGTGAGTGTAAAGCTTGTATAACAGTGTAAATTTGCTGTCCCCTCAAAATAGCTCAACACACAGCCATTAATTTCTAAACCGCTGGCAACAAAAGTGAGTACACCCCTAAGTGAAAATGTCCAAATTGGGTCCAATTAGCCATTTTCCCTCCCCGGCGTCATGTGACTCATTAGTGTTAAAGGTCTCAGGTGTGAATGGGGAGCAGGTGTGTTAAATTTGGTGTTACCGCTCTCACTCTCTCATACTGGTCACTGGAAGTTCAACATGGGACCTCATGGCAAAGAATTCTCTGAGGATCTGAAAAAAAGAAATTTTGCTCTACATAAAGATGGCCTAGGCTATAAGAAGATTGCCAAGTCCCTGAAACTGAGCTGCAGCACAGTGGCCAAGACCATACAGAGGTTTAACAGGACAGGTTCCACTCAGAACAGGCCTCGCCATGGTCGACCAAAGAAGTTGAGTGCACGTGCTCAGCGTCATATCCAGAGGTTGTCTTTGGGAAATAGACGTATGAGTGTTGCCAGCATTGCTCCAGAGGTTGAAGGGGTGGGGGGTCAACCTGACACTAAAACCTGGAAGCTAATTTGTATGCAGAGCTGCACCAGATTTTGCACTTTCCAGTTTTAGTAAATATCACCAATAGTGTCAGAAATAAATGCTATGGGGGAAATCTCTAGTGACTATTGCATGCTGATTTTGATATTTTATCTTTTAGGGCCCCTTTACACAATTTCATTTTAACGGTCATGTTATAATGTGCTAAAATGCATATTTCCAAGTTCCCTGTAAATAATATTAATGCCTGTTCTTAGCTCTGCAGTGCAGTATGTTTAAAAATAAGACATTACTATTTTTTAGCAAAATAAAGGCCCCTGCTTATACCCCTAAATTTAAAACAGTGTAGCTTTTAAAGTGAAAATAATAGTAATAACAAAAATAAAAATAAATAAAAAATAAGGCACTGTGACCCGTTGGCACAAAAAAAAACAATAATTCATAAAAAATAAAACACAAATATAACTAAGACTCCTTTCACACTGAAGCATTGCTAAAACAGCGCTAAAGCGCCGGTCGTTTTTGCTGTGCTTTAGCGGCGCTTCTAGGGCGCTAGTGGGGCGGTTTTTTAAGGTCATGTGACAACAACAAAAAACATCCGTTTTGCGGCACTTTCGAATCGCTGCCCATTCATTTCAATGGGCAGTGCATTTTTAGAGCGCTTTGTACAATGCTCCAAAGCTGCCCCAAAGATGCTGATTGCAGGACTTTTTCTAACCTCCCTCAAGCGAAACGCCCCAGTGTGAAAGCACTCATGCAAATGAATGGGAGGAGGTTTTCAGGGGCTATTTCTAGCGCTAAAACGCCTGAAAACTGCCTCAGTGTGAAAGGGGTCTAAAAGTAGGTATTCAGTCATATTTTTGTTTATTAAAAGTCAGCAGCTAAAAAAAGTGACTAATAAACACACACACCTTTCCCAGGACCCAGCGATGTGCTCACCCGCTCTGTGTTCTCCCAATGTCCTCCCTTGGTGGCACCGGCATCTCTACTAGGGGCACCCGGCTGTGACAGGTTGTGGCTTCACAGCCAGAAGCCCACTGCGCATGCGCGAGTGGCACTGCAGTCTGTGACTGGTCCCGAAGTCTTCTAGGACCTGTCATGTGTCCCAAAAGACTTTGTGAGGGAGAACTTCCGCTTCCGATCACCTAAGGCTACTGAGCTTTTGGGGAGGAGGGGGGGGGAGCGGGTACCCGATTATGGGAGGTACCCGCCCCCCCTCCCCAAAATCTCACTTTTGGGTGGAACTCCGCTTTTAGTAAAAAATTACGAAAGAGTCCATATACATGCGTTGTGATCCACCACCATGCATTTAAATCTTGTGTGTGCCCTGTGATCAATCCGGAGGATTAATCCCACTTCGCTTATTGACCTTTAGTAATATAGAGGTCACTGGATTGTTGGTGAGGGCGCACTTTTCACAGTGGCTCGTGATTTGTGGTGGCACAGTTGGAAGATCATTTAAAGGGATAGTTCACCTTTACTACAAAACTGCCTATGCAGATAAGAGGTGTCTGTAGATAAAAACAAACTGTGCAGCTCTGACTAAAGTTGAATGAAGCCCTTGCTTATACGTGTAGTTCATTTACATACCTTATGAACCCTGACTGGAATACTTCCAGGACGTTGTTAATTGAGGCCTAGTCATTACTGCTCACCTCCACCATCACAGGAGTGAGCTCTCAAATGCTGAGCTTAGAGCTACTGCATCTGAGGAGAGAGAGAGTATGTGAGGGGGTTTGAATCAGAAAAAGAGCTCCCACCTGTGATTGTGGAGGTGAGCAGTAATGACTAGGCCTCACTTAACAACGTCCTGGGAGTATTCCAGTCAGGCTTCATAAGGTATGTAAATGGCCTACACCTATAGCAAGGGTACTGTTCTGTCCACCAGATGTTTTATACTGGTTATTTGTACCTGTGTTGTTAAATTTACATGCAAAATGTGTAATTTACTTAAGACAATCATATGTGGTGTGCAGGCTCCATCTAGCGTTCCTTTTTGGTATTGCTGCAGTTCTATTTAATTGTTTATTGTATGTGTAAATAAGGAAGTTGTCAGCAAGCAGGGAATTCTGGGTAGAATCTTAACAGGAAGTGAACCAGTCACCATTCTTTTCAACACATTGCAGGAAGCAACACATGTATTTCTCAATCTATCGCCATCTCTCCTTAGAGAACTTAAAAAGTATCTTGTACTGTATATAGTTGTTTATGCAATGCATGCTGTATTGTATGCAATATTATACTTATTTAGGTCTATTTCTGTTATTTTGTAGTTTCACCTGGCTTGTTCTAATAAAACTGTAGATACCATATTTCTTTAATCTCAGTTATTGGGATAAGAAGGTTTAGCTAGCTGTCCCAGAGACAGAACGGGTATTATTCATCTTTAGACCCCTTTCACACTGGGGCAAATACCACCAAAAGAAAGCTCTATTTGTGGGACAAAAAGGACATCAATTTTGTTTGAGTACAGCGTCGCACGACCGCGCAATTGTCAGTTAAAGCGACGCAGTGCCGAATCAGTAGCCTGCTGCACCACACCTCTGTGTGGACTGAATTGTAGTGCAAATGGGACACATAGAAAAACAATTGCTTTCCCAGCATTGACTGGCATTTATTCAGTGCAGAAAAACGCCATTCACCATGTGTGAATCAGTGAGTTGGGCGACCCATAGAAGTCAATGGCAACTCATCAAAATGCACATTACATGCTCATTGATGAATTGGCAACAGGTATTAACAAGCTTTTGTCAATGGATTTTAATGCTATTCACTCCAAATCATAAACTGAAAAAGTATTAGAAACGCACATCAGTAACACATGTCATTGCACAAAAGAAACACACATTAATGCATGACAATGTACCTGCTACAAAATAAAAAAAAATACACTACACAGAAACTAGCCATGAATATTGGGATGTGATGTTAGAATAATACATGCACTTAGTTTCCAATTGAGTGGGAGAAGTGTAGCCACACCCAATCACATCCCTCCTTCCATTTCTCTTGCACAGGGTAGGAAATGAAAGCAATACTCTGATTGGCTCCTGACTTTGTCTCAATTTCTGCAAAATGTTAGGTAAGTTCAGGGAGGTCCAAACAAGCTGGAACAGCTGTCCTATGTTCTTTGGAGAATATTGCTTTGACAGATAGACTTCTCAGCAGATATACTGGAGGAGAATGCTTATTAAAACAAGTGCAAACAATCCCTGGGGCTTGGAGAAGAGATGTTTACTGCATGTGTCATACTCACATACAGCCGGTTAGCAGATATAGGAGATTGGAATGGAGAGAGACCATGCAATAAATATTATCAGAACCTTATAGGCTGGTTAGATTTAAAAAAATATGGATGTTTAGAAAAAAACAAGGTTAGGCATCCATTGCAAAGCAACTCATTAAAATTCTAGCTGCCTCCCCCCCACAACAATCATGCAAAAGTAAAGTCTGATCAGGGAAGCACTTAAGATATTAGCCTAATGCCGCGTACACACGAGCGGACTTTACGGCGGACTTTGCCCGGCGGACTGGATTTCGTCGGACAATGCGATGTGTGTGGGCTCCAGCGGACTTTGTTTGCTCAAAAGTTGGACGGACTTAGATTTGAAACTTGTTTAAAATTTATCTGTTGAAATCGAGTCCAGTCGAAAAGTCCGCCGTCTGTATGCTAGTTCGACGGACAAAAAGCCACGCTAGGGCAGCTATTGGCTACTGGCTATGAACTTCCTTGTTTTAGTCCGGTCGTACGTCATCACGTACGAATTCGACGGACTTTGGTGGATTGTGTGTAGGCAAGTCCGTTCATTCAGAAAGTCCGTCGGAAAGTACGTCGAAAAGTCCGCCGTAAAGTCCGCTCGTGTGTACGCGGCATTAGATTTGAAACTTGTTTAAAATTTATCCGTTGAAATCGAGTCCGGTCGAAAAGTCCGCCGTCTGTATGCTAGTTCGACGGACAAAAAGCCACGCTAGGGCAGCTATTGGCTACTGGCTATGAACTTCCTTGTTTTAGTCCGGTCGTACGTCATCACGTACGAATTCGACGGACTTTGGTGGATTGTGTGTAGGCAAGTCCGTTCATTCAGAAAGTCCGTCGGAAAGTACGTCGAAAAGTCCACCGGGCAAAGTCTGCCGTAAAGTCCGCTCGTGTGTACGCGGCATAAGGCATGCTAAAACGGAACATAATGAGGCCACTTTAGCATGCTTAAAGAGCACAAGGTGCCTTAAATGCTTCAGCAGTTGATTCATCAGGGCTGTTGGCCTAATATGATAGCCTGACAGAAGAACATATCCGGTGATCTAAATATTCTGTTCAAAAATCAATGCCATGTATGTCGCTTCTGCCAGCCAATCAGAATCCATCTTTTACTGATCTGAACTAATATCTCTGAGTTACAGCCGTGTTATCACTCCACTTTGTACTGCACTTAAACAGACAGATTCTCAAATATAAAGTACTGTAATGTGCAGCAACATTTTTTCAATCAAACAGATTGATTTGCTGATGTTCGATCAGTGAAAGAAGAATTGGCTGACATTGACTTTGAACATTACTCTTGCCTTGGTAAGTTTTTAGGTTTAATAATCATACTGAATAATAAAAATTGAATGAATCAGCATAGAAATCCTGGACAGACAATGGTAAAGTCCACGTTATAAAGTCAGTTTAGGGATAGAAAGTGCGCTACTTTTGGATAGAGAAAAAGTTTAAAGCCCTGATGAAGGGGAGGCCTATAGAAACGTGTTGGCTTATTAACAGACTTTTTATCGATACCAGTCTCTCTCTCTACAGTTAATTTCTCCCTTTGCTCTTTTTCTCTCCTGCGCTCTCCTCTCTCCTTTTTACCATTACCCATTTCTCGTGCTCTCTTTTACACTCTTTCTTTTTCCCCTGCACCCCTCTCCCCTTCTCTCTCTTTTTTATTCTCTCCTCTACTCACTCTTTTCCTACAGCCGATCTCCCCTCTTCTCTTTTCCCCCCTTTTTTTTCCCATTCCCTCCTTCTCCCCTCTCTTTTATTTCCACTTCCTTTCTCCCTATTCCTTTCTATATCCTTATATTTGGATGTTGGCACTGTGAAACAATCACTGCTACCTCTTTATTTTCTCCCTTTTCCCACCACCCATCTCCCCACCCCTTTTCATTTTTTTCTTTTTTCCACCACCCTTCTCTCCTCTCTTTCAGTCTCTATTTCTCTCCCCATTTCACTACTACCTATCTTTCTTCCTCTCTTTTCCCTGACACCCTTTCTTCCATGTCTTTAATTGTCCCTCTCTTTTCCCCACACCCAACTCTCCTCTTTTCTTTTCTAACCTCTCTCTTTTTCCTGGCATCCCTTCTCTCTTTCTCTCCTCTCGTTCATTTTCTTTTCCTGTCTTTTATTCTCACATAATCTCTCCCTTTTCATTTTTACCCTTCTTTGTTTTTTTGTTTTCTTATTTCCACCCTTCTCTCCTTTTCTCCTCTCTTTCATTCTCACTCTCCCATTTCTAACCAACCATTTCCCCTCCTCTTTTCTCCTCTTTCTTTTACTCCACCACCCTTTTCTCCTCACCTTTCTCTCTTCTTCCCTTATATCACTATCCATCTTTCTTTCTCTCTTTTCCACTCTCTCTTTTTCCCTCATTCCTTCTCCTCTCTCTTTCATTATCTCTTCCTTTTCCCACCACCAATCTCTCCTCCTCTTTTTTCCTGTCTCTATTTCAACCACCACCCTTCTCCCTTTTCCCTTCTCTTTCATTACCCCTCCTTTTTTCTGCTACCCCTCTCTCCACCTCTCTTACATTATTCTTCCTCTCTCCCTTTTCCCACCACCCATCTCTCCTCTTCTCTTTTCTTATCTTTTTCTTCACCATCCTTCTCTTCTCTTTTTTCATTCTCTCTTCTTCTCACTCTTTTCCTTTTTACCCATCTCTCCTTTTCTTATCTCCAACCTTTTCTCCTTTTCCCCCTCTTTTATTTTCTATCTGCTTTTTCCCCACCACCCATCTCCCTTCCTCTTTTCTCCTTTTTTTTTTTTTTTTTTTACTCCACCACCTCTCAATCTCTCTTCTTCTCTCCTTTTTATCACTGCTCATATTTCTTCTTCTCTTTTCCACTCTCTCTTTTCTGTCATCCCTTCTCTCATTCCCCTCTCTCCTTCATTCTCTCAGGCTTTTCCAACCACCCATTTCTCCTCTTTTTTTCCCTGTCTTTCTACACCACCCTTCTCTTCTCCCCTCTCTTTCATTCGCTCTCCCTTTTCCTGATACTCAGCTCTCCTCCTCCCTTTTACTTAGACTCCCTTCTCTCCTCTTTCATTCTCTCTTCCTCTATTCCATTATCTGTTTCTATTTCTCTCTCTCTGTCTCTTTCTTTCTTTTTTCGCTATCTTTCTTTCTTTCTTTCTTTCTTTCTTTCTTTCTTTCTTTCTTTCTTTCTTTCTTTCTCCCTTTTCCTCTCTTTTATTCTGTCTTTTCTTTCCTTTTCTTTTTATTTCATCCTTTCTTTCTTTCATTCTCTTCTGTTTTCTTCTTTCATTTTTTTTTTCCTCTTAATTTTTTTTTCTCAATTCCTTTTCCAACCACCCATCTTTTCTCCTCCTCTCCTTTCCCGTCACTTATTCTTCACCACCCTTCTTGCCTCCTCTTTCTTTCTCTCTCTCTTTCTCTCTCTTTCTTTCTTTCCTTCTTTCTTTCCTTCTTTCCTTCTTTCGTTCTTTCGTTCTCTCGTTCTCTCGTTTTGTCTTTTTCTCTCTCTCCCTCTCTCCTCCTCTCCTTCTCTTTAAATCTCTCTTCCTCTAAACCTTTTCCTTTTTACTCATCTCTCATTTTCTTATTTCTAACCTTCTCTCCTCTCTCACATTCTCTCCATCCATCTCTCCTCCTTTGCTCTCTCTCATTCTCTTCATTGTATCGGTTGAGCTGTCACTTGTGCGTGACAAGCAGACAAACATTTAGGATGTAGTAACAACTTCTCACCAGAGAGGATGATTTATATTAGCTGCAATGTTTGGTATTTGCTTCAGTTAGAATCTTAGCAGTTCCGCTAGAAAGAATGCTGCATCTGGCATTCCAATTTAAATCTGGCCATACACTATACAATCTGATTGTACAATCTATGTGTAATCTCATTTAGCTTTACCAAGACTATGTAATATTCAGACAAACCTAAACAACCTTTTTTTTTAATTTGTATCAAATCAGGCAGGACATTATACTACATTATTGTAGAGCTAAAGGTGATTGTATAGGGTAAAGTTGTCAATTCACTATTCCGTCTAATATATTACATAGTTTTGGTAAATCTAGAGAAGATAGTACAGTGATTGTACAATGAGGACAAACCTTAACTATCCATTCAACTAGTATTAAATCAGGCAAACGCTTGCACTGCATGGCTAATGGTAGATCTAAAGAAGATTGTACAATCAGGTTGTATAGTATATGGTCAGCCTAATAGTGATCTGATCCAACGATTTTTCACAGGATCAGATCTGTGAATTCTTAAGACACATACATCAGAAAAATTGATCAATTTGATCGATATTATCCAGGTTAGTCTGGATGGAAAGTTTGATCGTAGGAATGTAGATAATTCTATATGCTCTCTAAGTGTATAGTGCAGCGAACGATCTTTTAGATCTTCTAATCGTATTTCTAAATGGTCAATTAATCTATTGGCAATATGATTGTATAAAAAATAATTCCATGTATGGTCATCATTAGACCAGTGTCGTAATACATGTGACTTTTATGATTAACTGAATTTCTGTTGTAATTTAAATAGCAATTCATGGGGACACATTCACATTCTAAAAAAATCGGATTGTATTGGTGTGCAAGGTTCACAACGGGGGAGATTTACTAAAACTGGAGAACACAAAATCAGGTGCAGCTGTGCATGGTAGCCGATCAGCTTCTAACTTCAGCTTGGTCAATTAAGTTTTGACAATAAGGCTGGGTTCAGACTATACTACACGACAGTAGTACGACTTTCATGCTACTTTGCTCTGCAACATCAGTCCTACATTGATCCTACATTGGTCCTACATCCATCCGACTTTCATGAACAGGATACTACTTTGATCCGACTTTTCAGATAGTACACTTGTCCTTTGACCAATCAAATCTAACACACAATGGTAGGGGCTACAGCAGGGGGCAGGAAATAACACAATGTCGGATGCCAAAGTCGGATGGTTAGGACAAGGATCCGACTTTGATCCTACTTCAATGATAGTCAATGGGCTGAAGTAGGATCAAAGTCGAACCAAAGTAGTACAGGGAGCATTTTCAAAGTCGGACCGACTTGTGTCGGACCAGTTAGGACGGCTCCCATAGGGAAACATTGATTTTCACACGTCATGTGACATGAGCTCCCAATGTCGGAGCTTTTGTCAGACCAGTGTGAACCCAGCCTGAGCCCACTTTCACATTGTGTTGATTTGACATGTCAAATCGCATGCCAAATCGGCAGCTTTTGCTGGCAATGGCACCGTCCGAATTGGTGCAGCGCTGACTTTGCGGCGGCACCGCATCGGTTCCCAAAAGTAGTTCCTGTACTACTTTTTGGCGATTTCTGGGGGCAATTTGAATAGACGTCTGTGCATGAACCCGCGCAGATGTCTGTCAAATCACCCCCGAAGTCAGACTGCATTGCCGGTTTGAAATTGAACTCGCACAATTTCAAACCTGCATTTCAGTGCGAGTTCGTGGGAGCGATTTTGAAAGACATCTGTGCGGGTTCCTGAAATCGCCAAAAAGTAGTACAAGAACTACTTTTGGAAATCAGTGCGGCAAAGTCAGCGTCGCACTGATAGGAACAGTGCCGTTGCCGGCAATAGGCTGCGATTTGGCATGCGATTTGACATGTGAACAGGGGGACTAAAACATAGAAGCAGATTGGTTACTAAGCACAGCTGCACCAGATTCTGTGTGCTCCAGTTTTAGTAAATCTTCCCCAATCTCTTTAACATTTTTAGTCTATGTTCAGTGACCCCACACAGGAAGTGAGCCCAAATCTTTCTAATGGGGACACAACTGTAAGAACTTTGAAGGAGATCTGTACTATGAATATGGAAGCTGTCATTCCTCACCTCTCTTCATAAATATGCAAGTTGTCTTGCTGTCAGAATCTGATGACATCATTACACGAGTCTTGGAGGAAGAATGCAGATCGGCAGCTCTGCCCTAACCCTGTCTTCTCTTATCTGAATTTTTATTTTTTTGCAAATGGAAAGCGTTCCCCTGTGACCCCAAAAGACATGATGGGAAATCTGAGGGTTCTAAATAGTTCTCACTTTATTCGGAGATGGTAAAAATAGATTCTTCATAGTAAAGGGCTACTCCACCCAAAACTAATATTGAATTTTCGGTAGATGCCGGACAGTTTTTTCACCCAACAGGTTCCTGTGTTGATTTTGGACTTTGTTACAAATACCATGAGGTGTGTCCTTGAGGGTTTTTTGCGCGTCCTATTTAAGGCAGCCCATTCATTTCAATGTGTTGCCATATGCGACGTGCAAAAATAGAGGTATCGTGCATTTTAGACGACTTACCCTTCGTTTAGTAGATGCTTGCAGGAGCCATTAAAAATGAATGGTACCTGAGCACGCCTGTAGAAGGCAGCGCGTTTTTAATGCGGTGTGGGAAACTGCGCATTCCCCACTCTGCACCTGTCTGTGCGGGTTTTTTTTGGCACGCCATGTTTAGAGCAGCCAAATAATTTCAATGTGTTGCCTTATGCACATGAAACACGTAAAAATAGCAGGACCATGCGTTTTGGCGGCTGTGAATGCACCCACGTTTTCTAGCTGCTTGTGGGTGCTGTTAGGAATTAATGGCACCTGGGTGCGTCTGCAGAACGCATCGCTTTTCCATGCGGTGTAGGTCATGTCTAGGGCAGCCTATTCATTTCAGTGTGCTGCCCTCTATGCCGCGTGGGAAACTGCGCACATTTGCATGCATTCCCCACTCCGCGCCTGTCTGTGCGGGTTTTTTTTGGGCGCCATGTTTAGAGCAGCCAATTCATTTCAATGAGTTGCCTTATGCACATGAAACGCGTGAAAATAGCAGTACCATGCGTTTTGGCGGCTGCAAATGCACCTGCGCTGGCTAGAGAAGTTAATGGCACCTAAACACATCTGCAGAAGGCAGCGCGTTTCCATGCAGTGTGGGAATTTGCACTTTGGCATACATTCCCCACAGCGCACCTGGTGAGAACAAGCCTTGAAATCTGATTGGTTACACTTGACTAAACCTTGCACAGCAACATATTTCTACCACCCTAATTAGCAATTAGAAGCATTAGGGTTGATGCACACAGCCGTAAAAAATACTGCCTTCAGATCTGTAAACCATATTGTTATATTTTTCTTACAGATCTTAACGCAGCAATATTGCATTCCCATCGGATAAATTGCGCTCTGTCAAGATCGGTAATATAAAAAAAGTAAAAAATCTACACCCCTGAACGTGTGCATCTAAACATCTATGTACACATATAAATTTGAGTCAAAGGAATGCAAAAATAATTCTGCTAATTTAGGCATCTAAATGCGTGTTTACAGAAGCAGTCATTAGATTCCAACAAAACCCTGCAAAAAAATCTGTAAATTAACTACAGCCATATGCATGAGCCCTTATATATAAATATATATATATTGAATTATTTCAAGATAGTTACCTTGGTAATAACCTGGTGTCGGCACTACCGGCATTGTCACATAGGAACTGTAGTACTGCCTTGGCCATTCGCCATCATCAATCCGCTTCACTAAGGGCTTCTCCTCCTTTGGTGACTGGGGGAACCTACGTTTCCGCAGGGGCAAACAGGCTTGGTCTTTGTGCAGTCCTGTTTCATCCAGCAACCCATTGTGTCCCCCTGCTGGTGACTTCATATGCTCCATTTTGACCTCCTTCAGGGTCTTGGCCACCTGCACAGCACCCTTTGCCCATAATCCGGTGGGATTTCGGGACATCTCCTCTAAAACACTTTTTCGGAGGCTGAGGTCCAAAGGTGACACGGCCTCCATCCTTCCTGCTTGGTGGTAGTACTGTACAGTGTCCATCGGTGAGTCAGTGGAAGAGCTTAATCCATGTAGACTTCCAGGTCCTAAACCCTCCAACCAGATCCGTGGATCTCAACTTCCAATCAGATCTGTGGATCTCAACCTCCAATCAGATCTGTGGATCTCAACTTTCAACTAGATTTTCAGATCTCAACCTCCAGGCACTAAAGCTCTGCAGATGTCTGCGTAGATGGTACAGTGTCCATAAGTCATTTAATGAGAGATCTCAGTGCATGTAGACCTCCAGGTCCTAAACCTCCAACCGGCTCTGCAAATCTCAACCTCCAGCCAGATCTCCAGATCTCAACCTCCAGACACTAAACTTGTGCAAATGTCAATGTAGACTGTACAGTGTCTACCAGTCATTCAATAAAAGAGGACAGTCCATGTAGACCTCCAGGTCCTCAAACTCCAACCAGATCTTCAGTTCTTAACCTCCAGACACTAAACCTGTGCAGATGTCATTGACACTTATGTGCCCCTGTGGGTTGCTCTCCTCCTCAATCTCTTCCTCTCCTCCTTCTGTTGTCTTCTCCCTCCCCCTATTTACCTGCTGCAAATTTTATTTCGTCACGTTGTTGCCTGTAGTATCAGTCCCATTGAAATGTTTAGCAATCTAACACCAATTGTTGGATGGTGGCCATCATCAGTCCTCCTCTTGTTTTTGCTAGACCTCCTTGCATGTAGATTTCTGCAAACCACTTTTCATGGATGATACAGGAAATTTACCGATTTGCTTAAATGTGCGAAGATTGTTACGTTCGTTCACTTCTTGTGGGCTCTACTGACTCATTGCCAGGATCTCCCTTTTTCCCTGATGCCTTAAACTCTACAAAGTCTCTGACCCCCCCACTCCTCCTCCTCCTCCTGGCTTCCTCTGCTCACTCCCTCGGTGTCCCCCCCCTTGCTCTACCCAGCAATTGTACAAACTGACAGGCAGAATAGGAAGCAGCTTTGACAAGAGGGACTTCCCCACTCTGAAAAAACACACCCAGGTGCTTTCTCACCCTGTTCCCTGCAAGGCTCCTCCTCTAGTGAAAATGAAAATAAGGAGAGCCACCACCGGCCACTTCTTTTTATAATAATAAGCCATCAGCGTTACCTCATATTACCCTGCGCTATGGCACTCCTGAAGTGCTGATCGTCCTGCACAGCATGCCTTGTTAACTCTTAAAGGTTCAGTCCAACCACAGATACACATGACTTTTCTTCAGACGCTGAAAGAGACATGATCTGTCATAGGGAACTCACTGCCAACAAACGACTCATGGCAGCCATATATGTAACAATCTGATTGGATGATTCTTCACAGATTCAGATATATGCAATACTAACATATACTTTACTATACTATACTATGCTATATATACTATACAATGCTATATTATACTACGCTATATATACTATACTAACCTATGCGTTACTAGGCTATATATACTATACTATGCTATATTATACTACGCTATATATACACTGTACTATGCTATAGTATATTACGCTATATATACTATACTAACCTATGCTTTACTATACAATATACACTACCGTTCAAAAGTTTGGGGTCACATTGAAATGTCCTTATTTTTGAAGGAAAAGAACTGTACTTTTAAATGAAGCTAACTTTAAACTAGTCCTAACTTTAAACAAATATACTCTATACATTGCTAATGTGGTAAATGACTATTCTAACTGCAAATGTCTAGTTTTTGGTGCAATATCTACATAGGTGTATAGAGGCCCATTTCCAGCAACTATCACTCCAGTGTTCTAATGGTACAATGTGTTTGCTCATTGGCTCAGAAGGCTAATTGATGATTAGCAAACCCTTGTGCAATCATGTTCACACATCTAAAAACAGTCTAGCTCCTTCCAGAAGCTACAAAACTGACCTTCCTGTGAGCAGATTGAGTTTCTGGAGCATCACATTTGTGGGGTCAATTAAACGCTCAAAATGGCCAGAAAAAGAGAACTTTCATCTGAAACTCGACAGTCTATTCTTGTTCTTAGAAATGAAGGCTATTCCATGCGAGAAATTGCAAAGAAATTGAAGATTTCCTACAACGGTGTGTACTACTCCCTTCAGAGGACAGCACAAACAGGCTCTAACCAGAGTAGAAAAAGAAGTGGGAGGCCGCGTTGCACAACTAAGCAAGAAGATAAGCACATTAGAGTCTCTAGTTTGAGAAACAGACGCCTCACAGGTCCCCAACTGGCATCTTCATTAAATAGTACCCGCAAAACACCAGTGTCAACATCTACAGTGAAGAGGCGGCTGCAGGATTTTGGGCTTCAGGGCAGAGTGGCAAAGAAAAAGCCATATCTGAGACTGGCCAATAAAAGAAAAAGATTAAGATGGGCAAAAGAACACAGACATTGGACAGAGGAAGACTGGAAAAAAGTGTTGTGGACGGATGAATCCAAGTTTGAGGTGTTTGGATCACAAAGAAGAACGTTTGTGAGACGCAGAACAAATGAAAAGATGCTGGAAGAATGCCTGACGCCATCTGTTAAGCATGGTGGAGGTAATGTGATGGTCTGGGGTTGCTTTGGTGCTGGTAAGGTGGGAGCTTTGTACAGGGTAAAAGGGATTCTGAATAAGGAAGGCTATCACTCCATTTTGCAACGCCATGCCATACCCAGTGGACAGCGCTTGATTGGAGCCAATTTCATCCTACAACAGGACAATGACCCTAAACACACCTCCAAATTGTGCAAGAACTATTTACAGCAGAAGCAGGCAGCTGGTATTCTATCGGTAATGGAGTGGCCAGCACAGTCACCAGATCTGAACCCCATTGAGCTGTTGTGGGAGCAGCTTGACCGTATGGTACGCCAGAAGTGCCCATCCAACCAATCCAACTTGTGGGAGCTGCTTCTAGAAGCGTGGGGTGCAATTTCTCCAGCTTACCTCAATAAATTAACAGCTAGAATGCCAAAGGTGTGCAATGCTGTAATTGCTGCAAAAGGAGGATTCTTTGATGAAAGCAAAGTTTGATGTAAAAACAATGTTATTTCAAATACAAATCATTATTTCTAACCTTGTCAATGTCTTGACTCTATTTTCTATTCATTTCACAACGTATGGTGGTGAATAAGTGTGACTTTTCATGGAAAACACAAAATTGTTTGGGTGACCCCAAACTTTTGAACGGTAGTGTATACTATACAAAAAAAAAAATATATATATATATACTGTACTATACTATTATATATATACTATACTCTTCTATATATCCTATACTAAACTAACCTATGATATATATATATATATATAATATATATATATATATATATATATATATATATATTATACTAAAAAAATATATATACATATATTGTATATACTATACTACACTACGCTATACTATATAGACAAGAAAAGAGGGGGAGGGATTGGAGTGTGTGTGGACAAGGATTTGGTCTGTCCAACCCAATTTAAGAACAAATGAAGAAAACCTGGTGCCCGAAGACACGGTTATGAACCCCTAATGGTGTATTATAGACAGGCCAAAATATTGAGTATAAAAAGGTATACATTTATTTTCATATAACAATAGTGGACATATAGAAATCAATGCATAAAAACATTATCTGATACCCGATTAGTACAATTGTATGAGCTGATCACTGTCCTGGTGGGGGACGGACTTGTGATGATCAATACAGATGTAAAACACCTTACATGTTACGGACTAAAAGGTTATTTTGGTTCCGATGGGTACAGGTTTTCTATAATGCCGTGTACACACGGGCGGACTTTTCGGCATCAAAGGTCCAACGGTCTTTCCGATGGACTTTTGATGGACTTCCGACAGACTTTCGAACGAACGGACTTGGCTACACACGATCACACCAAAGTCCAACGGATTCGTACGTGATGACGTACGACCGGACTAAAAAAAGGAAGTTGATAGCCAGAAGCCAATAGCTGCCCTAGCGTCGGTTTTCGTCAGTCGGACTAGTATACAGACAAGCAGATTTTTTGACCGGACTCGAATCCATGGGAAAGATTTGAAACATGTTTCAAATCTAAAGTCCATCTGATTTTCGACCAAAAAGGCCCATCGGAAGTCCCATGAAGCCCACACACGGTCGGATTGTCCGGCGGATTTGTTCCGGTGGACGAGTTTGGTCGAAAAGTCCGCCCGTGTGTACACGGCATAACAAAGAAAGTGTGCTAGTAGTACAATATTAGTATACAATAATTGGTGTAAATATTATGCCAGTTGCAAAATATACAGAAGAATTTCTAATCATATATGTTCAGCCATGTATATGGACTACTTACGTAAAATAGTCCACATGGAACAGGTCTGAAGAATAGTAGATGGTCATTCCAATCATGGACAGCAAACGAGATCCCCTCCAGAACACAACGAGCTCAGAGACTCAAACGGCAACCAATGCTTCATTGTGAGGACTCAAGCCTGGCGAGCAAAAGCTCCTTTAACTGGGCCATTATAACTGTGTGGAAGATATAAAGCATGGCAAGATCACTAACAAAGGTATTAAGTGCATTAGAATAAAGCACTGGGCAGTAAGACCTCACAGCATCAATAAGGCTGCATAGAATATGGTCTGTGACTGGTAATAGTAGAAATAGTGAACATACCTGAGAGATATTAGGATATATCTGTGCTGCTTTACCATCATGAGCTCCCTCAGCATCTGAAATAAATGCCTGGAGAGCTGGTATATGAGCATATATCAAAGATGGCCACCAAGATGGTCTGGCCATCGACGTGGAGGCCTTCCAGCATTTGAAGAAAATGGATAGTGTCGTTGGTATGAGAGGGAATTTCTTCAACCAACGGCCCTAACTGATTAACTAATAACCTGAGCAAATTTGTAGACAGACAGCCTCTCACAGAGACGATCGGTCTACCTGGGGGTTTCCTCGAGTTCTTGTGCACTTTTGGTAAGGCATAAAAGCTGGCCTCTCGGGGGTGACTAATCCTTACGTATTCCCATGTATTTCTGTCCAGTATTCCACAGTAATAAGCATCATCAACTAATCCGTATAATTCTTCTGTGAAACTATCAATTAAGGATCTAGGTATATCAGGCGATACCACCCAGGGTTATTCAGAATGTTTTTACACATTCGTATATAGTCTAAATTATCTTGAATGATGATATTTCCCCCTTTATCAGCAGGTTTTATTGTAATATCTGAATTTTGCATCAGGGATTTTAGTGCTTTTGATTCGTCTTTTGTCAGATTTCCTTCCACATGGGATGGAACTTTGAATTCTTGAATATCCTTGGAAACAGCTTTAAGAAAGGTGGCAGCATTAGGATTTGAACTAGGAGGTGGATAGAAACTTGATTTCTTTTTCGAGCTCTTAAAAAAGGTGGCGGGGGAAGGAGAGGTAGAGATGGCATCATCAACTTCAACTAAGATTGTCTCAAGGTCAATGGAATCCAATAGATCCTCAAGGTCATTTTCTTCAAGCAGAGCTGTGAGCTGATCAATTGCTTCAAGCTCTTGTTGTGTGTGAGTTGGGTTATTGTCTGTCCGTTTTTTCATAAACAGGCTTTTAACCAACAAATTACGCACAAACAGATGTATATCTTTGATCGTTTCAAATTTATTAATTTGAACAGTGGGACAGAACGTTAGCCCTTAACTATTAAATATGTCTTGTTAACTGCTATACAAAAAACCCCACCCTTCCGTTGTGACCACACCACAAAAATTGGAGTTAAATTGGCCATAGCAACCTTTTTATTAAACAAATATAAATAACCCATAATTAACATATCAATAACATTAAAAAACAGATTAAAGAGAAAGAGCCACAAGGTCCTAATATGCATAAAACCCAGGACAGTACCTGCTTGTCACTTCACAGGCATCCAGCCGCAAAAAACACTAATTCGGAGACAACTAGCAGGTACACATCCACCAACTGGGAGCCGTACCTCAGACGGGTCCCTACACCATATCTTTTGTGCCCATATGAACCTAAAAAGGACCTTGCACCCGCCACCACCACACAAACCTGACACCTTAGGTTTGTGCGGATCTCCACACCCACAGGGCCCTCTGAATACCATTTTCCAGGCCAAGACACCACAGGTCAATACCCACGGCATTCAAATGAACGGCGTCAACCCATAAATATCTCCAAGGTTCCAACTCTAGCTCACGATGCCTCACTGACAAACCCCCATTCTGCATCAGAAAGCGGGCCACCTCCCAATCAGCCTTCACCCTAGCCTTATTAAGCCCAGAAGCTAACCTAGCCACCCGCCAATGTGTACGAGCCACCATATCGGACCAAACGATCAATAGATCTGGATAATACGCACGCAGCCGTAAGAAATCATATTTTACATCCCGTATTAGCTCCCTCCCACTCCTGAGACCCAAATCATTACCCCCAGCATGTATGACAAGCACGTCCGGGGCTCTATCAAACTGAGCATAACGCTCCACTTCAGGAACCAGTCTGCTCCACAAGAGGCCTGGCATCCCGATCCAGCGAATAACAGCCTCATCCCTAGGAATGCCTAATTAAGGTCCGTCAGGCCAAACATCAGCTCTCCTCGCACCCCAGTGGACATATGAGTGGGACAATATCCAAATCATGCACGAGCCCCCACCACCTGTAAAGAAAAGATGACAAAAAACACACACGTAGAAGCTATAACCCAATATAATAACAATACAGGAACATACATCACATACCCACATTTAAACCAACCATGACAGCTATAACAAATGAGAACGAACATACAGGCGATAACACCGAGATTCCCACCTACCAATGCGCCGCAGATCCCCCTCACTCAAACCCCAACGTGCAGCCTCCGTAGCAGCCCCAATGCGGAAAGAATGCAATACAAAGTCAGACACACAAAAACCCCAAAAAGCCAAACACCTGCAAAACACCACCGTAAACTGGTACCGGGACAACGCAGAGCCATCCTCATGCAACAGAAATGGACCAACGCACCCAGGGCGCGACTCCAAAAAAAGGTGAAGCCTACCGCACCAGGCAAGCTTGATCCGTCTTGGATCTCCGTATCCAAAAAAACACGAACTGTCCCCACTTTGCACATCAGCCGACTGCAACTCATCAGACCCCCATCTAGAAGAGCATACCAATTCCCCAATACGCATAGCACCAAAAAAATTCCAATGAAAAAGCTGTCTGAAACAACCTGGCCTCATAAGGTGATGTACGCATACTTGGAAGAACCTGAAACAACGAACCCAACAAGTCAATGGACACCGGCCGTCTACCATCCACTGGCCGCCGACTCCTGCGGTACCCCTTGACCGCCTGTCGCACCTAAAAATCTCTGGTACAATCCCGGCTTCCCTATGTTGAAAGAAGCTTCTGCTCCTTTTTTGGGGGGGGGGCAGCAGTGCAAATTTTAACCGTGAGCTGCTGTCACATGACAATCATGGCAGTAGAATAATGGCACTCGTGTTTTGCAGCGATTCAGAATTGCAGCAATTCTGCCCGTGATTTCAAATCGCCTTATGTGAACAGGGCCTACAGTAATTTGCCCCCACGCATCTGCAAACATGCTCGCTATGGTGCGGTGCTGCAGCACATCTTTGTAAAAGGATCAGGGATTTATTTTCCGCATTGCATGTAGGGCCGCCCTACATGCAATCCATGGGGAAGCATGAAAAATGCACAGAAAAGTGCCCACACTTGGTCGCTTCTACAGTTCTACTGAAAAGTTTGCATACCCTGGCAGAAATTGTGAAATTTTGGCCTTGATATTAAAAATATAACTGACCATGCCAAAAAAGTCTATTATTTAAGAATAGTGATCAATTTTTTGGAGGGGAAGGAGTGGGATAAATTTTTGCTGAAAGGGTAAAGAGGAGGAAAGCATTGCTTGGGGGGATTTTGCACTCTCCTTACCCCCTACGCTGTGCGTTGCACACTCCTGACTTCTGCACTGTTTTTGTTTTGTACTCCTGACTCTTACTATGCATTACACACGCCTGTTCCCTGCATTCTGTGCATTACACACTCCTGTCCCCTGCATTTTGTGCACACACTCCTGTCCCTTGCATTCTGTGCACACACTCCTGTTCCCTGCATTCTTTGCATTACGCACTCCTGTTCCCTGCATTCTGTACATTACATACTCCTGTCACCTGCATTCTGTGCATTACATATTCCTGGACCCTGCCCTCTGTGTGTCATGTACTCCTGATCCTTGAACACAGCCTGGAACCCTGCAGTCTGTGTTACGTATCCTAAACTTGAAACTGACTGCAGCGCATTGGACATCTGCCTGTGTCCTGCACTATACTGTATATACAATACTGAACATTAGATACTTCTTACCAAAGTGTTCATTGTCTCAACAGTTGCAGTCCTTGAATATTTTAATGAAGTTCTTCTTTAGGCTACTTTCACACTGAGGTGCTTTACAAGAGCTATAGCGCTAAAAATAGGGACTGCAAAGCGCCTATAAAGCGCCTCTCCTGTCACTCCAGTGTGAAAGCCCGAATGCTTTCACACTGGAGCAGTGCGCTGGCAGGACGCTAAAAAAAAAAATCCTGCAAGCAGCATCTTTGAGGCGCTTTTGGAGCGGTGTATACACCGCTCCTAATGCGCCCCTGCCCATTGAATTTAATGGGCAGTGCCGGCAAAGCGGCGCTGCAGCGGCGCTTTGTGGGCACTTTTAACCCTTTTTTGGCCGTTAGCGGGGGTTAAAAGTGCCCCGTTGGCAGCCGAAATGCACTGCAAAAACAAAGGTAAAGCGCCGTAAAAAATCGCCCCAGTGTTAAAGTGCCCTTAAGGTAGGCTCAGGCAAAGCAATCAAAGTATATTTTATGGTAGAAGGAAGGTTTTGTTTAACCATATCCCTAGTTGTGGCCCTGTAGCCCCTCCCACTGTTAAGAGTTTGGCCACACCCACATTTTACCTAGGCGCGCTATGCGCGCTGCAGGCCTTTTCCTTCCTCCAGTGTACCACATTCTGAAGTTCAAAAGTTAGGGAGGTATGTAAATAGTCAATGAATTTGTTAGCTCTTACATGAATGCACTGAGCAGGCTAGATACTAGGCCATGGGGAGCAGAAAATAACTGTCAAAAGACCTGCGTAACAAGGTAATGGAATTTTATAAAGATGGAAAAGGATATAAAAAGATATCCAAAGCCTTGAATATGCCAGTCAATACTGTTCAATCACTTACTAGAAGTGGAAAATTTGGGGATCTCTTGATGCCAAGATCAGGTAGACCAAGAAAGATTGCTGCCAGAGTAATTGTTAAGAAAACAAAGAAAAACCCCACAGGAGAAATACAGACTGCTATGGAAAAAGACAGTGTGGTTGTTTTGAAGGAGCACAATATGACCATACTTCAACAAAAATGAGCTGCATTATGGTCAGTGAGTTACCAGAAAGAAGCCTCTACTGGCCCAGTGTCACAAAAAAGCACAGTGAGACATGTCAAGGTGTTGTTGGGCACATTGTAACCGGGCTGTATCATCTCCGATGATTGGAAATAATGTGATAAATGATGTGATAATAAATGGTTTCATATGATCACTATCCTTAAATAAAAGAAATTTTTTGGCATGATCAGTCATATTTTCAATATCAATGCCAAAATTTCACGATTTCTGCCAGGATATGCAAACATTTAAGCACTGTAAACTGTATAGCTGTGAACTAAGCCTAAGGCCCCATTCACACTTAGCATTTGGAATCGCACTAAAATCGCAACCCATTTTGCATTTGGATGCCATTCATCCTTAATGGCACCCCAAATACGGTACGGTTTTGCAGCAATTGGTGCACAAGAAAGTGCGCTTGCAAAAACACACCTGGCCCAGGGCCACAATTTGGTCTCTAAACTCCTTTGCTGCAGCAAACACGCAAAGAATAACCCATTCAAGTGAATGGGCTGCCATATGCGCAACACATGGAAATGTGTGTTAATCTCTCTCTCAAAAAAAAAAAATCATGAATGGGGTGGAAGTGTTTTTTTGAGGTGTGCCTTTTTACATAACAAAGCATGGGACTGCTACCCGCATTTGGGGGTGCCATTAAGAAAAAAACTTTTTTAGTGTGTTTCTGGAAATGCAGCCGTAACCACTTGCCTACAGGGCACTTACACCCCCTTCCTGCCCAGGCCATTTTTCAGCTTTCAGCGCTGTCGCACTTTGAATGACAACTGCACAGACCAAAAATTTTGAAAAAAAAATTCTTTTTACTTTTAGTTTCTGTCAGTAAATTTTGTAACTAAGTAATTTTTCTCCTTCACTGATGTGAGCTGATGAGGCGGCACTGATAGGCTGAACTGGTGGGCACTGATAAGGTGGCACTGATGAGGAGGCACTAATATGCCGCACTTATGGGCACTGATGAGCATTGATAGGTGGCACTGGTGGGCACTGGTAGACAGCATGGATAGGCGGTACTGATGGGCATTGATGGACGGCACTGATGGGCATTGATGGACAGCAGTGATGAGCATTGATGGGAAGCACTGATAGGCGGCACTGATAGCCAGCACTGACTGGCATCACTAATGGGCACTGATTGGTGGCACTTGTGGGCAGTGGTGGGCACTGATTGCTGGCACTGGTGGGCAATGGAGGGCACTGATTGGTGATCAGTGCCCTGATTACATGTGAAGATGTCCCCCTGCGAGGAGATGATCGGTTCTCCTTGCCACACACTCTGTCAGTGTGAGGCGTGGAACACCGATTACTGGCATCTCCGTTTTTACATGTGACGGGCTGTGATTGGATAAGCCAATCACATGGTTGAAGAGCCGCGGATGTGGCTCTTTACAGAGATCGGGGTTGCGCCGTGTCCTAGCAACACGGTGTGGCCGCGATCTCTGCATTGCGTGCCCCTGCGTCATATGATGGCGTCCCAGAACGAGAGCCACACCGCCCCGCTCTCATTTGAAGGTGGGCGGGTGGCAACTAGTTAAAGTGGTTGTAAATCCTTACATATACCCAGTGAAGTGACTATCCTCAGGTGATACACAGAGAATAAACAAATCCTCCTACATAAGTTGTATCTGTTTATCTGCACCCTTCTCTTCTCTACATCCATTCAAAGTGCTGAATTTATAAAGTTGTCTGATTTGTCAGAAAAAAGGGGTGGAGAGCTTAAATTACACACTGCAGAGCACATTGAGGAGAGCATTGAGAGCTGATTGGAGGGAAGGGACACCCCTCTTCACACAGCACACAGGAACAGAACCGAGGCTGTCAATCAGCTGGAGAGTCACCCACATCCACCCTTATTGCTCGGTTCCCACTGCTGCGACTCCAAAGTCGTGCGACTTTACATTGCAACTGGCTTGCGACTTTGATAAATCATAACAATACAGAGTGTGACACATATTATTGAACTACAAAACCCTCTGAAATCCCAGCCAAAGTCCCAAAAGAAAAACTTTCTTGTGAATTTTGTGCTGCTAATATTGCAGTCTATGGCACTCATGTCACAAGGAAGATGCAGAAAATTAGTGCAGGATTCTTTTGTTTTTTGGTTGCAGCGACGTGAGTCGTAGCAATTAAAACGGCACCCATTGACGTGAATGCGTTTAGACTCGTCATCTTTGTCGCACGTTGTCACATGTCGCATGAGAAGTAGCAGCAGTGCGAAACAGGGCCAACTCAATTTTGGGGATACCTATTTTTTATTATTTTACATATGTATCAATAAACGATCCCACTAACCCCATATACATGTAATATAAAGCTCTTAGCAAGGCAGCTCAGCTAACCATTCAAGCTGTCTTACAGCCTGCAGGAGTTTGAAGGAATTTCATTTTCCTTCTAAAGGTTCACGGGGACATTGTCGGTATCGCCCACATGCAGGAGCGGTGCCAGTTTGTTCATGCGTGTTTGTTGCGCAGTTAGTCATGCCAAGTCATGCCAAGGTTCAGTAAGGTTATATCAAGCCCACACATGCTGCACACAGTGAGAGGGACTGCAGAGTTGGGAAAAAAAATTTAAAAAGAATCTGTGCTCTACCAACCAATCAGGTTCCAGCTGTCACTTTTCTAGTACAAGTTGAAAAATTAATGATAGCACCTGATTGGTTGCTGTTTTTTTTTTTTTCTTTAAATCACAAAATCCCTTCACACCAGAGCTGCCTTTTTTTTCTGCACTTTTAAATACTGTACATACAAAGGTAGTCAGGTTGAAAAAATACACAAAATATACAGATCCAGCTAGGTCAACCAATACAAATAAATAAATAAAATACATAAAAATGAAATAGAATAAATCAGTAGAATAAATGGATAGATTAAATAAACAAAATAAATTAATATAATAAATAAATAAAACAAACAATGAAGCATGAGCCAATTTGTTCCAGTGGGGGGGGGATAGATTTCTTCCTGATCCCCCAGGAGGCAAGCAGATATTTCCTTGGATTAGCAAAAAAAAAAAAAAAAAAAAGTGAAAAACAAACCAATTTCATCCGCACCCCCTGCTTTGTCTCCATTTACCAAATTTTTCAAAAATTAGAGCTAATTCCCTAAAGCCTAGTACACCCGGACCGAATGTCGGGCTGCATCGACCGGTTCAATAGAAACGGACTGAAAAAGGTCAGTAGGGAGTTAGTTGGATGTGGCCAGATGGAAGAGTACAAACTGTGCAGACATATACAATACAATAAGAAATACCGTGCAGTATATCAAATACAGATCAGATAAGCAGAGGCAGGATCATTTTTAAGCTGCTCTAATAGGCTTAAGTGTTAAAAAAATGCCTTGTGCTTAAAGCGCCAAGAACAATTAGCAGTGTAAATTCAGACAGAGACAGAGCGCCAAATAGTTATTGGAAAAGTCCAAAATCCCTAAATTGTTGATAAGGATATGACAAGAGTGGGAATAACAGTATCCACAGCATTTTAGGGGCCAAGAAATCCCCCTTCATCAGGCCTATAATAAAAATCCATAATATATGATAAAAAAACAAGACTTTATTATCACTTTAATACTAAATAACAAACATGTTATAATTACCTGCCCTGTGCAGTGGTTTTGCACAGAGCAGCCCGGGTCCCCCGCCGACACTCCTGGCTCCTCCCTCCTCCTGAGTGCCCCCAGAGCAAGCAGCCTGCTCTGGGGGCACCCAAGCAGGTGCGCTCCCAAGCAGCGGCTCTGCTTGTCCATTAACACACAGAGCCGTGGCCCCCACCCCCTCCCTCTCCTGATTGGCTCACTGGCTGTGATTGGCAGTGAGTGAGTGGCTCCCGCTGCTGCCTCAGTCAATCGGGAGTGAGAATGCCCGGAGAGCCGAGGCTCTTGTTGACATTGCTGGATCCTGAGGGAGCTAAGGTAAGTATTGGGGGGGGGGGGGGGGGGGGCGGTGGCTGCTGCACCCAGAACGTTTTTTACCTTCATGCATAAAATGCATGAAGATATAAAACCTTAAGCCTTTAGAACCACTTTGAATATGAAAAAAAAAAATTCATAGAGAATAATAATTCATAATTGATGAAAATGACAATAAAAAAATATATATGTATAAATATATATACAGTACATATTATATTGTTTTATATTATTTATCATAGATGTATATTTACATATGATATATTTGCAATATATATATTTATATATATTACTGTGCAAAAGTTTTAGGCAGGTGTAAAGAAATTCTGTAAAGTAAGAATCTAAATCAAATCAATATTTGGTGTGACTACCCTTTGCCTTCAAACCAGCATAAATTCTTATACTTGTACACTTTGTACACTTGCACAAAGTCAGGGATTTTGTAGGATTAAAATCAGGTGTATGATTAACCAATTATACCAAGCAGTTGCTAATGATCATCAAAATGTAAATTGAAACACAGTCATTAATTAAAACATAAACAGCTGTGTAGGAGGATTAAAACTGGGTGAGGATCAACCAAGCTGCTACTAAGGTGAGGTTGTGGAAGACAGTGTTATTTCACAGGTCATACACCATGGAAAGACTGAGCACAGCAACAAGACATAAGGTACTTATACTGCATTAGCAAGGTCTCTACCAGGCAAAGATTTCAAAGCAGACTGGGGTTGCAATATGTGCTGTTCAAGCTCTTTTGAAGAAGCACAAAGAACCGGTCCAACGTTGAGGACCGTAGTTGGCCAAGGAAACAATGCAGCAGATGACAGACACATCATTCGTACTTCCCTTCTTCATCGGAAGATGTCCAGAAGTGCCATCAGCACAGAACTGTCGGAAACCAGTGGGACCCACCCAGACAGGTACACCCATCTACTGTCCAGAGAAGTCTGACCAAAAGTGGTCTTCATGGAAGAATTGCGGCCAAAAAAACCATACATCCTATATGGAACAAAGGCTAAGCAACTTAACTATGCACGAAAATATAGGAACTGGGATGCAGAAAAATGGCAGTAGGTGTTCTGGACTAATGAGTCAAAATGTGAAATATTTGGCTGTAGCAGGAGGCAGTTTGTTGGTGTAGGTCTGGGGAGAGATACAATAATGAGTATCTGAAGGCAACAGTGAAGCATGGTGGAGGTTCCTTGCAAGTTTGGGGCTGCATTTCTGCAAGTGGAGTTTAAGATGTGGTCAGGATCAATGGTGTCCTTAATGCTGAGAAATACAGGCAGATATTTATCCATCATGTCGTACCATCAGGTTGGTGTGTGATTGGCCTAAATTTATTGTACAGCAAGACAACAATCCCAAACATACAGCCAATGTCAATTAAGAACTGTCTTCAGCTGAAAGAAGAACAAGGAGTCCTGGAAGTGATGGTTTGGCCCCCCACAGAGCCCTGATTTCAACATCGAGTCTGTCTGAAATTACATGAAGGGACAGAAGGATTTGAGGCAGCCTACATCCACAGAAGATCTGTGGTTAGTTCTCCAAGATGTTTGGAACAACATAGTTAGTCAGGTTGAAAAAAGACACAAGTCCATCCAGTTCAACAAAAAAAAAAATAATAATAAACCATATAATCCCATACACACAATCCTTCACCCATAGTTGATCCACAGGAAGGCAAAAATACAGCAAAAGCATGATCCAATTTTCTACAGCAGGGGAAAAATTTCCTTCCTGATCAGAGGCGATCAACTTTACCTATAAATGTTAGTACCCAGTTATAGTATGTGCATTAGGGAAAGAATACAGGCTTTTTTTAAAGCAATCTACTGAGCTGGCCAGAACCAGCTCTGGAGGGAGTCTTTTCCACATTTTCACAGCTCTTATTGTGAAGAAACCTTTCCATATTTGGAGATTAAATCTTTTTTCCTTTAGATGTAAAGAGTGCCCCCTTGTCCTCTGTGATGACCTTAAAGTAAATAAGATCCTTCCTTTTATTCCATCATAAAACTCTCTTTGGGCCCACTCTATTTTCTCCGTAGCATTCCTATCTAGGAATAAAAATTGGTAAGACACCCTCATCCCTGTACAATCTCAATTTCACCCTGGTACGATCTAGGATTATTAGTGAGCTGGAGACATGGATGGACCTCCCCCATCTCGCTTTTCGGGAGATTTCATCTATTCAAAATGGTCAGTTTCACCAGAGTTTTATACCCCCTACAAACTATACCCCTACTCTTACGCCACAAAGACGTACAAAACTTACACTGAGCCCTATTCAAATTTCTCTGGCGGAGAAAGATCTTTCTCCCGAGGACCGGGGGTTAGCTAACCTCCCCAATATAAGAGTGTACAACTTGTCTTGCCTCTTACGAATATGTCTAGACTGGATTTCGCAAACCTCCAGATACTCCAACTTTAATCTAGAAACCCAAATGGCAACCCCCTATTACTTACCGGCCCTTTTACACTGTAAACTGCGCTCCATCCCCTCACACCTTCAACAAAACCCGCTAATTCGAGATACGCTAATCGCATGGCGTGAGGTCAGATGGAAACTGAACCTATCCCCATGGGTCTCTCGACATCTCCCAATCCACGGAAACCCTTAATTCACCCCCCACTATGTCTCACTTCAAGACCTGGACTCAACAGAAACTACTACATTTTGCTCAACTCTTTGAATCGACCACGGGCAAGGCCAGACCGGTCTCTAAAACTCTAGCCCTCTGCAGTCTGCCGTAACACCATTTCTTGCTAGTCCATCAAACGGTCGAAAATGTTGCCAGCTTATGCCCAAACAAAATCCAACGCTTCCGCCCCTCCATCCTGGACACCCTTCTGGAACAACAATGCTTCAGAATCACAAACATTTACAAACCTTTGAACACACGCCTCAGCAAACCCCTGCAGACAACTTCTGTTGCATCATGGAACTCCGACCTCCATTCCCCAGATGCTGTAGACCGCATAATTACTGGATTCAATTCTACCTGTCTTTTTGTCACCAACGAATTTTGGCGTGAACAACAGTTCAAAATAATGCATCGTGCCTATATTCCCTTCCTGTCCTCAACTCAACAAACCCCCAAACAACATTGCCCTTTGTGTGGCCAGAGAAGACCTACATTGCTCCACAAACTCTGGCACTGTCCCCACATCACCTCCTTTTGGAACCAAATCGGGAATTATGCTCTAAAAGCCACAGGGCGTACCCCTACAAAAGACATCTTCTCTTTGCTCTTCAGGTACCTTGAAATCCACTCCACGAATCGTGTGACCACTTAGCCAACGGCCCCTCAGCGCAACAAAGCATGGCTATTTACGTGCTTTATGTCAGCCAGACATGCTATACTCAAAAAGTGGACCTCTTCCAGCCCACCTACAGTTCAGGACTTTGTCCAGCAGACATGTAAGGTCTAGTTTAAAAAAAAGCTAGATGTAAGCTTATCCAGACGTGGCCTGTCACCCCAATTTCAACTCAAATGGTCACCCTATATCGCTACAGCACTACCATCTACATACCACGCCAGACGCCTTCCATTTCCCTCTGCAACCAACAGACCCCTCCCTCTACCTACAGGACTTTTTTCTCCGTAAGACCACCCTATGGATCGTCCCGACTTTCACTGGAGCCCCTTGGCACCCCCCAACCCCATCCTCATCCAACAACATTTAACATGGAGTATCCCCCCCACCTACTGCAACGACTCATAGCAATGGGTATACCCCAGGTCATCCCTACCCCCTCTCCCTGGAGTCCATCCGTATATACAGGTTTACCTCTATCCACCCCATTCCCCGTCACACCCCTATCCCCAAGAGTGAACTACTATGTTGTTGTTATGTTGCCCTATCTGCCAATGTTGTATCATCTTTAACCTACCGTTCCATCCACAGTCTCCAATTTAGGAACACTACTTGACATACATAGCTGTTACATCTTTCCTTGAAGGCTATATCTCTCAACCAGTTTAATTGGGGTGGGGTCCTGGGGTTGCTCTCCCCTCTTAGGAAGGTAGCACCAGACCCCCCCTCCCATCTGTTTCCCCCCTCCCTTTATGGAAGCCAAAGAGGGGTGACACCAAAAAGAGACTGGAAAGAAGTTCCTCCACCCTCCATACCACACCAGCTTTCACAGTTGGAAATCTCCCTCTCCCTTGTGTCACCATTACTGTACTCTGTTCAGTAATCGCCTGCTTACGAATCAAAATTGTATGCTATCAGGCCTACTCCCTACTCAGAGAAAGCCTCAGCAAGTTCATTTTGCTATGCATTGCTGTGCTCTCTCCTGTTGGAAAATTTCAATAAAATATTTAAAAAAAAAAAAAAAAAAAAGTGAATAACTCAACACCAAGTTCACTTTATGGACCCCTTATGTATTTATACTTGTTGATCATATCCCCCCTTAACTTCTCTTCTCAAGTGAGAATAAATTCAGTTCCTCTAATCTTTCCTCATAACTGAGTTCCTGTCAAGTTCCTACTTACCTGATGGATGAGCACGATAGTGCAGAGGAAGGCCTCCCTTACATATCTGACTCATGGCGCCTGGTAGAGCAGACAGGTGTCACGGGAGTGCAGAATGGTATGAGTGCCTGGCGGGTCAGCTGTTAGGAAGGCTGCTCCTAGGTTCCTGATGCTGCAGAGATGAGGACCAGCTGGGAGGAAGATCAGAACAGCAGACAGGCTGGAGGCTGGAACACCCGATATCCGGACACACACACCCAAATGCCGGGTCTTGCAGATAATGGAACAGTACAGAGGGGTGTGGATACAGGCAAGTGCAGGCAGGCTGGGTCTCAGCACAGACAGGGGATGCTGAAGCAGGTGCCAGAGGCAAACAGGTCGGGTCACAGGCTGGGTCAATAACTGGCGGGCAGCGTGGTATCCAAAGGAGCAGGCAAGTTCAAGGTCAGAGGCGAGCCGAGGTCAGGTGCAGGCAGAAAGTCCAAAGGCAAGCCGGGTCGTTCAGGAAGTTGATCACAAGAGCAGATTAACAGGAGCAGGGGTCACAGGAAGCTGCAGATCAGACCGCACCGGTCCTGAATGCATATCCTGTTTAAATAGGCCGTTTGGCGCCAAGAATCGCGCGCGCACACAGACGTGCACCAGCTCGGCCAGCAATGTGTCTTCCACTGAGCACTTCCTGACAGTTCCCCCATGCCTCTTATCAGTTTGATTGCCCTTCTTTGCACTTTCTCCAGTTTCCCGATATCCTTTTTGAGAACTGGTGCCCAAAAACTAAACTGCATATTTCAGCATCCGTCCCGAGGAAGTGTTTTTTACACGAAACGTGTCGGTCATTCAGGGTGTAGCTATATGCCTCAATAGGATTAGTATGGAAAGTATGTATCTAGATATACTTTTTCAATTCATTTAATCCGGTTTGTGCTGCCAAGTTGACATGTGTACATATATGAATTTCCATATTTTATATCAACAATATCTATTTTTACTATATGCTGTTTATTTATAAATCTATGATTTTACGATGTTTTGAATATATATGATACGAATTCTACATGTTTTGTATTACTGTATTGTATTTTACTACTCATGTCAATTAAATATGTTTATACACAATCTAACCCCTACCAGTCAACATTCTCATTTAACCCCTTCCCGAAAAGGCCGCCGGAGTTGTACTGCGGCAGGTTGGCTCCCCTTGGTTAAACGACATAACTGTACGTCAGTTCGCCTTTTGACCACTAGGGGGTCAAGTATGAACACCGATCTCTCTCCTCCCCTAGTCAGTCCCACCCCCCCCCCCCACACACAGTTAGAACACACACTAGGGAACACAGTTAACACCTTGATTGCCCCCTAGTGTTAACCCCTTCCCTGCCAGTGATATTTATACAGTAATCGCTGTATAATTGTCAGTGATCCCAAAAATGTGTCAAAAGTGTCCAATTTGTCTGCCGCAATATCGCAGTCCAGATAAAAATCACAGATCACCGCCATTACTAGTAAAAAAAAAAAAATAATAATAATAAAAATGCCATAAATCTATTCCCTATTTTGTAGACGCTATAACTTTTGCGCAAACCAATTAATACACAACGCTTATTGTGATTTTTTTTTTAACCAAAAATATGTAGAAGAATACATATCGGTCTAAACTGAGGAAATTTTTTTTTTTTTTAATTGGGATATTTATTATAGCAAAAAGTGAAAGATAATGTTTTTTTTTCAAAATTGTCGCTCTTCTTTTGTTTATAGCGCAAAAAATAAAAACCGCAGAGGTGATCAAATTCCACCAAAAGAAAGCTCTATTTGTGGGAAAAAAAAGGACGTCAATTTTGTTTGGGTACAATGTTGCACGATTGTCTGTTAAAGCAACACAGTACCGAATCACAAAAAATGGCCTGGTTATTGAGCAGCCAAATCCGGGGCTGAAGTGGTTAAAGTACCAAATTCCCCTTTTTATTTACCTGAACCAGGGATGGAGGCACATAATATGTGCCTCATCTAAAGTCCCAAACTCACCCCTTCTTTTACCCTACCATACTACAAGACGAACATACCAGCGGTATAAAAAAGTTTCAATTTATTTGTTTAATTTGGCCATATACAACAGCTTCGTTATCTATCACAAATCCACTGAAAGCCCCAAATCCTTCCTTGGCTACCAGGAGGAAATCACCACTGCCCTTTTATTCCCGATGGGCCCACCAGAAAACATTCGATCCGATGTGATTAGCAGATTCTCTGAACGCCACTTTCCCGATAAAATCCCTCCCAGACCAACAGGCCAAAAACATCAGAAAAAATGCCGGGTGTGCACCAGAGGAGGAGTTAGAAGAGACACCACTTATTATTGTCCCCTATGTCCTTCCCAATCAGGCCTCTGCATAGTTGACTGTTTCTGCCGTTACCATACTTCACGAAATTATTAGTGAAGTATGGTAAACATAGCCCTCACTTCCTACCATTAACCTTCACACCCCTTATGCCTTTACTTGTTGTGTAACTGACCCTGGCTTGTTATTCGACCACGCTTCTGCCTACCGATTCTGTTCATACCTCTGCCTGATCTGGAACTGACCCTGGCTTGTTATTCGACCTCGCTTCTGCCTACCGATTCTGTTCATACCTCTGCCTGATCTGGAACTGACCCTGGCTTGTTATTCGACCACGCTTCTGCCTACCGATTCTGTTCATACCTCTGCCTGATCTGGAACTGACCCTGACTTGTTATTCGACCACGCTTCTGCCTACCGATTCTGTTCTTACCTCTGCCTGATCTGGAACTGACCCTGGCTTGTTATTTGACCACGCTTCTGCCTAACGATTCTGTACATACATCTGCCTGATCTGGAACTGACCTTGGACTGTTTGACCATGATATTTGCCTGCCTCTTGGACTGATCTTGTACCCTGATACTGGACTAGTGGGATTCATAACACAGGGGTCTCACATATGTGTGGGGCTCCAGAATTGTTTTTCTGGATGAAGAAAACAATTTTTTTTGTTTTCTCATTCCTAGATTAGGGTCTGGAGACTCGGAGGCTTCAAAGAGATTTGGGTGGGAGAAGCCTCTACCCCTGTCCCCATTCTGTCCTGAACGAGGCCCTACTTCTGCCTGCTCCCTGTAGGACCTATGCCATCATGCCTCTGCCTGTCGCATGAACGGACCACACCACATGGACCTGCCTACTACCAGGACCAATATTTTGGCACTGCTGACAATCTCTGCCTGCACTGACCCTGGACTGTATATGGACAGTATTCCTGCCTGTTGCCTGGACAATTGCGTTCGCTTTTGCTGACCAAGTCCCTGCCTGCTGCCCGGACCAGTGCTATCATCCTGTGGACAACTGCGCTACTAAAACCACAGGTAATCTTTTTGTTTACCCTTTTCTCAGCAGAATGTATTTTGGGGTGTAATTGTTGGTATGTGCATGCTATGTGTCCCTAGAACACCTGACGGTGTTCCTTGTATGTGGCCAGGCTGTGAAAAAGTCTCACTCATGTGGTATCGCCATACTCAGGAGGAGTAGCAGAATGTATTTTGGGGTGTCATTTTTGCTATGTGTTTGAAATATATTATAAATGGATAACTTTGTGTAAAAAAAAAATACGTTTTCATTTTTTTCGCACATTTTCCAAAAACTTCTGGAAAAAAAATGAACCATTCAAAAAAGACTCATTATGCCTCATAGATTATACGTCGGGGTGTTAGCTTTCCAAATGGGGTCACTTTGTGAGCGTTTCCATTGTCCTGGTGCTCCAGGGCCTTCAGAAGTGTAATAGGTGGTCAACAAGTTAGATGTGTCATTTATGCTCCTAGAACACCTGATGGTGCTCCCTGCATGTTGGGCCTCTCTATGTGGCCAGGCTGTGAAAAAGTCCCACACATGTGGTATCGCCAAACTTAGGAGGAGTAGCAGAATGTATTTTGGGGTGTCATTTGTGGTATACACATGCCATGTGGGAGAAATAACCTATTACAATGACAATTGTGTGGGAAAAAAAAATTTTCATTTTGCAAAGAATTGTGGGAAAAAATGACAACATCAAAAACCTCACCATGCATCCTACTAAATACCTTGAAATGTCTACTTTCCAAAAAAGGGGTTTTTTGTACTTTCCTGGCTTGTTCGGGTCACAAGAAATGAGATAGGCCACCAGTGCATCAGGTGTGATCAATTTTTGCACCACAGCTTGTAGACTCTATAACTTTCACACAGACCAAATAATATCCACTAATTTCGGTTATTTTTACCAAAGATATGTAGCAGTATAAATTGTGGCCAAAGTTTATGAAGAAAAATTAATAATTTGCAAAATTTTATCATAGAAACTAAGAAAAATGTGTTGTTTTTTTTGTTACATTTTCGGTCTTTTTTCATTTATAGTGCAAAAAATAAAAAGCCCAGAGGTGGTCAAATACCACCAAAAGAAAGCTCTATTTGTATGAAAAAAAGGACAAAAAAATATTTTGGGTACAGTATTACATGACTGAGTAATTGTCATTCAAAGTGTGAGAGCACTGAAAGCTGAAAATTGGTCTGGTCAGGAGGGGGGTTTAAGTGGCCAGTAGGCAAGTGGTTTAAGTGCCCAGTAGGCAAGTGGTTAATGGCTGTGTGTTGAGGTTTTTTGAAGGGACAGCAAATTTACACTGTTATACAAGCTGTGTCATTTCTTCAGTGTTGTCACATGAAAAGATACAATAGAATATTTACAAAAATGTGAGGGGTGTACTCACTTTTGTGAGATACTGTGTGTGTGTGTGTATATATCTATCTATCTATAGATATATATCTATATATAGATATATACACTTATATACTTCAGGCGGTGTATCAATATATATGTATACAGTCTAGTATATAAGTATATATATATACATACAATTATTTTTATATACAGTATATATACAGTATATATATATATATATATATATATATATATATAATTTGTATATGCAAAAAATCCTTTGTAATAAAACATTAACACACACTGATAATGTGTTTTACATTAAGCTGATCATATCCATTGTATCGTATCGGATATCTATAAATATTTAAAAAGACTAGAGTTTCCTTTAAGATATGCAAATTAAACTGAGCTGTGTGTGGTTCTTCCTGGTAAGAGACTATAACAGGATGACTGATAGGAAGGCAGTGATGATGCAATGTATACATTGGTGGCATGCTGATAGTAAATCCTTACACATTTAACGTAGTGAGCGGCCACAACTTCCTGTGTAATTATTAATCAGGAGGGGAGAGCAGTGAATACGAATTTCACTGGAAATCTAATCAGCGTGTGGGATGGAGCAATGTATGGGCCATGACATGAACTGTGAATAACTTTGTGTAGCAAATTTGGGAATATTATCTTGAGTGGTTTTGGTTCCATTTAAGCTGGATTTGATATAGAAGAGATTTCTTGGAGTTAAGAATTTCTACAGTGCCTTGCAAAAGTATTCACCCCCCTTGGCATTTTTCGTGTTTTGTTGCCTCACAACCTGGAATTAACATGGATTGTTTGAGGATTTGCATCATTTAATTTACAGAACATGCCCACAACTTTGAAGATTTTTTTTTTAATTGTGAAGCAAACAACAAATAGGGCAAAATAACAGAAAAAGTCAATATGCATAACTATTCACCCCCCTAAAGTCAATACTTTGTAGAGCCACCTTTTGCGGCCATCACAGCTCCAAGTCGCTTTGGATAAGTCTCTATGAGCTCACCACATCTTACCACTGGGATATTTGCCCATTCCTCCTTGCAAAACTGCTCCAGCTCCTTCAAGTTGGATGGTTTGCGCTTGTGAACAGCAATCTTTAAGTCTGACCACAGATTTTCTATTGGATTGAGGTCTGGGCTTTGACTGTACAGAGTTGTACAGGTTTTTGCTCAAGAATTTGCCTGTATTTTGCACCATCCATCTTTCCCTCAACTCTGACCAGTTTCCCAGTCCCGACTGCTGAAAAACATCCCCACAGCATGATGTTGCCACCACCATGTTTCACAGTGGGGATGGTGTTCTTTGGGTGATGTGATGTGTTGGGTTTGCACCAGACATAGCGTTTTCTTTGATGGCCAAAAAGTTCAATTTTGGTCTCATCAGACCAGAGCACCTTCCTCCATACGTTTTGGGAGTCTCCCACATGCCTTTTCGCAAACTAAAAACGTGCCATTTTGTTTTTTGCTGAAAGTAATGGCTTTCTTTTGGCCACTCTGCCATAAAGCCCAACTCTATGGAGCGTACCGCTTATTGTTGTCCTATGTACAGATACTCCAGTCTCTGCTGTGGAACTCTGCAGCTCCTCCAGGGTTACCTTAGGTCTCTGTGCTGCCTCTCTGATTAATGCCCTCCTTGCCCGGTCCGTGAGTTTTGGTGTGCGGCCGTCTCTTGGCGGGTTTGCTGTTGTGCCATGTTCTTTCCATTTGGTTATGATAGATTTGATGGTGCTCCTAGGGATCATCAAAGATTTGGATATTTTTTTATAACCTATCCCTGACTTGTACTTCTCTACAACATTGTCCCTTACTTGTTTGGAGAGTTCCTTTGGTCTTCATGGCAGTGTTTGGTTAGTGGTGCCTCTTGCTTAGGTGTTGCAGCCTTTGGGGCCTTTCAAAAAGGTGTGTATATGTAATGACAGATCATGTGACACTTATGCCGCGTACACACGGTCGGACTTTTCGTCTACAAAAGTCAGACAGCCTGTCCGACAGACTTCCGGCAGACTTTCGGCGGACTTTCGACGGACTTGCGGCGGACTTTCTAATGAACAGACTTGCCTACACACGATCACACAAAAGTCCGTCGAATTCTTACGTGATGACGTACACCGGACTAAAATAAGGAAGTTCATAGCCAGTAGCCAATAGGTGCCCTAGCGTGGCTTTTTGTCCGTCGGACTAGCACACAGACGAGCGGATTTCGGGGTCCGTCGTAGTTACGAAGTAAAGATTTGAAGCATGTTTCAAATCTAAAGTACGTCGGATTTGAGGCTAAAAAAGTATGTTGAAAGTCCGGAGAAGCCCACACACGATCGGATTACCAGCCAGCTTTAGTCCGTCAGCGTCCGTTGGACTTTTGTAGACGAAAAGTCCGACCGTGTGTATGCGGCATTAGATTACACACAGGTGGACATCATTTCACTAATTATGTGACTTCTGAAGGTAATTGGTTGCACCAGAGCTTTTTATGGGCTTCCTAACAAAGGGGGTGAATACATACGCACATGCCAATTATCCCTTTTTTATTTCTGAAAAATAGTTTTATGAATATGTTTTTCTAATTTTACTTCACCAACTTAGACTATTGTGTTCTGATCCATCACATATAAATCAGATTTAAAAAAAACCATTTAACTAAAGACTGTAATGTAACAAAATGGGTAAAAAGCCAAGGGGGTGAATACTTTTGCAGTGCACTGTACTTGAATATAATTTTATTTTGTTAAACCAGAGTTCAGTGTCACTTTAAATTCCAAATGTTCTACATGAATCAATGTCCAACACCATAAAGCACTCGTATTGTAAAGTCGTCTAAACACTGCGGTTTGGTGATAATGAATTCTGATTGGTCGTCGTAGGTTATGTCATTCTGAATATTGCTTTGTTGCCACACTGAATTTATCGAATTATTTTATCAATCCAAAAAAAACACATAAATAGCATTCAGTGTCTTTTAGATGTTTGCATCAGATAAACTGCCTGAAGATAGAGAGATTTCGCAATAACAGACGGTTGCAATGCAATGACCTTGTGATTTTAAAGGGAAACCTGTCATGAGATTACATAGGCTGCTGTGAATGAACTCCCTTTAAGACCCCTTGCACAAAGAACTGTCCGGATGCAGTGCGCCCCCTCCTGGCATTTTAGTGCTCCTGGGAAGGAAAGATACAGTGTCCAGCCCCACTGCAGGCAGCCCTTTTAAAATCAGAGTTCAAAAGACCTTCATTCCGAAATGCATAAATAAAACGTAACTCTCAATACAGCGTCCAGCGCCCCGTCCAAACACAGCCTGCCATAGACTTTGACAGGTTGCCTGTCCAGGACTGGACCTTGCACCTGCTGCTCCTGGGTGTGCTAAAATGCTGGCGCAGTCAGCCAGCTTAAAGCGGGGGTCCACCTATCTATCGTTTTTTTTGTTTTTTTTTTAGTTCATTCACAAACTTTTCTTCTCAGCATTACATACTCACATATTGTGTGTAATATGTCCGCCTGTGTCAGATTTTGTCGGAAAGAATAACTTTAATATTATATATTATATTATTCACTGCAGGCGGTTTCCATCTTCATTGTGGGCATTTGAAGCCCACAAGCATTTATTTCCTGGATGTGGTGAATGCTGTGCTCCCAGCATTCACCGCTCGTTCCCGCACATGCTCAGTGGCATCCTGGGAAGCCTGAGACTAGCTCCCAGGAGACTGTGCGGAGTCTGGGAGAGGCTAGAAACATGCCTACTCCCATGGGAGGAGAACCAGGAAGTGCAAAGAAGAATAAAAAAATAAAAGGTAATTTTTTAAACGGCATGTCAGCATCTAGGCAAGGAAGAGAATACATACAGATATTGTTCAAAATTTGGGTGGAACCCCGCTTTAAACATGTATTGCAGTGTATGTGAACTAAAAATCCCTGTTTGCTGGAAAGGGTGTATAGCAGTGTGCAGAGGGCTTGTATTTACAGCTTTTAGTATTAGCATGTAATCACTCCGCTTTAGTACCTGATGGGTTATATACAGTGGTGGGCCGTAATGCCGCCCCCCTAATCCATGTCTCCGGCCCCCTAATCTACATGCGGGGTGCCAGACGCATGGATTCCAATGTTTTTGTTTTTTTTTCTGTTTAGAAGCACCAGAGGCTCTAATGGGCTTCAAAAAAGGGTGGGCTCCGGCAAAGAGCACTGCACTGAGCCCACCCAGCTGTGTGACAATAGCGAATTAATTTTTCCCTATTGTCTTCCTGATTCTCTTCCTGGCCAATCAGGAAGTGGGTCCTGAGACCCATCACCCAATTGGCTGAGATTAGAAGCGTTCCTATTGGCCATCAAGGAGGAGGAAGAAGTAGACGCAGGGGAAGCCACCGTAAAGCACCAGGAGGAGGAGGCGCTGGCCGGAGGAAGTGCTGCCCATGACCTAGATGGGGTAAGTGCAGTGCGGGGCTGGTGACCGACCAACCGGGGGGTGGATGTTACCACAACCGAAGGGGGGGGGGGTTGGTAGGCAGAGGGTGGATTGTTTGCCACCCCCCCCCCCCCACACTAGCCGCCACTGGTTATTATTTCTATTTAGGCCACATGCACACTGTATTCTCTATCACGCCTTTTCTCCTACAGTTAGAGTTTACCAGCAGAAACATCCATGTTTTTGCATGCGCCTTCACGTGTCTGGTGTTAATGCATTCTATTGGTCAGAATGTTAATTTATCCTGGCCATTGCAGCATACTAATGTGTGACGTCACCACGTACGCTACAACCAGGAAGTGATCACTGAGTTTTTATGCCCACAAGTGATTGATGTTTTTAATTATGTGAGTGGTTAGTATTTTCTTGCCACTGGTGTTGGTGTCCCTGGTTCTCTTTGTATGCGTTTGCCAAGATATCCTTCTTGATTGAATGAGGTGTTTTTGTACACATATGTGGAAACCTGGAGATGGGTCATGTTCCAGATGAGATACAGATATGTATAAAGAGTCCACTTGCTCCGGTAATAGTTCTTTATATTCAAGGTGGTGGGACACTCCTGGTGTTTGAAGCGTCAAGTTACCAAGACTTCTCAGAGTACTATTTATACTTTGGGACTACACTTCACATCTTTGGGACTATTAATCCTATTATTCATATCCTATATTAAGATTTACACCAATATATAGGACAAGCGGGTAGGCGCTAGGTAGATTACTTTGGAAACACTTGTTTACAGAATCCCAAAAAATCATGTAACATAGCTAATAGGATTCTCATATATGTCTATACAAGATCAGGCAGTTCCAGGGAACTGTCTGATCTTGTATAGCAGGGGTAGGCAACATTAAAGAGGTGGAGATCTATCTGTACATGGGAGAAGTCAAAGATCACCGGGCACAGTGTTACCTTCTCACACCAGTTTAAACCTGTAATTGCCGTACTACTGTGTCGCAATGACGTGCATTGCACAGCAATCATGGGTTTCAATCAAGTGGTGGGGAGGCAACATATCACCTCCTCACCACCTGTTAAACACACTCAGATCGCTTTTTAGAGGATTAGCAGCTGCACTTGTGAATGAGCCCTTAGTTGCATTCGGCAGCGGTGTTTCGTCACATATGGCGACCCATCACATATGGCTACCTGGTGGAGTGCGCATGCGCAACGCCGCCATATGCGTTCCAACAGTTTTAGGACAAAAGAGCACGCTAAAACCATCACGGAAGTGACGTTCCGTCGCCGCCATCTTGCTACACCCCGCACTGCTCCATAGTAAGGGTACACTGAGAAGGGGGAAAGCGGACATCTTCTTACACCCACCGGAGTCTTGCATTTTACACTATGTTTGATGCTCTGCGATGGCAGGTTAGCAAGCTCAGACCGCGATCTACTACTCAACTGTCTGCAATCTACTGGTAGATCGCTGACCCCCATTGTATAGACATATATGAGAATTCTGTTAGTTATGTTACATAATTTCTTTGGGTTCTTTAAACATGTTTCCAAAGTGATCTATCTAGCGCCTACCTGCTTGTCCTATATATTGGTATATGAGGTGTATACGCATCTTTTGAGTGGGCAGCTGGTTTTCATCTGCAAGCCATAGTGCTTGCCAGTGGCGGCTGGTGCTCATTAATTTGGGGGGGGGGGGGGGGTGGCATCAAACCATCGCCAACCCCCCCGGGAGATGGCCATGAAGGGGGGAACACTGGGAACACCAGCAACAACCCCCCCCCCCCATCCCACGGGAGACGGGAAGGCGGGAGGCCTCCTTACCTTCGGAGGCAGATGTCCTGCCCGGGATGACACTCCGATCTCCCCTCCTCCTCGCTCCCCTGTCTGAGCAGAGAAGTGCTGGATGTGGTGGAGCCTCTGCGGGTGAGCCATCCCAGGAGACAGTGGCGGCTGCTGGGTCGGTCAGTTGGGCTTCCCCTGCATCTCCTCTGGCCGTGCTTCTCCTCCCTCCTCCTCCTTGTCCAATAGGATCGCTTCCTGATTGGCTGGGAAGAGAATCAGTGTGCAAATATTGATTTGCTGTTGTCACTGACCTGGGTGGGCTAGGGTGCAGTGATCTGCGCCCAAGCCCACCCTTTTTTGAAGCCTATTAGAGCCTCTTCAAATAAAAAAAAAACATATTGGAATCCATGCGTCCAGCGCCCTGCATGTAGATTAGGGGGCCGGACGCATTGATAGGGGTGGCAGTGCGCCCCTAATGAACGGGCTGCCACTGGTGCTTGAATTATTTTTTTCATTTACATTTTTAAGGTCTGCATTGTTTCTAAAACCTGTTGAGGAACTATATAAGGAGGCGCCCTCACCTATGTATCCTATTAAGATTTACACATTTGATTTTATGGTATACTGCTATTAGCATGTGTAGCCAAGAGCTGGATATATATATATTCCTTCAGTCAGGAGATACTGTGTGGCTTTGCTGTGGGGGAGCCGTTTCCCTCTAGTGTTGAGTTTGACGCTGACCTGTTACCTCCTTGATACAGAGATAAGGCAAAGCATCTTGGGATATGTAGTCTAAATGGATAGGATTTGCCCTCTTGCTGAATCATCGGGAACTACAACTACCAGATGGCTGATGGGGAAGAACAGACTGCTGGGAGAGTTTATAAGAGAAACGGATTGAGGCCTGGCGCGCTCTCTTGGGACCCCGGCTTGAATCTGGGTGCAGGGATTCTGTGACGGTACTGTGCTGCCGCTGGGTCGCGCCCTGCACTAGCGGAACCATCCAGCGGATACTCAGAGGGACATGTGCGGGCAGCACCCCTTTGCTGTTCGGCGGCAGCCTTTAGGCCGCACCTACTCCATCTATCCTGCTGGGACGTCAGATTCGGGTGAGCCGTAGCGCGGTGTGGCGGAGGCCAGACACAATCCCCAAGCCATATTCCTGAGAGACAGCCATCATCATCATCAGCTCTTGTTCCAGTGTGGTGAGCGGGCAATAGCCCAGTCTTATAGACACTGTATATACAGTGGGGGCGGAAAGTATTCAGACCCCCTTAAATTTTTCACTCTTTGTTATATTGCAGCCATTTGCTAAAATCATTTAAGTTAATTTTTTTCCTCATTAAGGTACACACAGCACCCCATATTGACAGAAAAACACAGAATTGTTGACATTTTTGCAGATTTATTAAAAAAGAAAAACTGAAATATCACATGGTCCTAAGTATTCAGACCCTTTGCTCAGTCTTTAGTAGAAGCACCCCTTTGATCTAATACAGCCATGAGTCTTGTTGGGAAAAATGCAGTTTTTCACACCTGGATTTGGGGATCCTCTGCCATTCCACCTTGCAGATCCTCTCCAGTTCTGTCAGGTTGGATGGTAAACGTTGGTGGACAGCCATTTTTAGGTCCCTCCAGAGATGCTCATTTGGGTTTAAGTCAGGGCTCTAGCTGGGCCATTCAAGAACAGTCACAGAGTTGTTGTGAAGCCACTCCTTCATTATTTTAGCTGTGTGCTTAGGGTCATTGTCTTGTTGTAACGTAAACCTTCAGTCCTGAGCACTCTGGAGAAGATTTCTTCTTTGTTAAATATGTACTTTGTGCTTTGTGGGTCGGGGATTATATCACAAGAGTTCTTCAGTGTTATGCCGCGTACACACGAGCGGACTTTACGGCGGACTTTGCCCGGCGGACTGGATTTCGTCGGACAATTCGATGTGTGTGGGCTCCAGCGGACTTTGTTTTCTCAAAAGTTGGACGGACTTAGATTTGAAACTTGTTTAAAATTTATCCGTTGAAATCGAGTCCGGTCGAAAAGTCCGCCGTCTGTATGCTAGTTCGACGGACAAAAAGCCACGCTAGGGCAGCTATTGGCTACTGGCTATGAACTTCCTTGTTTTAGTCCGGTCGTACGTCATCACGTACGAATTCGACGGACTTTGGTGGATTGTGTGTAGGCAAGTCCGTTCATTCAGAAAGTCCGTCGGAAAGTACGTCGAAAAGTCCGCCGGGCAAAGTCCGCCGTAAAGTCCGCTCGTGTGTACGCGGCATTAGGCTCTGTTTTACTCCTTTTTACTCTCTTCCCATGTGTGGGCTTTTAACGCTGATATCATCACTGTGCAGAGTCTGATGTCATCACTGTGCAGAGTCTGATGTCATCACTGTGCAGAGTCTGATGTCATCACTGTGCAGAGTCTGATGTCATCACTGTGGAGTCTGATGTCATCACTGTGGAGTCTGATGTCATCACTGTGCAGAGTCTGATGTCATCACTGTGCAGTCTGATGTCATCACTGTGCAGAGTCTGATGTCATCACTGTGCAGAGTCTGATGTCATCACTGTGCAGAGTCTGATGTCATCACTGTGCAGAGTCTGATGTCATCACTGTGCAGAGTCTGATGTCATCACTGTGCAGAGTCTGATGTCATCACTGTGCAGAATCTGATGTCATCACTGTGCAGAATCTGATGTCACCATGGAGGAGCGAGGATAATAGAGGGTACCACCATCTTGGAAAAAGGAAAAGTTCAATGAAGGGCCTGCGGCACTCTTCGGAATACAGTTTTAGGTTAGCTAATGGGTACAGAGGTAAAAAGAAATCATTGTTTTAATGAATTCCCCTTTAGTAGGTTATTTAGAGAACTAGGTATGTGATCATTTCATTAGAAAGAAAACATTTTCACATACACTCGGGTTCTTCTTCGCATCACCCAACCAATGGAGACGCAGAGAAAATTATAAGACTGGGTAGGGACTTTCTGTTGAGGGTTTGTTACCATAAAATAGGGAAGAAGCAGATCGGTTGAAGACATTACTAATAACAAAAGAGAAAGAAGAAAGGATACAGAGGAATTAGAAGCACAAATATATCTGTGCTATTTTTTTGATTTACAATGGCTTCTTTTTCCACCCAGCTGTTTAAAAACTCACTAACACTAACTTTAAAGTGGTTGTAAAACTTAGTGCTCTTAATTGAGACAAGTACACATAGCAGGATATTCATTGCTCATATTTCATGCCTACGTGTCATTTCTGTCTGCTGCTTTGTTCCTCTGCTATTTGCATGAGTCCCTTCTGACAAGTTTTCCTGACACCAAGAGATAAATGGTGACAGGGGAGGGAGCTCCAGCTGATTGACAGCCTTAGCTCTGTTCCTGTGAGCTGTATGGAGGGCGGTGTGTGTAGTTTCAGCTCTGCCCCCTTTTTTATGACAGCTCAGACAAATGATAAATTCAACACTTTGAACAAATGAAGAGAAGACTGCAGATAAACAGGTAATTGTACATCTTATGTAGGAGGATTTGTTTTATCTCGGTGTATCGCCTGAGGCCAGTCACTAGGTATATGTAAGGGATAACAACTACCTTAAGAAAAGCAAATTATTGTATTAAAAAGAAAAACTGATCTATGGGTAGGGCAAACATTTAAAAAATTAGAGGCTAGCTACCATAACATTGAACCCCTTCCCATGCCCAGCTCCTGCATCCCTTTAACAGAGTCTGTATGGAAGAATCGTGTGACCACTGTAACTGGCAGTTGGTCTTGCTGGCTAATGGTCATTAGTGTGGACCGAGAACTGTGCAGAAGGCATTACGTGGGCGGCAAGAGTTTAAAGAGTAGACTTTAAGATGCACATGGGGAGCATGGACAACCTTCTACTTAGTTCAGCATTTTATCTATATAAATGCAGAAAAGCAGAATCCAGGATCCTCCCACCTCTCTCATTAATGGAGTTTTTTTTTTTTCTGGGAGTGGGTACCTATTTCTGGCAGGTACCCACTCCCACTTCCGATCTTCTTGCCTAAGCAGGCAGAGTGGTAGTTCAGACCCCCTTCCTGCCCCTCCCCCCTTGCCCTTCGCCTGCAAACTCCTTGACATGTGAAATGTCCGTTCAGGACCATTCAGAAAGTGCAGCACATATCGCACATGCCCAGTTGGGAGCCGGCTGTGACACCACAGTTAGCTTCCCACATCCAAGATGGCTTCAAGGACTGGCAAAGAGGCAGGCCAGGTGAGGACGGTGCTGGATCCCTGGGCTGGTAAGGGTCTTTTTATTTAAGGTCAGCAGCTACAGCATGTGTCAAACACAAGGCTGGCAGGCTGAAACCGGCCTGCCATGCCATTTCATGTGGCCCTCGCACCCAGGGGTTTTTTTTTAAGCTGGCATGTGGTGGTCTGGTCCTCTGGCTCTCCTTCTCGTTCTCCGCTCCTCACTCACCACTGTCGCTTGTAAACACAGAATCCTTCTGTGTTTTCAGGGACAGCTTTCCTCTTGGTGGCTCTCACAGATCCCTGCCTTCTGTGCAGTCATTGTGGGGACAAGAGAGATGCAGGTGCAGTGTGCGATGGGGCATCATTTGGTAAGCTGCACTGGGATCCCCATCTGTGCCCGGGTGCAGAAATGCAGATCACTGATCTCCCTGCAAGAGAGAGAAAGAAGCGGAGGTACTAGAACCTGGCTCGGTAGGTGAGATGTAAGGAAGCTAAGCCTGGCACTCTGTACACAGCACACCCCTGAACTCCGCACTCTGTAGCGCACCCCAAACTCTGTGCTCTGTGCAAAGGGTACCCCTGAATGCTGCACTCTGTATGTACTGCACCCCTGAACTTGGTATATAGTGTACCCCTGAACTGGTGCCTAGTTCACCCCTGAACTCCGTACGTAGCTCACCCCTTAATTCTGCACTCTGTGCATAAGGTACCCCTAAACTATGCACTTTGCACTGCAACCCTGAACTCTGCACTTGGTACGTAGCGCACCACTGAACTTGGTACCTAGCGCACCACTGAACTCTACACTATGTACGTAGCGCACCCCTGAACTCTGCACTATATACATAGGGCACCCCTGAACTTTGTTCTACATAGGTAGTGCACCCCTGAACTGCACTCTGTACTTAGTGCATCCTTGAACTCCACACATAACACACTCCTAGAATTAATAGGCCCTTTAAGATCCTCCCACTGTGCCATTTGGCCACACACACTGTTTGATGCGGTTCGGCAGGAAAGGAGTGGTTGAGTTCCTGCACCTATTATCTGAGATAAAAAGCCCTGGATACATAGTGAAATTGAGTTTAACACCCCTGAGCTACAGTATTTTCTGCTGACATTTAATTTTAATGAGAAACAAGTGCAACTAGTCTTTAATAGTAGTTGCTGAACAGCAATGGAGCTGCCTCACTAAAAGTATTGGTTTTTTTTTGGAGTTTCCCTGGATCTGACTAATAAACATTCAACAATCTAAAAGTTTCCAGTACCTCTTTGACTATGTTGTTCTGCGTCTTTTTATCTAGGTATAGTTGTACTGCATCGGCCAGCTTCTGCAGGAAGAACCAGTGCAAGTGGGAGTATTTTACTATTCCATGCATACAGCCTAAGGCCTCATTCACACAGGCGATTTGGCTCATAGAGTGGGCTATTTGTGTATGCGGCTGGAGCCGCCTGGCGTTGAGTGCCGGCAGCCTATGTTATGGGAACGCATCAGCTGTATGGATCCAGTCTCTTATCCTAATTTGACAGGCGTGCAGGGGCAGATAAGTGGCCCAAAACACACACTGTCTACGTTCAGGGACGCCCACCCACCCGTGTACTCCCTCAAATACATGACCCATTTACAGTGTACGGGCAACAGCTCCCTTGGGCATGAAGCCTAAATCTTCAAAAGCAGCATGGAGTGATGAACTGAAGACTGCTTTAAGACCAGACACAATAAATAGTCATTCAGTAGCATTGAAAGTGGACCTCCACTTAAAAGTGAATGTTCCGCTCATCCTTCTCTTCCCCCTCTCTCTCCTTTAACATTTTTTTTTCTCTGGGTCGGGTACCTTTTTGTGACATGTACCCGCTCTTCCGCAGTTCTCACCTATAACGGGGACTACAACATGTTATGTGTTGGAGCCAAAATGCTCAAGTCCCCATTGTCATTCTTCTTGGATTGGACAACAACCCACCTGCTGGTAAATGAAAGCCTTCGCCATATAGTGCCAAGCTCCTGGCCGCAGGCCCACATCCCTGACTGTAGGCCTTCGTATTTAGTATTAAAGGAGTGTCCACACTTTCATTTCTTAATTATGGCCATGACATCTAACATCACATTGGCATACAGACAGAATTCTTTGGAGCAGGAATGCCATACACAAGATCAGACATTCTGTAGCTGTCATTTGAGCGCAAAACACCACGTAACTTGTAAGCCATCTTTCCTTCACTTCTCTTTTCTTGGGTGCACCACAGTGTTGTGGCCACTTCTCCATGTATACTAAGTCCACAGCATTCAGCTTCCATCACCGAGTCTAATCAAGGTGCTTTTCTTTAATATACCAAATCCTATAGCTCTGCTTAGCTGGTCATGCTTCCAGATATTACACCTGTTCCCTGGTGTACCAGTACTCATTTCAGAGGACACTTAGCCCGGCCTAAAAGGCCATTTGCATCCCGCTCAAAGTTCACATCAGACATAAAAGAGTCAGGGTGACTACAGCTGTTCAACGAAGTCGCCTGGAGTTTCAGGGTCCTTGGCTGTAGCTGACTACATCCAAATAGCTCTGGGGTGTTTGCAGGGCCGTTTTTAAGGCAGGGCAAAAGGGGCAGCTGCCCTGGGCCCTGTTATTGTTGTGGGGCCCAAAGCAGCAGCCTCATACTTGCCAACTATCCCAGTTTAAATTCTCTCCTCCCTTGAGGTTTTAGTCCTGTGCTGTGTCCCAATATCTAAGTGTGAAGTGCGGCTACTAATGCTGCCCAGCTCTGCCCTATTGTTGTGTAAAGATGACACACCTGCAGACCCTGTGTTTACATGTAATTTACCGGCATTCATATGTAAATAGTGTTGAAATTCATATGTAAATAGGGGCGGTCGGCGGCATTGATATGTATATCATGCCCCCCTGAGGTCATAACCCCAGTAATCTCTAGCAACCAATCAACAAGCAGAAATCATGTGCTGTAACCTCTAGCAACTAATGAGTGAGCCGTAATGTGTGCTCTAACCTCTAGCAACCAGTCAGTGAGCAGTAATGATACACTGTAACCTCTGGCAAGCAATCGCAATAGCTGCCTGATCTGATTCAGTAAACTGATTTTGAGTCCAGCTGCTATTTATTGTATGTCTCAGAGCAGGTGGAGAGCGAAACTGCATGTGGGGCCCAAGAAAAGTTTTGCCCAGGGTCCAATCAATATTAAAGATGGCCCTGGGTGTTTGGCTCTCACGCTCCAACTCACTAAGCCCCCTCCCATCCTGGTTCCCATTACCACACTTATTTTTGGACAGAGCCACCTAGTGGCAGACTACCTAAATGCACTTGCTGATACCCTTCCACCACCTGCAACTAGAGCTGTATGACTGGTCCTGAAGCCTCCTGGGACCTTCTGTGTAACATAATCCACCCGACCTCTTGTACTTGCCTAAGCCCATTGACAATCCAGCACTGTGCATGAAGGATGAGGCTCTCCCTGCTCTTGTCCTTCTATTTGGGCAGACTGATAGCAGCAGGAGCCAGTGGCCGAGCCACCTGGTCTGTGTCAATGGACGCAGACAAGGCGGCTCCTGAGTGAGCCTGCAAAAGGGCCCCCATAGGAGTGCCTTTTGGGGCACTCGCCAAAGAAGAAGAGCCAGGAGCGACAGCAGGGGACCCCAGAAGAAGAGGATCAGGGGCTGCACTGTGCAAAACATTGCACAGAGCAGGTAAGTATACCATGTAAGGTTACTTTTTAAAAAGTAACCTTTAATATCACTTTAAACCTAAACCCAAAAATGGATTTGAGGCAGATAATATAGGATGTTTTTAACTCACAAGATTTCTGGCAAATTCAATATGTGATTTTTGTCCTTACTGAACAAATATAACAAAATGCTTTCAATGGTATACAGTATTTAAAATACCAAAGGGGAAATGTGGGGAGAAAGGTGCTTTTACAAACCCCCTAGCGCAAACATACTTCCGGCAAAGCATTATTTCAATGTCACATTACATGTTCTTAACAATAACTTTCATATGTGCAAATTATAAGCATTAGCTGAGATGAATGCATTATGGCTGCTGTAGTGATGTGCAATGGAGTAGAAGGGGATTTTTTACAGGAAAACAGATCTGTCCTAGTTTTCCCATGAGCATCAGAGCCAGAAAGTGAAGTAGTGGTATGTGATGTGTATTTGTTTATTTCCATATATAATAGTCATAGGTTTTCGATGTGTACTTAAAAACTTGGCACAGGAATTAAAACTATATATATATATATATATATATATATATATATATATATATATACAGTATCTCACAAAAGTGAGTACACCCCTCACATTTTTTTTGTAAATATTTTATTATATCTTTTCATGTGACAACACTGAAGCACTGAAGAAATGCCAATTTGCTACAATGTAAAGTAGTGAGTGTACAGCTTGTATAACAGTGTAAACTTGCTGTTCCTTCAAAATAACTCAACATACATCCATTAATGTCTAATCCTCTGGCAACAAAAGTGAGTACACCCCGAAGTGAAAATGTCCAAATCGGGCCCAAAGTGTCAATATTTTGTGTGGCCACCATTATTTTCCAGCACTGCCTTAACCCTCTTGGGCATGGAGTTCACCAGAGCTTCACAGGTTGCCACTGGAGTCTTCCTACACTTCTCTATGATGACATCACAGAGCTGGTGGATGTTAGAGACCTTGCGCTCCTCCACCCTCTCTTTGAGGATGCCCCACAGATGCTCAATAGGGTTTAGGTCTGGAGAGATGCTTGGCCAGTCCATCACCTTTACCCTCAGCTTCTTTAGCAAGGCAGTGGTCGTCTTGGAGGTGTGTTTGGGGTCATTATCATGTTGGGATACTGCCGTGTGGCCCAGTCTCTGAAGGGCCTTCATGGTTCCCTCAATGAACTGTAGCTCCCCAGTGCCGGCAGCACTCATGCAGCCCCAGACCATGACATTCCCACCACAATGCTTGTCTGTAGGCAAGACACACTTGTGTTTGTACTCCTCACCTGGTTGCCGCCACACACACTTGACACCATCTGAACCAAATAAATTTATCTTTGTCTCATCAGACCACAGGACATGGTTCCAGTAATCCATGTCCTTAGTCTGCTTGTCTTCAGCAAACTGTTTTCAGCCTTTTTGTGCATCATCTTTAGAAGAGGCTTCCTTCTGGGATGACAGCTATGCAGACCAATTTGATGCAGTGTGTGGCGTATGGTCTGAGCATGGATAGGCTGACCCCCCCACCCCCCCGCAGCAATGCTGGCAGCACTCCTACGTCTATTTCTCAAAGACAACCTCTGGATATGACGCTGAGCACGTGCGCTCAACTACTTTGGTTGACCATGGCGAGGCCTGTTCTGAGTGGAACCTATCCTGTTAAACCGCTGTATGGTCGTGGCCACCATGCTGCAGCTCAGTTTAGGGTCTTGGCGATCTTATAGCCTAGGCCATCTTTATGTAGAGCAACAATTCTTTTTTTGAACTTCCGGTGACCAGTATGAGAGAGTGAGAGCGATAACACCAAATTTACCATACCTGCTCCCCATTCACACTTGAGACCCTGTAACACTAACGAGTCACATGACACCGGGGAGGGAAAATGGCTAATTGGACCCAATTTGGACATTTTCACTTAGGGGTGTACTCACCTTTGTTGCCAGCGATTTTGACATTAATGGCTGTGTGTTGCGTTATTTTGAGGGGACAGCAAATGTACACAGTTATACAAGCTGTGCACTCACTACTTCACACTGAAGAAATTACACTTTGCTACAATGTAGTCACATGGAAAGATATAATAAAATATTTACAAAAATGTGAGGGGTGTACTCACTGTTGTGAGATACTGTATGTGTGTGTGTGTGTGTGTGTGTGTATATATATATATATATATATATATATATATATATATATATATATATATATATATATATATAGTATTTAAACACTAATGAACAACTTATTTTACATTTCTTAATAAAAATAATTAAATATATCACATATATGGTAACAACATCTGTGCAAAAATATCACATATATGATAACATCTGTGCAAAAATATATAAAAGTGCTAGTGCATATCAAAGTGCAGTGCAAAAAAACGTATTGTGCAATATTCTTAAAGTGCTGAAAAAAATACTCAAACAATTTATGATGTAAAGAAACAGCAAAAAATAGAATAAAATATTCAATTTATAAAAAACGTCTCTGCTTATAAGTGCATCAAGTGCTCCACCGCTGTGTGAATCCTTCTTGTGAGTCCAATTTGGTAAGAGCGGTGAAGGATTCACACAGCGGTGGAGCACTTGATGCACTTATAAGCAGAGACGTTTTTTATAAATTGAATATTTTGTTCTATGTTTTGCTGTTTCTTTACAACATTAATTGTTTGAGTATTTTTTCAGCACTTTAAGACTCCTTTCACACTGGGGCCCCATTCGCGGTAAAACGCTGCTCGTTTTAGCGGTACTTTACCGCTGTTTAAGCTTTTTTCGGTCGCTAGCGGGGCACTTTTTAACCCCAAAAAAGGGGTTAAAAACTCCCGTTTTGCTGCGCATTCAAATCGCTTTTAAGGCACATTGAAAGCGCTGCCCATTTATTCCAATGGGCAGGGGCGTTTTGGGAGTTCTGTATACAGCGCTCCCAACCCGCCCCAAAGATGCTGCTTGCAGGACTTTTCCCGTCCCACAAGCGCACCGCCCTAGTGTGAAAAGGCACACTGGAATGAATGAGAGGCGGTTTTCAGGCACTTAGCAGAGGCTATTTCTAGCGCTAAAGCACCTGAAAGTCACCCCAGTGTGAAAGGGGTCTAAGAATATTGCACAATATGATTGTTTGCACTGCATTTTGATATGCACTAGCACTTTTAGATATTTTTGCACAGATGTTTTTACCACATATGTAATATATACTGTGTATATATATATATATATATATATGTGTGTATATGTGTGTATATATATATATATATATATATATATATATATATATATATATATATATATATATATATATATATATATATACACACACACACGTTTTGATTACTCACTATTTAGAATTGGAGTTTTTTAGGTTAATGTGCTGACTAGCGCCGCTCTTATCAATATATATAAATGCCTAAATACTTTTAAAAAATATACTGTATACATACACTGTGTGTGTGTGTGTGTGTGTGTGTGTGTATATATATATATATATATATATATATATATATATATATATATATATATATATATATATATATATATATATATATATATATATATATACATATTCTTTTTTTTTTCTTTAACCACTTCTCATCCCAGCCATTGTAATATGATGGCCGCAGGAACACTCTGTCCCTCCAGTCGGCCGTCAGATGACGTCCTCGGCTTCTCACGCGCCATTTTACGCGGGAGCCGATACGCGTGCCCGGCACCCACGATGACCACCGGGCACCTGCAATTGCTCATCATAGAGCAGGAACGTGGATCTGTGTGTGTAAACACACAGATCCACGTCCTGTCAGGGGAGTGAAGACCGATCGTGTGTTCCTGGTATATAGGGACACCGATCGGTCTCCTCCCCTCGTCAGTTCCCTCCCCCCACAATTAGAATCACTCCCTAGGTAACACATTTAACCCCTTGATCGCCCCCTAGTGTTAACCCCTTCCCTGCCAGTGGCATTTACACAGTAATCAGTGCATATTTATAGCACTGATCGCTGTATAATTGTCAATGGTCCCAAAATTTCAAACGTGTCCGTCGCACTCCAGATAAAAATCGCAGATCGCCGCCATTACTAGTTAAAAAAAAAAAATAATAATACAAATTCCATAAATCAATAACCTATTTTGTAGGTGCTATAACTTTTGCGAAATCCAATCAATATATGCTTATTGCGATTTTTTTTTTTTTTTTTAATGTAGAAGAATACATGGGATATTTATTATAAAAAGTAAAAAAAAAAACACAGAGGTGACCAAATAGCACCAAAAGAAAGCTCTACAGGCATACCCCACTTTTAAGTACACAATGGGGTTTATTTACTAAAGCTGGAAAGTGCAAAATCAGGCTCACTTCTGCATAGAAACCAATGAACAATTCTAACCCCAGCTTGTTCAATTAAGCTTTGGTAATAAAACCTGGAAGCTTATTGGTTCCTATGCAGACATGAGCCTGATTTTGCACTTTCCGGCTTTAGTAAATAAACGCCATTGTGTACTTAAAAGTGGGGTATGCCTGTATTTGTAGGGGTGAAAATGATCAAAATTTCATTTGGGTACTACGTCGCACGACCGCGCAATTGTCATTCAAAATGTTACAGCGCTGAGAGCTGAAAATTGGCATGGGCAGGAAGGAGGTGAATATGGCCGGTATTGAAGTGGTTAAACCCCTATGCCTCAGTTTTAATAATTGAATACTGGAAACACTCTAAACGGAAATAAACAAGTACACATAACTGCTTCACTATCTCGCTGTGATGTTGGTGGGGAAACTGGGACAGATCAGCTGTTCTGTAAAAATCCCCTTCTACTCCACTGTACATCATTACAGCTATCATGTAAAAATGTAACCAAGATGAATGCATTGTATGCACAAATGATACAGTTACTATCAACAATAAAAGTATGTTTGCATTTAGGAGTTTATATCAGTAAAAGCACCTTTTTTATTTTTCACATTTCTCTATTGGTCTGTCAAATATAGTAGCATGTAATGTAAATTTGCATAAAAAAAAAAAAAAACTTTGTGTAAAGCAGAGGGATTTCAGAGGGTTTATATCAGTAAAAGCACCCCTCTTTTTAAAAAAAAAAAATTCCAGGGAAAATTGTATCCAGCTTACATACATCGTGAACAACAAATAACATTCTGTATTAACACTTGTTAAAAAATGAGAGAACAAATGCAGTCATCGGGGGGGGGGGGGGGGGGTATAATTATAATAGGTCACAATGAGGATACAAGGCTATCTTGAACAATTTTTTTTTATTTAGAGTTAAGTAAATGGAGGCAACATAGAAAGTCAAGAGGAGAAAAGAGAGAGGGTATCTTGAGAAATGAGTTCATTTTTATGGAAAATGGTGGGGCTTGAATAGTGATAATAGGACACCAATAGTTTTATAAGTAGGGAAAAAGAGATGACTGAGTAATGGAATGTGAGGGACTGCCAACATCCTATATTATAAACATGGAGAACGTGCATAGAGAGCCGTCCCCTTGGACTTTTTAGGCAGGAAAAAGTATAGAAATATGTAAAAGGCAACTCTGTGCCACTTTTATTAGATACAAAACAATAGGTATTGTCAACAAACAACAATCATTAAAAAATGTTTAAACAAAGTACACCAATGGAATTCATAATAAATGAATATACATATATTTCAAAATATATCAAACCCAAGGCTAATAATCAAGGCACTGCCGCAGTAAAACTGAGGTCAGTCCATGTAGCATGTATCCCAACATGTTTCGGAAATCTTTATTGGTACATATTTTGCTTCATCAGGGGAGATTTACTTGACTTTATCTTTGTCTGCAACACAAATATGATACATAATATGTGTGCAGTAATATGTAAAAACAGTTAACATCATATAAATGTTTTATGTATTATTTTAAGTCAAGGTACTTACATATGGATTTCACAGGAACAACATGGAAAAAACATAAAAACAGTGGCATATACACCACGTTGGCTTGAAAGATTCAAACAAGGACGTGCAGACATGGGGTCAACCAAGTGCTTCACACATACAAGAGACTCCCTGGTATATACCCAGCAAGAAACATTTATCTGAGAAGTCATAAAAGAAAGACCCCAGATTTAGTTATAGCAATTTAATATAATTTTTATGATGTTGGTAAAACATCATGCTATGGTCACTTAGAAAAGCAGGCACACCATGCCTTGAATTGCTTAGTCAAAGAGAGTAAATATTACCTTTCACTGGAGGTGGAATAAGTATGGTTGTATAATTTAGGAATAAAGTGTGTAAGCGGATGGATGTGAGAGTATAGAGCCTCCAAAAGGGGTAAGTGATCAGAAGAAATCCATTCTGTCCTTATGGTGAAAGATACGATTTTTGCCTCTAAGTAGGGCCAGAAAGGAGTTGGGCCCTTGGTTTTCAAGTTGTGATCTCATGAGAATTTAGTCCTTAATTCAGGAAGTTTCATACTTAAAGTTGTGTGTGTTTTGGGGGGGGGGGGGGGGTTGTCATTTAGGTAAGAATTGAAAAGAGATTTTAAGAAAGTCTAAGCTATACCATAGTGAGAAACAGTGAGAGGGCTAGCAGGTCTATTTAGTTTATAAGCCCAGGAAGCTCTGCAAAATTCAGTCAAGGCTATTTGTGTTAATGGGGGAACATCACCTGTGAAAGCCATACACTTTTGGGGGATTCACATTAAGCAAGTGTTGGTCATGTCCTGCTGTCATGTACCTGGTCCTGAAGCTGAAATGCTGAGAGGGCTCTCCTTGCGGCTGACTGCTTGGCGTCCTTGAAGGTGGAAACAGGGAATAGGAAGCCCAGAGAAGCAGGGATTGTCAGCTGTGCCACAGATGAGAGATGCAGGTGCAGAGAACTCTCCGTAGGTGTATACCAGATGAGGCGAGCAGTAGGACCCAGTGGAGTTGATGATTATGCAGACTCCACTGCAACCTGTTTCCTGCTGTGTGCAAAGTGCAGCAAGCTGGAGCAACAGGTAAGTACTGCAGGTAGGTACAGCAGGCTGGGTACTGCAGGTAGGCACCAGGGCGGATCACAGCAGACAGGGTGAAGCAGGAAGCGTAGTCAGGGATGGATGCCAAGGTCGGTAAGCCAGTGGTCAGCAGACCGAATGAACAGAGATGTGGTCAGGCAAGTCAAAGTTATACACAGGACAGGAGAAAAGAGCAGATCCGTGGGCAATCCTAGTTCAGAGCTGAGAGAGCGACAAGAGGTATCCAAGGGCAAGCCAGGTCATTAACATGAGATCAGAAGCGTAAGCACACACACACAGGAACAGGAGGCAGGAAGCAGAAAACCAGTCAGCAATGTCCATGTGCTGCAGTCTCTCTTTTAAAGGCCATAGGGCGCCAGGCTCTGATAAGCATTACGTGGGCCAGCACGTACACGTCTTCACTATGGCGAACGTGCGTTGGCAATACGTGTGCGGCCATATTGGAAATTGGCCATTGTTCCGGGCCTGCAGGCATCTCACCTCCAGCTAGTCTCCGTACACCTGCTCAGGTCAAAACCAGTCTTTTTGAGAGGAGCTACGAAACCAATCTAGAGTTCTTGAAAGCAAGCAAGCTGTATTGTAGTGTTTTAGATAGATTTGGGAAGCCGAGACCTAATTGAGCCTTTAAGGCAGTAGTCAAAACACATTTCAGTCTAGGAGGAGAATCACTGCAGACAAATTTCATAATAGATTTTTGAATATCTTGCAGAAAAGAATATTGTCAGTGGGTGTTGTAAGCGTGCAGGTATTAGGTTCATTTTAATAACTGCTATTCTACCAAACCATGAACATGAGGGGAAATTCCACCTCCTGCAAGTCAATATTCATTTTTGTAGCAATAGAATGAAAATTTGATGAGTTCAGGGAATTCTCAAGTATGGAATAGAGCATAAATTAAATAAAGCAGTGGTGCTCTGTTCTCAAAATAGCACAAATATAAAATAAAATAAGTGCAAAAACATCTATTTATTTCACAAACCATATGATTAGGTTTATCAAATACTCATTGGTGCTAATATTAATACATGAAAAATAGACAATATAAGTGCAGTATAATTAGGAATAGTTCAACAATACACGGTAATGGAATGTATTAACCACCAAACAAATATTGTTCCTTATTCCCAAATGCTTGTAAGAGTGGCAATTCACTATAATATAAGGTGCAATAATAAACTGTCCATCAATGCACCGTTGTGGGGTGTTCCACTCAGCAAAAAAAAACCAATCTTTGCTCACAGGTGCTTGTGCAAGTGACTATTCCTCTTGAAAGTCCAACCACCATCTATTTACTTCTGTATGCACTACACACTCACCTTCATGTTTTGACCTAAAAGGTCAATTATCACGGTTTGGTTATTCAAATGGGGTTATTTTGATCTATATCCCCTCTGGTCATCCTCTGCATATAGGTCCCTTATTTCAGGGAAATTGGTCCTTTCTCCAAGAGTTGTTCAAATAAAAAGAAAACTACTAATCATGCAGTATGTCTAATAAAGATAGAACGTTTTAAGTTCATCCTTATATACACCCACATTTTGAACATCTTGTAAAAATAACATCAATCCGATTAACTCTGCAGTGAATACAGCTCACAAATTCTCTCACTGTTTTCCGGGTCTCGGAGACACCTGAACTGATGTCAGACTTCTGACGCGTTGCGTCACCAGTCACATGACTTCCTCAGGGTGCCCTTATATTGTCTATTTTTTCATTTATTGGTAATAGCACTAAATAGTATTCGATAAACCTGATCATATGGTTTTTGATATATATAGATGTTTTTTGCACTTATTTTATTTTTGTGCTATTTTGAGAACAGCGCACCCCTGTTTTATTTAATTTATGTTCTTTTTAAAGTGATTGAATACACTTTGATTTGTGTTAGCAGCAGTTCGGCACATGTTATATTCTCATTTTTAGCAGCACATGAGTAATTATTTATAATGTAATAGAGCCTGCTTCCCAGCAAAATAGAACAATGGTACCAAGCTGATGGACTGTCAATGGGGGGATTCTTACATTTAGGGTAAAAAGCATCCTTTTTCCACATTTTCCTACAAGGACAGACATAAGCTGAATGGCCATTGTGAACAAAACCTAATACAAACAAATATATTAGCAATTACCCAAGTGCATATATCGTAGCTTTATTATATGCAAAATGCAATGTTAAGCAAGTCCCTAATATTGACAATGGAAGAATGTGAACTGTTTTCTAACCAGTTAGAAAAATGTGAGCCAGAAACTGAGGACATTGCAGGGACAGTACACATAGACTGCCCATACATATTAGAGAAGATGATGAACATCACTCTGGAGCGGAAGGATGAGGAGATAAGCAGCACTAGGGTCATTGGTGCAAGTCCAAACAATGGCACTACCTACACAGAGTTTGCATGTCCCTGTGCCTGTGTGGGTTTTCTCCAGGTACTCTGGTTTCCTCTCACACTCCAAATACATGCTGGTAGACTAATTAGCTTCTATCTAAATTGGCCCAAGTATGTGTTTGTATGAATGTGAGTTAGGGGCCTTAGATTGTAAGCTACTTGAGGGTAGGGACTGATGTGAATGTTCAATATATATGTAAAGCGGAACCTAAATTGACAGCACTATATAAGTGCCGGAGGAGGCCAGATTTAGAGCAGAGTGTCAGTAGATCTGAGGGGCGGGGAGTGATCTCAGAAAGTGATTGATATGTAGTGCTCTTCAAAAATCGAGGACATAAAGGTCTTGCCGTGGACATCAATATGAAATGAATAAATATGAAAAGGTCCATCCTAAAGTCTGGGGAGAAGCATGGGTTCCCAGAATTATATATATATGGGGGAGTGTTCTGAAGAAAAGGTAGTTATGAGGGGGTGTGGAGACCGAGCTCCAAGATGGACGCATTAGCTAGGAGCTCCGCTCAGCCAAAGGAGAGAGAGTCCACATACATTGGAGACCACCGGCTCCATCTGCGACCACACTAGCGATCACAAGCCCGCTGAACCTTCAGGGCATGCCGAGGCACAGAAAGAACCTGCAGAAGCTTCAAAAAATGTCGAGCTACTTTACGGCGCGCTGGCTACAACAAAATGATCAACAATATGAAGCAGCCAGACCATAAGGCCGCGCCATCCCCTAATGGATACAAGGGGACTCGAAGAAACGACCCACCAACGCTGCAACACAAAGCGGATCTTCTTCTGGGACCTCTAGTCCCTCTACTAGAAGCCCAGCTTAACAGAAACAACGGATTAACTCCCCAGACAGGCTGCTAACAGACCCAGCCATGGAGGTAAGTGGGCCCAACGGCAAAGACACTACTATACAGTGCGACATGAATAATCCCATTGCAGCATTCCCCAAGTCAGACAGGCCGGTGTCAGACACCGTGTTAAAGGAAATGCTACTATCCTTGAAGGCCTCCTTACACTCTGATATGACTGCAAGGATCAACAACTGCCAAAGAGAAGTCCAAGCCATAGGGAACAGGGTGGACCATGTAGAACAAAAAATGGGAGAATACACATCATCTTTGAAAAACATTAGTGGATGCCCATCATGCTCAAAAGGAGGAGATAGCGTGGCTGAAGAACAAAGTGGCAGATTTGGAAGACAGGTCCAGAAGGACCAACATCAAGACTAGGGGGGTCCCTGAAACCGTAACTACTACAATATACTCAGGCACTGTTCTCCACATTGGTACCCACCTTAACAGCACAAGATCTCATAGTGGACAGAATCCACAGGGTTCCTACGCCTTCCTTCCAGAAGAAACCCCTAGAGATGTGCTACTAAGAATGCACTACTACCATGTGAAGGAACAGATTTTAATGGCACCCCGAAGACCTGAAAACAATCACCCAAAATACACAGAGCTGCAACTACTTCTAGACCTATCCAGACACAACCTATAGCAACGCTGCAACCTGGCGACAATAACTAAAGCTCTAAGGAACCACAAGGTACTTCACAAGTGGAAATATCCAGAAAAACTATCTATCACCGACAATGGGTCTACGACCCTAATCTCAACGTTGGAAGAAGGAATTGCAGCCCTATGTCAATGGGGCATACTCGCTGACCAAGCTTTACAAGATATGGTAATCTTGCATCCACAGCCACTTTAAAACGACTGGCAGGTGGTATCACACAAAGGCTCAAATAAAAAACACACTGGTGGAAATTCATGAGCAAGATGCATAAAACACCCCACATCTCGCTCCGGACACTGGGGTTCCAAGTTTAAATCCCTGTTTTTTCCCTCCAGATTTTTTACAGCAGTTACATCTGCACATGGATCAGTTCAAAGATCCTATTCTTATTGTTCTATATATGCTCCTTTCATTAACTGTGTTTTTTTTTTTTACTATTGTTCTTTATGCACCATGTTTGAAGCACACAGAGTAAGTTGTGTGTCCACAGTAGGGGTGTGTACCGTTGCCATGACTTTTCTGACACCATCAAGCAGAGGTGAATGATCCAAGAAAAGAAGCTATGAACACAGTGAGTACCTGCACTATAACATTGCACACCTTAACCTAATCCACATCCATGACCATCACATGTTTATCTATTAACGCCAGGGGCCTAAATCAGGGTACAGTGTATAAGGGCGTTCTGAGCGTAAGGACCAAGCAGACCGTATCTATAAGAAACAGAGGTCCGATTTGTGTATCTCCCACACCTAGGGCTGCACTCACAAAGAGAAGCAATCTCTAAAAGGAAACAAAACAGAAAAGAGAGGCACCTCTAAGTGCAGAATTAAAAGCTAATTATTCTCCCCAAAAGGATTAAAAACACTTACAAAATCTGGCGAATTAAAAGGCATGTAATCATTGTTGGTGCAGGTGGTCCGGCAAACAGGGAGGTCACCGGCGTCTGAGGGGGCTGTTTCATATGCTGCAGCAGGGGATCCAGAGCCATGGAACTGCCAGTAAGCCGTTGAGTATTCACACTGACCGAGCCTGCGATGAACGAAGTGACACCGGAAGTGACGTCAGCGGTGAGAGATGGGAACCAGCGTGGACCGCAAGCCGGATGTGGTCATCAGTAAGGGACGCGTTTCGGAACATCTAATGTCCAGATAGTATAAGTTATGTGTGTGTACACTTGCAGTCATAGGTTGATAAAGGAACCAATTAGATGTTCCGAAACGCTTCCCTTACTGATAATCACATCCGGCTTGCGGTCCATGCTGGTTCCCGTCTGTCACCGCTGACGTCACTTCCAGGATCTCCGTTCATCGCAGACTCGGTCAGTGTGACTACTCATCGGCTTACCGCCAGTTCCATGGTTCTGGATCCTCTGCCGCAGCATATGAAACAGCCCTGAGAACCTCAGACGCCGGGGACCTCCCTGTTTGCCGGACCACCTGCACCAACAATGATTACATGCCTTTTAATTCGCCAGATTTTGTAAGTGTTTTTAATCCTTTTGGGGATAATAAATAGCTTTTAATTCTGCACTTAGAGGCGCCTCTCTTTTCTGTTAGGGGCCTAAATCACCCCACAAAAAAAATTCTCCATGTGGTCTGAGGCCCTAAAACACAGAGCTGACATTCTATGTGTACAAGAGACTCACTCACAATTGAATAAAACCCCGAAATGCTCACACAGAGACTATCCTCGTGTTTCTGGCATGCACGCCTGGACACAAAAAAGGTGGCATACTACTAGCACTCAGAAATACACTGTCCTTCCAACACAAGGAAACCATCCTGGACAGAGGAGGCAGGTACATTATAATAACAGGATACATCAACTCAAAACCATACACGCTGGTGACAGGAATCAGATCTGATGCGAGTCTGGAGCGTTTACTAAGCAAACTGTTTAAAAAGATCTGATCTCTGCATTTTGGCAATCTCATCATAGGTGGAGACTTCAATCTGATTGTGGATCCAAAGATATACACTTCCACCCACAAAGTTAACAGCACTGCATACCTGAGCAAAGTACTTCACAATGAGGAAGTATTCGATGCTTGGAGATGCCTCCACTCGAATGAAGGGGACTATACTTTTTTCCCACAGACACTGCTCATTCTCACGCATCGACATGTTTTTGACCGACAAGTGGATACCACAAAAATTAACATCCACACGGATTCACGACATCACGTGGTCTGACCAGGCTGCTATTTCAATGTCTATTAACGAACTGGGTGCCCCCCCTTCCCCACTCATCTGGCGCAGCAATGTTAGGTTACTGCAGGAACCCCAAATTTTCACTATGATTTCACAGCATCTTCGAAACTTCTTTCAGAACAATGACACATCTTTAGAAGACCCGTTCACCCTCTGGAACGCCCATAAGGCATACATGAGAGGTATACTAATACAAATAGGGGCCAGAGAAAAAAAAAACTACACCTCAAAACTCAATTCTATACTATCAGAAATCCGCACCTTAGAAACACAAAATAAAGCCTCACCCAACTTAACCCTAGCCAAAAAGCTCTCACAATCAAGAGAGAATCTGAAATAGCTTCTATCTCAGAAATATGATAACACCTCAGATGCTTACAATTGAACTCTTATGCAAATGCCAATAGAGTAGGCAAGTACATTGCCAACAGTATTAAAGCAGCCCACACCAAGACAAGAATTGCATACCTGTTATATCCTACCCCTAAACACAAAGTCAATAACCCACAAGACATAGCAAACCAATTTGCTGATTATTATAGTGAATTTTATATAACCTTCATAGGGACTCCTCAACCACCCAACCAACAACAGCAAATATACAAAAGGTCCTACAGGGACTGAACCTCCCATCCCTTTCAAATGCAGCAAATTCAAAAACTAAACTCCCCATTTACAACATCCGAAATAGAGTCAGTTATTGCCACCTTGCCGAATGGCAAATCGCCTGGCCCAGATGGCTTCTCTTATCAGTATTTTAAATTGTTTAGCAATACCCTTGCACCATATATGCAAGCTGTCTTTACGAAGGCCGTAACAAAGGCAACATTGGCAACATTTACCCCAGAGATGCTGGAAGCATATGTAGTCACACTGCCTAAACCCAGAAAAGACCCCATTACACCATCCGTCTTTAGACCTATATCTCTATTAAATATCAAAGTGTATGTAAAACTACTAGCCAAAAGATTGACAGATTTTATACCTTCTCTTATTCATTGGGCTTTGTGAAGGGGAGACAAACCTTGGATGCTACCAGGAGAATTATAAATATTCTACACCATGTTGAAAAAACTAAAATGCCTTCCTTGCTGCTATCTATAGATGCAGAGAAAGCGTTTGATAGAGTCTACTGGACCTATATGTCAATGGCACTGTCTAAGTTTGGTTTCTGTGGCCCTATTCTGAATGCAGTTCTTGCCTTATACTCCTGCCCCTCTGCACAGGTATACACAACAGGCATGTTATCCACCCCTTTCTGCATATCTAATGGAACCCCCCAGGGATGTCCACTCTCTCCGACTATTTTTAACCTAATGATCGAACCCCTGGCGGAGGCTATTAGAACACACACCTCAATCACAGGTTTCCAGTTTGGATCAAACCCACATGTAATAAACTTGTAGACGATGTCATTCTCCTTCTAACAAACCCATTAACCCCACCCCCTCCAGTACACGAGTTGCTGAGGAACTTTGGCGAGATTTCATACTACAAGGTCAACTTCACCAAATCCTTAATTCTATATCTGGGAGTGCCAAAGACTATCAGTGATAAACTACAACAGACTCTTCCCTATACTTGGAGTAAAAATGGCATACCATATCTAGGTATAACCCTGACCAGTTCCATACTGTCATTAGCTAACACCAACATCAAGCCCTTACTTGCCAAACTGGAAACCCAGCTTAAAGACATAGCCAAAAAGGACTTATCCTGAATAGGCAGATTAGCGGCATTTAAAATTTCAATCCTACCACAAATCCTGTACATGTTCCGGGCACTTCCAAGTCCCAATCCTTCACATTACCTCAAATCCCTGTCAAGCCTGATGTGGAAATACATATGGGGAGATAAAAAGGCAAGATGCTCACAAACTAACCTATTAGATATGGATACCACATTTACAGATGACCAATGGCAGCTGGTCTTCCGAACAATTCAAAAATCATCCCACTTTGTAGGCCACTGGGAAATCAGGGTAACTAATAGATGGCAATACACTCCCTGTAGACTTGCAAGATATTTTCCAAATACTTCACACCTATGTTGGCGAAATTGTGGCCATAAGGGTCACCTCCTACACACGTTCTGGGAATGCCTGAGCTTAATTAGCTTCTGGAACCAAGTATTCCAAATGATTTCATCACTCACAGGCATAACAACCCCCAGCCCCCCCAACCCTGCATTGGCAATACTCCACATAGGAACAGAAACATTTCCATAACAATGAGGTCTGTCGTCTCTCGTATTCTCCTAGTTTGTCGTAATCTAGTACTCCGCAACTGGAAAAATGCTCCCACCATTAACATCACTGATGTAACAAGAATAGTCCAACAACACTACACCCTTGAACGCCTACTAGCAATTAACTCTCTCCAATGTCCAAACATTCGACAAGAAAATGGGAAATATAGACCGACAAATATAAAAGTTCATAAAAACCTGAAATTATAAGTGAATAACTCATAGCCTTCTCCCTCATACATTACTATTGTACTTTAACGTATTAAGCAGACAACTGTATGTGCAAACATGTGCTTATTGTTTGTATTATTTGACAAAATCAATAAAAAAGGATGATGAAGAAAAAATAACAAAAACTATTGAAATAAAAAAAAAAAAGATAAGGTAGTTATTAAGAATATGTGAGACTGATAGAGGCAAACTATAAAGTCCTTATGAGGTGGTATATGGTCCCAGCGAGGGTAGTAACCTTTGTCCCGCAGGCCTCCCCGCAGTGCTTCAGGGGATGTACTATAGACGGCACAATGTTCCATACATGGTGGACATGTCCAAAAGTATGAGGGTTCTGGATACGCACATACAATTTCATATATTCACTGACTCAAGTGAATCTCACTAAGTCGCCCCTGCAGGCACTGCTGGGACACCCAGTGGAGGGGACATTGAAACACACGAAGAGACTCATTGCTTTCATATTTGTTGCAGCAAGAATAGCGATAGCCAAATCTTGGAAATCCCCAACGATCCCTTTTCATTTGCTAAAATCTAAACGGTCATGGATAATGGTGAACAAACGCCTCTCTGCGATTTTAAACGATAAGATATCTGTGTTTGACAAAATATGGGACCCTTGGATTAACTATCTTTCAGTTACATAATGAGATGGGAGTGGCTCAGGAGTACTTTTCTCCAGGGCCCCTTCCACTATCCTCTACTCTTCTTTCTATCATTCCTTTCCTCTCTCTCTTTTCTTTTGACCGGAATTTGCCTCTGAGAGCCTATGGGCCAATTGAGGCTCCTGGGTCCACTTAGAAGTAAAACAAGTTGGTTACACCTAGTGGAGGTGACAGAGGGAGTTGGGGTTTCCTCCCATGGTTCCCCGTGCTACTTGTTGGAACACTCCTGTGCACCACCTAGGGGGGTTTTCCCTGTTTATTTTTCTTTGTTTAATTTTTTCGGTTTAGGTCTGACCTTTGTTATATAAACCTAAAATAAGGAAAAGGATACATAAAACCTCACATAAATATAAGGTCATTTGTGATGTAACCGACTCATAACCGATTTGTCACCTGTACCATTACTTTGTACTAAGATGGTAAATGCCGATATTGTACCTGAGTAAAAAAATTGGAAAACAAGAATATGTGAGAGCATGCTTTCAATGTGGGACCTATCGTCAGGTGTGCTGTGAGCTTTGGAGGTAGGTCTCTATAAAATCAAGGGGCCCTCAGAACAGAAGAGAAGAGGCCCAATCCAATATTCCACTACTATCTTTCGCCAGAGTTTAAAGTCAGCATGTCAATACCAGTCGAGAAGACTCCTGAGATGGGTCGCCTGGTAGTATTTTTGAAGGTCCGATAGGGCTAGGCCGCCATACTGCTTGGGTAAAGTAAGCAGACTCCTGGGTAATCTAGGTCTCTTGCTAACCCATACAAACTTAGTGAAGAGAGTGGTGATCTGCTTAAAGAAGACGGAGAATACAACTTGGCAAAGCTTGGAAGAGATGAAGATTTTGGGCAAAACAGAAAAACAGTCATCTTACTAATGTTACAGCAACCAAACCATGGGAAGAGACCTTGCTGCCATTTATCAAGCAAGGTTCTTATCTTATTAATTAGGGGCAAGAACTTCAAAGAAAAGGTCTGGTTTAGCTGGGTGGGTAGGGGGGTATACAGATGTGTTATATTAACTCCAGTAGATAGTTCTGCTACAATGTTTTAAGCCCCAATGAAGGAGGATTTTCAGCCCCCATAAGATGTTGGCTGCTTCTTGCTGGGACTTGTGATATTAACAAGGACATTGGAATCTAGAGACTTTTTGGTGTTCTTTTTTTTCGTGTAAGGGAATTGTAGTCCTTTCAACAGAGTATTTATGATATGCAAGTGACACATAGAGCAGAGGAACAGTAATGGTTACATCCATACAGTAATGGTAAGGCTATATGCATGTGTAGTTTGGGGTAGTAAGTTATCTGACTGCCCTAGTCAAGCTTTATTGTATGGAAATCTCTCTCCCCAGCACACATGCCTTTGAGAAAGAAAGAGATGTAATGCCAAAACTTCTAAGTCTTATAAACCAATAGTGACAAAGCTGGACTCAGCCAGTTGTTTCCTTATTCTACATTAAACAAAGAACAAAAATCTAACTAAATGCAGCTTAGTTTTTCAATTTGGTGGCTGCATTTGTTTTCTTTGTTAGCTTTTTTCCTTTATTTTTCACCCAGTGATACCGCCAGTAACAGTACTTCCCAACCTAAGCCATAGCGCAAACTCACTGTATTGTGTCTATTGGGGAGCAGAACTGTCACCTTAGGACATGAAGTGTGTTAGGACCACTTCCTCTTCTCCATAACATAGGGGGAGGTATTTTTTAGTCTACAGATATAGCTGGAAATATTGTAACCAAAGTTTCAGTACAGACAGAGCACAGAGAGTTAATCACTCACAAGATTTCTGGTGGGGTCAACAGGTATACTATGCAATTTTTGAAAAGATATAACACAACACTTTCCTGGTGCCAACATGGCAATGTACTGTACATGTGGTAGTATGCTTGGTTGGCACCAGGAAAGAAAAATTACTTGGTAATAAATTAGAATGTTCCATTTTCAAATGTTTAATTTTTAGAGTTTACATAAACATTAGGTAAAATCTGTTGAGTAGATGTGACACCATCATTTTTCTTTCTAATGGCTATAGTGGTTGGTTGAAACTGGGAATTCTGGATATCTTGGCATTACATTCTTTGAGATTTACACAAAGCCAGAATTTAATGGTCAGCAACAATACCAAAATCCTACACAAAAAAACATTACATGGAAGTTGGCCATTATGCCCTTGGCACCAAAGATCGACACTTAACCATAGCAACCATAGCTCCCAACTGTCCCTTATTTGAAGCAAAGTCCCTCTGTCCCCCTCATTTGTCCTTTATTTTGGTCTGATCTATATAGTTGTATATAAACTGCACTATTAATCTATCAAAAAGTGTTTTCCAGTGCTAAACCTTTCATCCAATTCCTAAATTGCTGCATTTGTAAATTGCAAAAGCCAATATAAAGGAATAGTAGTGGTAAAAATAAAAAAAAATAAAAAACTTTTTTTTTTTGTACAATTCTCCTAAGGGGGTGTGGTGGGGGTTGTGTCATATGCCCAGGCCCGGACTGGCCATAGGGCAGACCGGGCACCTCCGGGCCGCATATGCGGGTTCCGACATGCAGGGCCGGCCGCCGCCGCGGGTTCCGACATGCAGGGCCGGCCGCTGATGTTCTGCGCTGCATGCAGGGACATGCAGAGCCGGCCGCTGGTGGTGGTGGGAGGAGCGGAGGCATTCTCCGCCTACTAAGCCCATCCATGGCAACCCAGGCCGCCGCTTCGCGCATACGCCCCGCAGCCGACGGGCACCTGGCAACCAGGATGCCAGGAGAGAAGGAGGGATGGAGAAGCCGCGTTAGAGGTCACTATGGGGAGGCGGTGCCCTTCGCCAGTGAACACAAGCGGCCGCGCTGTGACAAGGGGAATGCGAGCTGCGGGATGTCAGCGTATATCCCCCGCTCTCCCCCCTCTTCTGTCAGCAGAGCGCGGTTCTCATCTTGATTGGCTGCCCAGCTTGTTGCCGATTTGTTTCTGTCCCCATTGGCTAGCAGGGCATCATGAGACATGTAGTACTGGAGGATTGTAAGCCCCATTGTTGTCCACAGGCAGCAGACTTCAGTCCCCAGCATGCACTCTGCTGGGGAAAAGAGTAAGAGCCTGGAACCCAGGAAAAGCTGAGTGACTACTAAAGAAAAAGAGGACTGTGCTGGGGGAAGTCAGAAAGAGCCATGCTGTACCCACACCACCAGAGAGAAAGCGCCACCACCACGCTATACCCACACCACCAGAGAGCCATGCTGTACCCGCACCACCAGAGAGAGAGAGCCATGCTGTACCCGCACCACCAGAGAGAGAGAGCCACGCTGTACCCGCACCACCAGAGAGAGAGCCACGCTGTATCCGCACCACCAGAGAGAGAGCCACGCTGTACCCGCACCACCAGAGAGAGAGCCACGCTGTACCCACACCACCAGAGAGAGCCACGCTGTACCCGCACCACCAGAGAGAGAGCCACGCTGTACCCGCACCACCAGAGAGAGAGCCACGCTGTACCCGCACCAACAGAGAGAGCCACGCTGTACCCGCACCACCAGAGAGAGCCACGCTGTACCCGCACCACCAGAGAGAGCCACGCTGTATCCACACCACCAGAGAGCCACGCTGTACCCACACCACCAGAGAGAGCCACGCTGTACCCGCACCACCAGAGAGAGAGCCACGCTGTACCCGCACCACCAGAGAGAGAGAGCCACACTGTACCCGCACCACCAGAGAGAGAGAGCCACGCTGTACCCGCACCACCAGAGTGAGAGCCACGCTGTTCCCGCACCACCAGAGAGAGAGCCACACTGTAACCGCACCACCAGAGAGAGAGCCATGCTGTACCCACACCACCAGAGGGAAAGCGCCATGCTGTCCAGCACCACCAGAGAGAGAGCCACGCTGTACCCGCACCAACAGAGAGAGCCACGCTGTAACCACACCACCAGAGAGAGCCACGCTGTCCAGCACCACCAGAGGGAGAGCGCCATGCTGTCCAGCACCACCGGAGAGAGAGCAGGTCAGTGTCACTGGGCAGTGTGGGCACAATAGGAGACAGACAGTACTAGCATTGTATGGCCACCATAGGATTGGGACATCGTAATATAAAGGGGACTGCACTGTAATCATTGCAGTGCCCCTTTTACAGTGCAGTCCCCTTTATATCACAATGTCACTGCACATTACAAGTGGAGGACCGACACCAGCCACCCCCGCGAATGTCTACCGACGATCCTACAATCCACCCACCCCCCCACCCCCACCCAGTCCCTCTAGAAAAGTTGGCTGCTCAGTCTAAAATGCCCGGGCCTATTTTTTGTCCCAGTCCGGGCCTGCATATGCCTACATACCTTTACTAATAGGTGTCCCTCATTCCTATCTCAGAAAGTTGGGAGGTATGCTTAACTAAAGTGTACTGGTTTAGTACACTTGAGGGTGAGTGCGTATAAGTGGCCTGTTGGTTTTTATTTGCATCTCCTGTGGGTGGCATTTTTTTCTGCTTTCACCACAATAACTTCATGGACAGCATGTTCACTTACTGCCTAATATCTCCCACCAATTTTCAGATGCCATTGTAACGAGATATTCCCTTCACCTGTCAGTGGTCATAATGTTATGGCTGATCGGTGTGTGTATATCTATCTATCTATAGATATATCTATATATATATATCTAAAATCTCAAACAAATTGTATTTCTGGCCACCTGGTGGACTTTCCTCTACTGCAGTTAAGCAACACAGATGGGTCCCCTCTGCCCCAGTCTTGTAATTGGACAGCGAAGGAGCAGCAATAGACCAACAAAGTCATCTCTCTACTCTCTTCCACAGTCTACATGTTCCTTGTCAGCACATGTGCATACAGCATACCTCATTGGCCTCCAAGTACTGTCATTGCCTCTCCTAGTCTGAGCCGCGCTGTATAGGGAGATTGAGGCTGAAATTAAATTGCTTACACTAGTTGCATTTAAAAACACATTTCATATTCACAACATATCTGTATTCATTGGTCTCTTTTTATACCTGCCTGGAGCTCAGCTATAATTCAATGGTGCTTTCTTGCTTAGGAAACCACAAGTCTCGGCAGAGTAGGTTCAAGTAGAAATAAAGGCCTTTTTGGATATAATAAGGAAGGGTTATAACCCCTGTATGTTTTTTTTTGTTCCACCTGTGTCCCATTGGGTGATTTCTCTTCATATCCTGTCCCATAGCCAAAACAGGAAGTAAGAGGAAATACCCCCAGAGAAAATCCCTGGTTTTCACCAGAACTAGTGTCCATATTGGAAGATTTCCCTTCTATCCCTTTGGGATTTTCTGCCACTTTCAGTGATAATGGTCACCAGATCAAACGGGGGGTACAGGCAGCAGTACAAACAAATCCCTCTCTGCGTTATCCAAAACTAAAACAAAACTGTTTGCTTTTAGTTATACTTTAAAGCTTGTGTACAGCACAGATCTTTAGAATTAAGGCGTAAACATCTGTTCAGGCAAGTTGCCACAGAAAAACCTCTATCTACAATGCAACGAGCTGTGAACAATTAATAAAGTGTTGATTCATGTTTCTTAGGTATGTGAATTTCCCCAGGAAATCTTGGGAATGGCAATGTGAACTAAGTTTAAAGAAACAGGAAGTCCTTTCCACCTCTGCAGTGTTCTGACAAGGATCAGTCCTGAGGCAAGCCTGCAAGAAAACACTCATAAAATAGTAATTTCACAACATGTAGGTTATTGTAGAAAGAGAATGACTCAAATCTCCTGCTTCACACAGATTCTTTATTCCTCCAAACCAGGCTAGCTTGATTGTAAGGGACAGTCCCAAACGCTGATGGGTTGACTAGGTCGGGAATTGTTATGTAACATGTATGAGGGTTTTGTTAGTTATAGCGACCCTGGCTCCTTGCTGTAAAAAAAAAAAAAAAGTATTCTGTTAACCACCTTTATACAGGGCACTTACACCCCCTTCCTGCCCAGACCAATTTTCAGCTTTCAGTGCTCTCACAGTTTGAATGACGATTACTCAGTCACGTGTAGCACTAACTCTCGGTGGAGCTGCTGGTTTAAGCGGGCTTGTTACCTTCACTCTCGACACCCCTGTTTCACCGGCATCGGGTCTAGGGTTCCGTTGAGTTTACCTCTGGACGATATAAGCACCAACACTTGAGTACGTTTTCAATGCTTTATTGAACCCAGTAACGAAGGAAGTAGCAGGAAAGAGGCAGGAAGGAAGCTGCAGGGAAGCTCAAATACCTTTCTTTAGGATTCTTGAGAACGTCCTTTAAAGTTGAACATTGTAATCGGATGAAATCCCCTTGTGGGACACACTCTTTGCTCGCCCGGATAGGCCTCTCTCACTAGCCTAACAGCCAGTACGTAGCACGAACAAAAGTCTCTGCCACAGACTTGCTTGAAATACATCCTGTGGCTGAGGATCGTACGGGTTTATTAATTTTTGCAGTGAATGTCAGACACAGTACTTGGACCTCTAAGCCAACCCGGCAGTACTATGCTGTAGAACTATTTTAGGATACGCCCTCCAACCGAGTCACCAGGCCCCTCTCCAGACCAGCACTCTGCATGATCCTTCCATGATGGGTCCTCCTCTGGGATCTTCTCGGTTGTCCAGCTTTTGTGAAAAAAATGCCTTTTTCTTTGTTTCTGTCATAAAATTTTGTTAATTAGTAATTTCTCTTCATAAATTTTGGACAAAATTTATACTGCTACATATCTTTGGTAAAAATAACCCAAATTAGTGTATATTATTTGGTCTTTGTGAAAGTAAGGGGATCCTCTGCCATTCCTCCTTGCAGATCCTCTCCAGTTCTGTCAGGTTGGATGGTAAACGTTGGTGGACAGACATTTTTAGGTCTCTCCAGGAGATGCTCAATTGGGTTTAAGTCAGGGCTCTGGCTGGGCCATTCAAGAACAGTCACGGAGTTCTTGTGAAGCCACTCCTTCGTTATATTGTGTGCTTAGGGTCATTGTCTTGTTGGAAGGTAAACCTTCGGCCCAGTCTGAGGTCCTGAGCACTCTGGAGAAGGTTTTCATCCAGGATATCCCTGTACTTGGCCGCATTCATCTTTCCCTCGATTGCAACCAGTCGTCCTGTCCCTGCAGCTGAAAAACACCCCCACAGCATGATGCTGGCACCACCATGCTTCACTGTTGGGACTGTATTGGACAGGTGATGAGCAGTGCCTGGTTTTCTCCACACATACCGCTTAGAATTAAGGCCAAATAGATCTATCTTGGTCTCATCAGACCAGAGAATCTTATTTCTAATCATCTTGGAGTCCTTCAGGTGTTTTTTAGCAAACTCCATGCGGGCTTTCATGTGTCTTGCACTGAGGCGAGGCTTCCGTCGGGCCACTCTGCCATAAAGCCCCGACTGGTGGAGGGCTGCAGTGATGGTTGACTCTTTACAACTTTCTCCCATCTCCCGACTGCATCTCTGGAGCTCAGCCACAGTGATCTTTGGGTTCTTCTTTACCTCTCTCACCAAGGCTCTTCCCCCCCCCCCCCCGATAGCTGTTTGGCTCTAGGAAGGGTTCTGGTCATCCCAAAAGTCTTCCATTTAAGGATTATGGAGGCCACTGTGCTCTTAGGAACCTTAATTGCAGCAGAATGTTTTTGTAACCTTGGCCAGATCTGTGCCTTGTCACAATTCTGTCTCTGAGCTCTTCAGGCAGTTCCTTTGACCTCATGGTTCTCATTTGCTCTGACATACACTGTGAGCTGTAAGGTCGTATATAGACAGGTTTGTGGCTTTCCTAATCAAGTCCAATCAGTATAATCAAACACAGCTGGACTCAAATGAAGGTGTAGAACCATCTCAAGGATGATCAGAAGAAATGGACAGCACCTGAGTTAAATATGAGTGTCACAGCAAAGGGTCTGAATACTTAGGACCATGTGATATTTCAGTTTTTCTTTTTTAATAAATCTGCAAAAATGTCAATAATTCTGTGTTTTTCTGTCAATATGGGGTGCTGTGTGTACCTTAATGAGGAAAAAATGAACTTTATTATATTGCAGCCATTTGCTAAAATAATTTAAGAGTGAAAAATTTAAGGGGGTCTGAATACTTTCCGTCCCCACTGTACATCGGCAGAATGGCACTCCTGCGCAAACTGACGTAACTGTATATCAGTCCACAAAAGCAGGATAGCGGGGGCCTGCCCGCTGCAGGAGTGTGCCCGCAGACTCAATGTCCCCTGGCGGCCTGTGATCACGGCGAGGAGAGGCAGAACGGGGAACTGCATATGTACACAAGGCATTTCCCTGTTCTGCCTAGTAACATAACGGAGAGCTTCTGTTCCTGTTGTCAGGAACATCGTTCTCTGTCATGTCAGTGGTAGCCCATCCCCCCTACAGTTAGAACAAACATAGGGAACACACCTAACACCTTGATTGCCCCCTGGTGTTTGACACCTTCCCTGCCAGTGACATTTATACAGTAATCAGTGGTCATTTTTAGCTCTGATCGCTGTAAAAATGTCAATGGTCCCAAAATAGTGTCAAAAGTGTCTGATCTGTCCGCCGCAATGTCGCAGTCCCGAAAAAATTGCAGATCACCGCTATTACTAGTAAAAAAAATTATAATAAAAATTCCATAAATCTATCCCCTATTTTGTATTCGCTATAACTTTTGCGCAAACCAATCAATATACACTTATTGCGATTTTCTTTTACCAAAATTATGTAGAAGAATACATATCGGCCTAAACTGAGGAAGATTTTTTTAATATATATTTATATTTATATATATACAGTCAATGCACATGACCTGACACACACTATATGAAACACATGGCGGCCTCCATCCCTGATTTGGTAGATAGAAAGGAGCAATTTTGTGGGACTTTAAATGAGGGTACGCCATGTTAAGAGAAAATGACAACATAAAAATGAAATTACAGTACATGATTTATTTATTACAGTTTATAATACATATCAAATATTTTGTATCAAATAGGTAGTCACCAGACTTACACTAAATATGCCGCTCATAGCATGCAATACAAATAAAAAGTAGACATGGCAAATATACATGGTATAATAAATCGATTGAAAGATAAATGTAATAAAAACAAGTAACTGTTGGCATCTAGTGGCACTCTATGCATTTCCTGGCATTACAGCCATTCATCAGGAATGTTATGAAGTAATATACTAGGAAAGAAAGAACAGGGATTAATGATAATACCTTTAGAATAAGGGAGGACAGGGGAATTATGTCCCAACAAGGTGGAGATAGATTGGGATACTTACTAACAACCTCGAGGCCAAGTCCAGTATCTGCCAAGGAAGACGGGGCTAAGAGGCATGATTTCTCCTCTGGGGTTGAAATGGGGAACCCTCCAAGGACGGAGAACAGCGCCCAGAGCCCAACAGAGTGGTCACAGCATGATCCAATAGACTATGCATACACCACAAGTGCATGGTGTTCCTAGAAAAAAATGTGTCAAAAAAAGGATTAGTTAAATGTGTAAAAGTAATGCGGCAAAAATGTCTGTGTTCCCGCAAGGGGACTACATGAGGGGGTGTATGTGAAATAAAACCAAGTAAGGGGAGAAAAAAACAAAACAAAAAACATACCAAAAGAGGATAATAAATAAAAATGCCATAACTCTATATCCTATTTTGTAGACGCTATAACTTTTGCGCAAAGCAATCACTATACGCTTATTGCAATTTTTTTTTACCAAAAATAGGTAGAAGAATACATATCGGCCTAAACTGGGGGATTATATATATATATATATATATATATATATATATATATATATATATATATATATATAATATTGGGGATATTTATTATAGCAGAAAGTCCAAAAAATTTTTTTTTCAAGATTCTGTCTTTTTTTGTTTATAGCGCAAAATATAAAAAACACAGGGGTGATCAAATACCACCAAAAGAAAGCTCTATTTTTGGGAAAAAAAGGATGTCAATTTTGTTTTGATACAATGTCGCATGACCACGCAATTGTCAGAAAAAGCGACGCAGTGCCAAATTGTAAAAAATGCTCTGGTCAGGAAGGGGGTAAAATCTTCTGGGGCTGAAGTGGTTAAAAAGGAATCCAGGAATGAGATTAGGTTTACCACCTACATTGGGCCAGCTTGGCCCAAACGGAATATCTACATGCTTATGCATGGTCGATAGTGAAGCTGAAATTCATTCTGGTAGGCTATGCTACATACAGTAAGCGGTACCCTCTTCAGCCTTTATGCCACATAAAGCAAGTGGTGCCCTATTCTGCCTCTATGCCACATACAGCAAGTGGTGCCCTCTTCTGGTGGTATGTTCTTTCACAATCCCAGTGATGTGGTAAGGATCTTTAGGTGGTTGGAGGAGCTGATTGTCTCTCAGGTTGGGTTCTCCAGCTCGGTCTTTCTGTTGGGAGGGTCAGGGGGAAGTGGGGGGGGGCAGTTTCTAGGTATTTGCTGTATTTCTGAAATCTGTCAGTGTGAAATCCGAGCTTTTCTATTGGCCATGTGATATGATGACTGGGTGATGGAGGGAGAGATGTAGAAGACAACTTGAGTCAGCTACTGGTTGAGGAGGTATCAGGAGGTGGGCTGCAGTGTGTCCCAGCCAATGGGTGTGCTGGCACCATTATCGGCCATGTGCATGGAGCTGCTGTGGAGCCCCATTACTGTCAGGTGAGGAAGAATAGTGCTACAAAAATGTCTGAACAGTGCAAGAATATGTATGCAGCAGTCTCTCTCTGAAGTCAGTGACAGCTGCACTTCCTTCAAGACCTCTGCTTTAGGCCACATTCCTGCTGAGCTCTTCAGCCTCACTGTGATCCTATGGAGGTCTATATGGGTCTATGACAAGCCTTGATCTACTTTTATCTAGTGAGTGCATTTTGTCCTTGTGACTGTGAGTGCTTTTTTAAAAAATCGCTACACCTGTATGGAGGCACTCTCCATGTGTTTGTTTTTTATATGTGCATGAGCATCTCAAGACCTAATTTGAGACAAGCTGCGTCCATTTTACCTGGTGTTCCCTAACACTTTGGGTTCCAGTCAGCGCTATAGCTTATTCTTTTTCTTTGGTACCATTACAGCTTTCCAGGTGCCGTCATCCTAACAACCATTTATTGTTGTTTATATCATTGGTTGATAAGGAGGATGTTGGGTGCATACACGGCATCCTTGTTTGCCCCTCTCCATCAGCACTGGATGGGTATTTGTGCAGAATTTTAAAGGGTGCTTTGATTGAAAAAAAAGTTGAGAATTATGTAAGATATGGAAATTACAGGTAATTCAAACTTCCTCCGATTGCAGCCACTGACACCAATGTTGGGGGTTATTATTGAAGTAATTGATCACTCATGCAGGGGCAATTGTCCCCACTAATACCAATGTTGAGGGTTATGGTTAAGCAGGTAAGAAACTTTTACCGCAGAGGAGAAAGTATGTCTCTTCTGCAATAAAATTCCAATTATATGAGAGAGAGACGAGAGTTTACTGGGAAGAAACATAGAAGAGTGATGGCAGAAAAAGACCAAGTGATCCATGGAGTCTGCCCCAGCGGCAGATAGTGATTGCACACATATATTGTTAAGGCATCAGGAAAGGAAACTTCTGGGACTGAGACTTGCAGCACAGAGAGGTAGCTCTCCTCTTTCTTGATGGGTTTATTCTTCATCCTCCCTTTATCCTGGTATAATAGAAAAGCAAGATATCACCCCTGGTGGGACTTGAATCCACGATCCCTGGCTGAGGAGGCCATTGCTTTATCCATTAGGCCACCGGGGCTTTGCTATCTAGCTATCTTATCTATCATCTACTGGGACATGGTGAAGCTCTATGGGTGGTGCAGGTGAGGTCAGAGCTGAGAAGGGGCTGAACCCTGAGCTCTGTGCATAGTGGAAACCTGAGCTATCTGTCTATCTATCGGAGATCGGTCAGTGACTCCTCAGAGATAATGCCTTTTCAGACCCCTAAACCTTACGATGATTTAGAGGAAGGCAAAACCCCCCTTGGTCAGATGGTCACCAAATGGGAAAAAATTCCTCCCTGACCCCCCTAAGGCGATCGGATTGTCCTTGAATCATCAGTTTGGGATTTCTAAGGTTCGCACATAAGGCCAAAAATTTTGGTTTAGCATTTAGGCCACGGGGTGTTTCCGTGGAGTAAAGTTGGCTTTTTCAGTTGTACCTCCAGCCTATAATAAGGCTTACCTATAGGTACTGTACAGTGAATCGGTTAGGAGATATTCAATGTTACTGCAGCTGGTGAGGTTACCGCCACATGTGCTTTGAAAGGAACGCATACTCATGGTGTCCCTCTAGAGCTCTGTGTCATGGCCATGACTTCCATGTGCCAGAGTTTGTGAACCTGGAAGGAAGAGCGGGTGAAGATTGAAGCCCTGTTAGCGGTGACAACGTGCCTCTGGAGGGCTTGGTTTTATAGTAAGTACTTCATAATGTGTGATGCGATGGATACTAATACATTATGGCATCACCTTGCAGGTGGACATTGTTTTTTCGTTATGACTTTACTACCGCGTGAAATTATTTTTTCCCTTGTGGGGAGATGACTTTATCTTCTGCTTCAGACTTTTGTAGATGTAGGAAAAGTCTTCCGTTTTGTTCCGGCCCTCCTTCTTTATCGGAATGCCTTGGTATTCACAGGCTATACATTTCTCCATATCCGTTTTAAAATATACCTGTTTGTTGAGAATCTGGAAAGAGAAAAAGACATTAGTTAGTGTTTCCGATTGATACAGAAAATGGTGACAAAGCTTGGTGAACCCAACCCCCGATGTGCAGCAGATTACCCCAAGGGGAAACCCTTAAACCCCAGCTCCCTCTAGTTGTCAGAAGAAGCACTGCATTAACACACCCTTGATGTAGATCTAATCCAAAGAACATCTATTCCAGATAATTCTTAGAAGTAGAGGCTGCATTCATTTTCTTTTCTTTTAGGCTAAATAAATCTGCAGGCACAGAAAAATACCTGTTAATCCTGTCTTAATTCCAGTATCCTTGTAAGATCCTGTGCCATGAGCTGGGATGTCAATGTTATCAGCCTTCTCAGCTTCTGTCTGTGAACTACAAAGCAACACCGCTCTATGCAATGGAGATAATGAGAGGTGAAGGTGCTTGTAGTTCTAATCAGGCTAGGGTGACCACACTTCTCCATAGATACAGTAAGTCAGTGTTGTCACCCCAGGACAGGAAATGTGTTACTGGCAGGATCACCAAGTTAAATAAAGCAGGTCTAAGCGTTGCGTCTGATGCATACACAATAATTATCACCAATGATAAACAGAATTCATTCAGATAAGTCCCCAGACCATGGGATTGTGCAATGATCACAAATGGGAGAATTCTGTACAAAAAACACATCTTAGATTCTGCTGAAAATCTCCCCTCCCCCAATGTACATAGACCCCTCCAATATTCATATACTTACCGGTACTGGTGTAAATGCTAGGGGTGACTTTCTTTTCTCCACCTCAGCCCAGTCAATCGTCTTGAAAAATGGATTCCGTCTGATGTCACGTACCAAGCGTGCCCGTTCTTCCTGGTCTCCACATAAGAGCTGTAAAGAAGAAAGAAATATGATAGGAAACACTGAGAGAACAATAACAATATGTGACCAATAGAACGCCCCATTGTAATCTGTGATTCTGACAGTGACAAATTTCAGCTTCCTTACTTTTGCCTGTAAACCCGCCACTTTGTCACTATTGGATTATTCCTGCCATGTTACTTCATAAAAGGTTTTAAAGGAAAATTTTTTTTTTTTTTTTGTTTAAAACACAATAGAGTTCACAATGAATTGTTATGAAGAATGTAAAAAAAAGATCTTTCTGTTAATTCTGTCTGTGTAAGAATTGTCTCCAGAAATTGAAGGGCCCATTCCCACACTAACAAAAAACAGAGTAGTTCAGTGTACGCCAGCCATCCACCCTGGCTGCAGTAGGGGGCATTTCAGTGCATTACACAGCTGCCTTTTTTTATACAAACTTTATTTGAAGTGCATAAAGTGACACTTCATTCATGTCACTTTACAGCAGTGCGGTGTGCTGTGGTGACATGGGATCCAGCTCAGAATGCTGCAATAAAATTCAGCATGTCTGCATTTTATTGCAGATAACTGCAGCTCAGCTCCAAGCTGCATTGTAGTGTGAGCTGTGACTGGCGTTCTTTCAATGCACAAAAACACCAATCACCGCACTATGTGTGAAATGGCCCAAATTTTGTGTATGCGCAGTTGGATTACCAAAAGATCGGTCCTGTATGCTCTCTACCATCAAGGCGGCCTTGCGTTCCGTAACATAGCTAAGTATTATTTAGCTGCCCAGTTACGCCCTGTAGCCTCTTGGTGCACTCTTTATGTCTATAACCGATGGACACAAATTGAGAAATGGTTGGCCCCCGTCCACCCGAATTGCATGTTATGGAGTTCTGATGTAGCATCAGGCGTGCTAATTGCAGCGTGGTGTTTGGTGGCCCTGAAGTGGAAAAAGAGGGAACCCCCCCCTCACTGTACTCCAGGATCAGAGATGTTAAAAGAATGGAGTACCTCACGGCCTCTATAAATAACGCTCTTGATATACATAATTGAGTGTGGGAGCCGTGGGTCCTGTTGGAGACTCCTACAACCTAATACGCCATAATCCTCGATCTCTCAGCGACTGTCTGCACTTATGATTAGTGCCTCTCAGGTGGTGTGGAACTTTTGGGGCGGGTGGTTGTCCTCTTATTCTTTCTATTTTCTATCTCGTTTCTTTCTTCTATCTCTGACTCTCCTTAACCTTTTTATTATATTCTTCTCCTCTTCCATTTGTTTACACATACTTTTGCAGGCTAGACTTTGGTGTACTACTTAATTAACCTGACAATTCTACATATTGCCAATGGATGTAAGCTTTGCACGTCTGCACCGAACTTTACCACTGGCCAAAATGTTTGTTGATTACCTGCCCGATATACTTTCACTACAACAAAGCGTGTTTTCCTGTATTTTATATTGGAAATTCCTTTTTTTTTTGAAAAATCAATAGAAATTCTGTTTTTTTTTTTTTTGAGAACTGACAGAGGGTCTAACCCTTCCCCATTCTATCCAAAACTAAAAGAAGACCGTTTTGCCTTGAGGTACATTTTAATTGCTCATATTAAAGGGGACAGATAAAGGTATATGGACCCCAATAGCTTAATGTTTACAAGCTTTCACCATGGCATAGAGAAGGAGTACAGTAGGTAAGCCTGAAATTTTTATCCCATTTGTATGTGTGAATCCCATTTCCATCTGCACCCTGCCTCAATGTCCTCCACAAAGAAGCTCCAGCACTGCTGCAACTCTCAGAACTTCCCCCCTTTTGTTGAATATAGTTCTGGCCTGGAGACCCACTGAAAGCAATCAGGGCCCCAGTGGAGGAATTCTCCATTTAAAGTGGTTGTAAACCCTTTACAACCACTTTATTCTACAGGCAGGCCTATAATTAGGCTTACCTGTAGCTACACTGGATATCTTCTAAACCTGCACGGTTTAGGAGATATCCCTCTATTTGCATGTGCCAATGTCATCGGCACATGCGCACTTAAGCAAACTGAAGCAATGGCACGTACTGTGCCATTACCGGCGGGTATGTGCGCAGGAGTGATGACATCGCGGCTCAGGCCAATCACGGCGCCGGAGCCGCCATACCCGGAAGTAATCCCCCGGGAGATGTCGTTGGCCAGAGCGGTGAACGAGGACTGCTGCGGGGGCTATGTTCTCAGGTAAGTAATACATAATAAGTTAGCATGCTATGCATACTAGCTCATTATGCCTTTGTCTTGCAGGTTTTTTTTTTTGTGGAAATTTTTAAACGGGTTTGCAACCACTTTAATTAAATGCGAGCCCCTTTATGTCTTCACTATATCCCATAATAAACATTACAATTCAGTCTAATATAAGCATATCAGGAATCTTACCTCTGGGACCATGTAAAATGTTGTACCCACAAATCCACTGATCTTTTTGTACTTATAGACACTGCTCTGTGACAAGCCGAAGTCTGCAATCCTTATGTGACACTCGCTGTCCAGTACAATGTTCTTCGGTTTGAGATCTCTGTGAAGAAAAGAAGTGAACCGTTAGCTCTGCATATCCCACATTATATTAAAGAGAGAAAAGATACAAATATACATCTATACAAAGAAGAATGAAGATTGATGAGTGGACATTGGCTTCTTTTATATCTGACTACAGGAAGATTTCTGTTCCCGGGTGTCCAGCTCTGCCCACCTGCTATATTCATCATGAGAAGGTCTCACTCCTCTTGCTGGATTTTGTATAAATCGTACATTAAGCAGAATATGACATGAGCAGGGAGACTTCTGCAAACAGATGAAAGGAGACTTTACAGGAGGCAACACAACTGAAAAGTTTTCCTGATTGATTCATCAAGAAATAGCAGAAACCAAGGGGTCATTGTTAGTCAGCTAATCCAATACTTACCTTTGGATGACCCCACCATCATGCAGGGATTGCAGGCAACAAATTATCTCAGCAGTGAGACGTCTGAAAGAGAAAAAAAAATATGAATTAGCAATCAAAATCATCACAGACCAATAAAAGGTAAAGATGAAGAGACTTCCCCCTATAGTACATAAGGGTGTGGATGGACGGGGCTCAGTGGGAGGGGCCTTGCTGCGTCACTGACTGTTTTTAGTGGTCAGCCACCCATGACTCCATCACAACCCTGCCACTGGACTTACCTTATGGTGTTGACTTCAAGTGGGCCTGAAGCCTTTAACAGTTTCCAAAGATCTCCTCCACTCAGGAATTCCATGGCAAGGAACAGATGAGTCTGTGGGGAAATAGGAGATAAAGGTTATGTTAGAGACAAGTAAGATTTCCCTTTGTGGAGGAATATAGGAAGGCGCACACACCGGCAGACCATGCAATGTGGAATCTTGCTTCACGAGAAGAGAAAATGCATAGGCCGCCATGGCTGGTCTATCCTAATCACAGTACTAGTCTTTTCTGGCTGTTAGGGTGATCCAGTCACTTCATTACTTTGGTCACCATTCTGGAAGTCTCATGTAGATGAGGGGGCTAGACTTCTCCAGCCCTCCTAGCTGCAGGCTGGTTTTGGCTCAGTGACTTCAATGTTTGAGGCCAGAGGCAGCCAGGCAACTGTTATCAAGCGCATTCAATGCGCAACTTACAGGATTTTTGGCAAAAACAGGCATCAGTAAGAAAATCATCCGAGTTCACTGCTGAATGGCGTGCGTTCCACGGAGACGGAAATTTGCATCAATGATTTACCACAAACCGGAAGTACGTCAACGCGTTTCGCCCCTTCTCCAGGGCATCATCAAGGACATCTTCACTATGAGTTCTCTCTCTGTTTCCCCATCTATGGAGTGTGGTATATCCTTCCTGTCTTAAAATCTCTCCCTGCAAGATTTTACTGAGCAACCATCCAGCATATCCCCAGATCATTTGATCAATGCCTTTTTTGATCGCTGAGGATCCAATCATTTTGGTGCATGGGGACACCAAAAGGGGAGCCACTTCACCCATTCAAAAGTTTTGGAGCACCGTTGCACTTTTCACTGAAGCACCTGAGCACTTTTAGATTTTATGTTTTTTGTTTTCCCTTAACATTGATACAATAACAGTTTATTAGGAAGTATATTGCTTGATATAGGCCGCTGGTGCTGTTTTATATATTTTTTATTGTTTTAAGGTTGTAGCACCTTTGCGCAGCAGTTGCGGTCTTCCTATTAATTTTTATTCATTCATTTTTCACTATTTGAGTTAACACTCCAGCGCGAGTTTTTGAATTAGATATATAGCCAGGCAACTAGCAATTTCAGAAGTAGGTCAGCAATGGCAGCCTCTCAAATGATTTCCATAAAGAAAACCTCTACTCTGTACAGATTACTCCACCAACCTCCAGCCTTGTATGAGGCACTCTAGAGTTCTGCTCTTACCTATACTGCTTCCCTGACTACAGCCGGAGCCCTCAGAAAAAGCTGGTGAGGGATACAAGTGGAGCTCCCCTCTGCCTCTGTTTGACCCAAAGTCCTCCATTGGGGGGGCTTCACCTTCTATATGTTTTGATTCCCAATAAAGTTGTAATTTTAATAATTATTTTAGAGGGTCTGAAGCAGTAGGGGGCACAGTACAGGAATAGGATAGACATTGGAAGATAAAAATACTTACATCTGTCTGGAATATTCCATACAGCTTAGTGATATTGGGTTGTTCCTGAATCCTTTCAGTATCTTACGCTCTGTAGTAATTTCCTTGGGATCACATTGCAGTCGTCTTTTTTTAATTTATTGATCTTAACGGCCAGCTTTTGTTAAAGGGCCTCATGAGAGGCCAAGACCACCTTCTCGAAGGCCCCCTCTCCAAGTACTACATTCAAAGTTAATCTTTTTATCGATCGCCTGTATAATTCTTCCTCCATGGCACTGCTGGCTGGGACCAGTGGACATTTCTTCTTTGTTTCTTTATTCTTGCCATTATTTTTTTCAGCAAACTGATAAAAATAAAAAATAAAAATATTATTTTTAATTTCTGCTATTTAAACTTCATTTATTGATGTTACACAGAATCTCTGGACATTTAAATGCTTTTGATTTTACATATCTAAATGAATATTATTGGCTACATTACATACACAGGCTGTGCTTCCTACTTAGTATGCCTGTGATTTACTCTTCCTCCCTCTCATTGCAATCCCATCATTCTGCTTATTCTAATTAAAAATTATTCCAATATTCTATATTGGTTTTATTTCAGCAGTTGATACAACAAAGGGGCTACCTGAACATTAGTGATGATCTAGAGGCAGAATAAATAGCGATCTCATTAAAACAATATAATTGAACAATACAGAGTGGGGGGTCTGCAGGAGCAGGGGGATGAGTCCTGTGGGAAGCTATGTTCTGGATATGATAAAACAGAAGGAATCTTCTTCTGCTCCTGCGGCCCCCAAACCGAGCCCCAGTGGCAGTGCGTCCAAAAGGGCGCACGAGCTCTGCCCCCTCTCTCCTGCCACCCCCCTAGCACCAATAGATAGATTCATGCATTGCATGAATCTATCTATGGCCGCCGCTGTCACCCCATATTTAAGCACCCGGCCCATTGCAGTGAGGCTGCAATTGATGTTTTTTTTTTCAGAATTTTTCAGTTTGTTTGCAAACAAATATCCTGGACTGGTCTTTGAGTAATAAGCATTTGGGAGTAGGGGTGAAACAAGTGGGAACCACTAGCAACCAAGCTGGAACCCATAGCAACCAAGCGATAAACCCCTAGCAACCATGTGGAGAACCCTAACAACTGAATGGGAACTCTCAGCAATTAAATGGGAACATTCAGCAATTATGTGGGAACCGTGACAACCAGCTGCAAGTAATCAGAAAGAGGCCTAAGAAGTCAACACTCAGCAAACCCTACAGGGACAGTGCTACATATGTTTAAGAAGGTCTGGGAAGGATTTTACATGCCTGATTTATATTTTGCACAATGGTATCAGGGTTGCTTTAAAGTTGCTTTTTAGCCTTAAACTAGGTATAGACTAGTAGAATTTTTCGTTCAACATTTTTTGTTTAAAGAACGCTTGTTTATTTTTCTAATCATTAATGGGATCAAATCGAGGTTCCTTTTCTACCACAGTTGCCAGAAGATTTGAAGGAGCAGGATGGAAAATGTTTCTCTATTGTATGAATTTATAACAGTGTATGTGTTTTTTTTGTTGGTAAAGTCCATTCACGCCGAAATTGAATGTTAAATGCAGCGAAAATCTTGAACTACTTTCGAACTACATTTTAATGTACTTAGAATTTTCGTATGAATTTTCCTGAGAACTTTCACACAAACTTTCGTTCAACATTTTACTAGTGTAAACCCAGCTTTAGTTTACTTTTGCAGTTGGGAGACCTTAAAAAATAGATGGTAGAGCCATGTTTCTTAATCGTACATCACAGAGCCATAGTAAATAAATAATTACCCCCAAGGGATTAATGGGACTTTAACGGCAACCTTATATTATAAAATTTAATTTATCAAGTAGAAAATGATGAAAAACATTGAAAAGAACATTGAAAAAAACAACATCGACAAGAACAACAGAGATATCATAAAAACAAGTATGAGGCTATACAGGCTGTACTGATATGCAGGAATGAAGGCTATATTCAATAGTCTTGTCACGAGGTCTTACGCGTTTCGGGACTAAACAGAGTGTCCCTTCATCAGAGACAGATCGTGAAGCACAATCCTATTGTATAATAGAATATGAAAAAACAATAATAAATACACAAAAGCAAACATAAAAATGACATTTGCAAGTACCACATATACAGCATTAGGTTCGTGTAAACAAAGACAAGGGGACACAACCTACCCAAACATACAGTATCAGAGCGTCCACGCCAAGGCTGCAGCGGCAACAATGTCAACCACCCACAGGTCCAAGAAAAAAGAGGGGGACCGGGGTGTATGGTTGGCCCCACTTTATCCACACTGATCCTAACCCACAAAGGAGGGGACACTCAGCAAACTGAATCGCAACACTACGGCCGGATAGAAATCTATAGAGTAATAGAGTATGTAAAACATAAGTTTAATGATGCCTATGTCAACTATGTGATTTCAGGGTCATAATACAAAAGGAAAATTAATTCAATGAACTAACTTCATACCAAAGTGTCCACCAGGTCAGTCAAGAGGTCTGGATAGGAGCCAGAAAAAATAGGAGAAGATCATCACTGTATAACATGGAACACAGGTAATCGAGTGAATGGATCCTCATAACAACAGTGTCTGTAAGAGACAGGAGGCAGCGTCATACAGGCAGCCATTCGGTACCAAACTTAAGAAGAGGGGTACACCTAAACACCAACCCAAACAAAGGAGCACTTACATATAGGTGGGAGACTGCTACTTGACAGGATGAGAGTGTATCATACAGCGCCATCCGGACCGTCCGTCGCCGAATGGGATAGTGACGGAAATACTGATCAGTGCTGAGTTATAAGAAGCCTAAAGGGGCGGAGACATACGTGGCGCCGCATTACGTATGCAGCGTCATCACGTCAGTTGACGCATAAGGCAGTATCCAGGGCGAGCGGCCGTATAACGGCGTCACGCCCACTGTGTCATCCTTTGCCAGGGCTCCAGAGCGGAAGACAATATTCATCTGTCAGGAGGTTCCGCCCACTAAGATGTATAGGGCGGCTGGGCGGTACTGATGGTTGCCTAGTAATAGATAAACAGACGCTATGAGACACAGCATTAGTAGGGCAAAGGCATGAAGATATAACTGATAACTGAAAACTGTGATTACACATTTGGGCTAGACCTATAGTTACCTAAACAGGATTGACAAAGAAAGATAGATAACATAAGAAAGGATATCATAAGGATAAAAAAACCCCCATCCATCTATAGCTGAGCGAGCGTTACCGAGGCCCGCAAAGGAGGGGGTAGGACCCCGAGCCACCGCTGCACGGCCCACCCCACAAGAGAACCCTGAAGGGGGGGTTGTGGGGGGGTCATGCAACGGCGGCCCACTGACGCAGGAAGGCCGCCAGGTGAGCAACAAGCCACTGAAACAGCAACAAAAATGCCCACCAGACCGCCATAGACTGTTCCCATGGGGGGCCTCTAAGTCCCGGGTGGCCCCCCTGCGCCGGGCGGGGTCAGCCAGATGTATAGGGACATCATTACATCCGCAAGCAGAACAGGCAGGGGAAGCTCCGACACTGACAGGGCAAAAGGGGAAATAAGGGCATACCACATATTTAATCTGGGCATGACAGATAAATCACAGAGCAATCATGACCATTGGGAAGAAAACGACTAAAAAATGATGGTGCACATAAAAGGTTGGAAGCAGGGGGAAACCTAGACATAGAGAGAGGCTACTGAAGAAGGTTACAGATCTTTTTCACAGGGACCTGATGTAAAGCCTTCTAAAAATGGTCTGTAGCTCAATTGTTCATTTAGGCCCGGGGGCGAGGTGGCAGCAAGGTCCATAATCCAGCGGGCTTCCCGCTGTAAGAGGACCTTGTTCCAATCCCCACCCCTCGGGTTGGGGTGGACTCTATCCAGAATCAGGAATTGGATTCCAGGGAAAATCCCACAGTGTTCATTAATGACATGCCTTCCCAGAGGGAGTTCAGGGTTGGCTTTTTTCATTGAGGTAATATGTCTCGAGGCCCGTGCAGAGAACTTCAATTTAGTCTTGCCAACGTAAAATCGTTCGCATTGACAAGTGAGGAGATACACTACCTCCTCGGTTTTGCAATTAAAGTAATGATGGGGTGTGTATGGTTGACCATTAGGGAGAATGTTGTTTGGGCTTGTGTTCATGTATCTGCATATCGGACACCCCCACATGTAAATGTCCCAACTCTTTTGCATGGGTCATTGCGAAACTCTCCCACAAATTCGCTGTGGACTAATTTATTTTTTAGTGAGCTGGCGGTATGTAATAGATGGTCGTGCAGATAGGTGTGGGCGTAAGTGCGGGTCGGTATATAGTATATGCCAGAAACTGTCAAAGATTGATCTGACAGATTCGTGCTGGTTACTAAACCTCATGATCATCCTCACTGGGGCACAATTGTCAGGCTTCTTTCGATGACTAAAGAGTATTTCACGTCTCTCCTGTCCGTTGGCTCTCCTAAATGCTTTTTTCAAAGTTGAATGTGAGTATCCCCTGAGGAGAAGTCTATCTCTCAGGGCCAATGCTTCACGTAGAAAAGATTCTTGGTCCGAGCAATTCCGCTTGAGCCTAAGATACTGGCTGTAAGGGATTGCCCGGAGAAGAGGCTGGGGGTGGGCACTGGAGGCGTGCAAAATAGTATTGCCTGCCGTGGGTTTGCGGAAGAGACCGCTTGATAGACACCATCATTACCAAAAACGCAGATGCCAGTCTAGGAATGTAACGCTAGTCTCGCTGTAAGTAAAGGTAAACTTTAAATTTAAGGTGTTTTGTTGCATGCAATTGATGCATTCCTCCAGAGCCATAATAGTTACTATTTGGGTTATATAGGCACCTTCAGGTGATGGACACTGGCACACCCTAGACAGGAAGTTTAACTCCCTATATAACCCCTCCCCTTACCGGCAGTAGCTCAGTTTTTTTGCCAGTGTCTAAGGTGTTGGTCACAAGTAAAAATATGTTGTGCTGAGCTCCGCTGGAGTAATCCTTGCTGGGGAATGCCATGCACCTGGATCCATTCAAAGTGTCTTTTTAGGCTTTTTAGGCCTTGTGTCGGAAGAAACAAGGTTTTGCTTGTAATGCTTCTCTTTTTAGAGAGCTGGACTCCGGCATCCAGTGCTTTGGTTTTTGTAGCCAAAAAGATTCCTGGCGAGGTGCTTTATGGGTCCAGGAGTGTGGATCCTAATAAAAAGGGGCCCCGGTTCCTGAAGGTTTTTAACGGAGCCCACGGTGATTAGGTGAAGATTGGGTCTGTGTGGTTTACCACAGAACCCTGCAGCTGGATAAGGTAAGTGGAGATTCCAAAGGAATTTTCTATTTCTTATGGGTTTTCTTTAAGTAAATGTCATGCCTAAAGTCGCCAACAGGGGCTGTCGAGCACAAACCTGTTCCATGCTGGTCTCGCTCTGTGTCAGATAAGCTGCACGCTTCTTCCAGCCCAAGCCTCAGTTAAATCGTTGGAAGGGGGATTTTTTTCTTTCAGATATCCCTCACCTGGACAGAAATATTTCTCTCTCCAGAAGGCATGGGAGCACGGATCAGTCAGCAGTATGCCGCACCGCTCCCGCCGTCACCGCCATAGCACAGCGGTTCTCTTCCTCTAGCCCTCCTCCTCTCCTTCATCCCAGCTCTCCCTGCATGTGATCCGGTCTGGATGAGAGCCCTGCTCGCACAGGAAAGCAGGCTTTTTAAAAAAGTAGGGGGGGGGGGGGGCGCGGTGGGAAGTCGGAGGGAGGGGGTGGGTCTTAACACGGCGTTGACGTTCCTCAGACGTTCTCAACGCAGGGGCTGTGTAAGCTATAAGATACACTTTTTGCAGGTGCATTTAGCTGACGGAGGGACACAGAGTAGATGGGGGCATGTGAGTGTGGTGACACAGGCATTCCAGGAAACATTTACTTAGCATCAGGCTGAGCATTAATAGCAGTGGCAGTGCTTGACTAATACTTAGCAGTGGGTGCAATTTTGGTAGTACCTCTGCATTTGTGCTTTGCACTATGGGTAGAAGAGGAGGTACAAACACCCCAAAAGACAAGGGCTCAAAGGGATCTCCCTCAGGCTCCGAGGACCCTGCCTCTGCAACACCATCTTCCCCTGAAAGACCTAGGGAGGCTGGTCAGAGTGAGCCATTGGGGTTGTCAGGGGTTGCTACTGCTTCCGACATTTCAGCCCCTGAATATATGACTAAGCAGGATTTTTCCTCAGCCATAATTGGATTAGAGGAAAGATTAGCAGCTTTAATCGCATCTTCACGAAGTGGAAGAAAATGCATGAGGTCCCCTTCTGCCACCCAGGACCCTCAAGCAGAGGAACGGGGCAGGGGGAAGATTAATTCCCCTCAGGGTATCATGAAGAGACTGATGACTCATCTTCCGTGGGTTCAAGTGGGGAAGGACCTTCTTCAGTTTCCTAAGCTGAAGTTGCTGGTGCAATCTCTTACTGAAATGGTCCGCTCCACATTTAAACTACCCTTAACGTCGGTTGAAAAGCCCACTTCTTCTTTGGGTTCACTAAAGCCGCCTCAAGCTTTGCGTGCTTTTCCTGACTATTCATTGCTGGAAAAGCTTGTATCCTGAGTGGGATCACCCAGATAAGCAATTTTTTCCTCCTAAAAAGTTCTCAACACTTTATCCTATGGAGGAAAAATTTACAAAGATGTGGGGTATACCAGCAATTGAGGCTGCTATATCCTCTGTGAATAAAAATTTGACTTGTCCAGTTGACAATGCTCAAATGCTTAGGGATCCAACTGATAAAAGATTGGAAATCCTGTGAAAAAACAATTTTTCTTTGACAGGTTCAGCGGCTCAACCTGCAATGGCAGCAATTGGGGTATGTCAATCCTTGAGACATCACTTGAAACAGGTGCTCAAGGTTTTCCCTGAACAGCAGGCCCAGGAGCTAGCTGAGCTACCAGGGGCTTTGTGTTTTGCAATGGATGCAATCAGAGATTCTATTCTTCAAACCTCTTGTCTTACGCTTGGGTTGGTACATATGCATAGAATCTTATGTTTGAAAAATTGGTCGGCCAAAGCACCATGCAAAAAGCTCCTGTCTGGGTTTCCTTTCCGTGGTAAAAGGCTGTTTGGGTACGATTTGGACAAATATATCCAGAAGATATCAAATGGGAAAAGTACCCTTTTGCCACTTAAGAAAAGGAGTAAATGTCCCTCATTTAGGCGGGCTCTTTCTCCAGTGCCAGGGACGTCGGTCTCCAGGCAGTCGCGACGGCTTCCACCGTCAGGTTCAAGAGGTAAAACTCAAAGTCAACCACAGAGACAGAAGAAGTCCTGGGGGAGGAAACCTTCAAGACAGAACACTAAAGCCTCCTTATGAAGAGGCGCCCACTCACTCGAGTGGGGGGAAAACTTCTGCAGTTCTCAGGGTTCTGGCAGGAGGAGTTTCGAGACAGATGGGTGGTCTCCACGATAACTCTAGGTTACAAGCTGGAGTTCGGAGAATTCCCATCTCCTCGTTTTCTCAGGTCAAATGTTCCCAAAGATCCAGAGAAAAAGAAGTCTCTCTTTCAAGCGTTAGACCGACTTTTGTCACAAAAAGTGATCATGGTGGTCCCCATGAATGAGCAGGGGTTTGGGTTTTATTCAAACCTTTTCACTCAACCAAAACCAAATGGAAACCAAATGTCAGACCCATTCTGGTTATCAGAGACCTAAACCGGTTTCTAAATGTCTGCTCTTTTCGCATGGAATCAATTAGATCAGTAGTCTCCAGCCTACAAGGAGGAGAACTTCTGGCGTCAGTCGACATCAAGGATGCATATCTACATGTGCCTATTTTCCCCGCTCATCAGAGATATCTGCGTTTCGAAGTAGAAAAACTTCATTTTCAGTTTGTGGCTCTGCCTTTCAGTCTAGCTACTGCACCTCGAGTGTTTACAAAGGTCCTGCCCCCTTCTTTAGCCAGATTAAGGGCCCAAGGTATAACGATTATAGTTTACCTAGACAACCTACTCTTGATAGATCAGTCGGTAGCCCGCTTAGACCAAAGTATGGTCACCACAGTCAACTACCTGAAATGAATAGGTTGGGTTCTCAACCTAGAGAAATCTTCCTTAGAACCTTTAAGGAGACTAGAGTACTTGGGTCTGATCATAGATACAGCCCAGAAAAGGGTATTCTTGCCCCAGGCAAAGATCAGCGCCATAAAGGAACTGATTAGGGTAGTCAAAGCGAAAAAGAAGCCTTCCATTCGGTTTTGAATGAGGTTGTTGGGAAAGATGGTGGCTTCATTCGAGGCCGTTCCTAATGCTCAGTTTCATTCGAGGCTGCTGCAAAACAGTATCCTATCAGCTTGGAACAAGAAGGTCCAAGCTCTAGATTTCCCAATGTGTCTGTCTCCAAAAGTGCGCCGGAGCCTCAGGTGGTGGTTGATAACCAAAAATCTGCAAAAGGGAAAATCCTTGCCATCAGTCACCTGGAAGGTGGTAACAACATATGCCAGCCTTTTGGGTTGGGGAGCAGTCCTAAAAGAGGCAACTGTGCAGGGGAAATGGTCCAGATCAGAAATGGCCTTACCCATCAATATTCTAGAGATTCGGGCAGTGCGCTTGGCCCTGAGAGCCTGGACGGTCAGGTTATGGAATTGTCCTATCAGGATCCAATCCAACAATGCCACAGCAGTGGCATATATCAATCACCAAGGGGGCACAAGAAGTTGTGCGGCCCAGAGAGAGGTGAGTCATATTCTAACTTGGGCAGCGAACAATGTACCTTGCCTATCATTCTTCATTCCAGGAATAGACAATTGGCAGGCGGACTACTTGAGTCGCCAGCAGTTGTTTCCGGGATGGTCCCTTCATCCCGACATCTTCCAGGCTATATGCCAAAGATGGGGGATCCCAGGCATAGATCTGTTTGCATCCAGGTTCAACAACAAAGTAGACAACTTTGTGTCAAGAACAAGGGATCCACTCGCTTACGGAACAGATGCATTGGTGACCCCGTGGGATCAGTTCTCACTAATTTATGCATTCCCTCCTATTCTGCTGATACCACGGCTTTTCGCAGGATCAAGCAGGAAGGGAAGTCAAAGATCCTTGTGGCCCAGAAGATCTTGGTATTCAGAGATCATAAGGATGGCGGTAGGGGACCCATGGACCCTACCACCACGTCCAGACCTACTCTCACAAGGTCCGGTATTCCATCCTACCTTACAAACGCTAAATTTAATGGTTTGGCTATTGAGACCCACATTCTGAAGAAGCGTGGGTTGTTAGGTTCAGTGGTAGCTACCTTGATTATACTTTGGAGGCCGGCTTCCTTGCATTATATTATAGAGTCTGGAAGGCATATGTCTCCTGGTGTGAATCCAGGGGTTGGCACCCCAGGAAGTATGTCATCATAGGTAGAATCCTTGATTTTCTGCAGATGGTGTTAGAAATGAAGCTGGCCTTGAGTACTATCAAAGGCCAGGTCTCAGCCTTATCATTATTTCAATGACCACTTGCTTTGCATTCTTTGGTTCGTAGCTTTATTCAGGGGGTAACACGGCTTAGTCCTCCGGTTAGGTCACCCCTGAACCTTGGGACTTCAATTTGGTTCTGTTGGTTTTACAAAAACAGCCTTTTGAGCCGATACGACATATTCCCTTGGTCCTTTTGACAAGGAAACTAGTTTTTCTTTTTTTTTTTTCTTTTTTTAAATACTCACATTTCATCATTATCAATTCCTTTGTTTCTTTCATATTAATAAATGCACACCAAAAAAAACAAGAATAAATCACTATACGTTTCATTTAACCCTGAAAAACAACACCAAAAACTAACATTTTTTTTTAAAGAGGATGGAGACTGGAGGGAACAAAAGGAAAGAAAAGAAGCAAAAACTTTCTCCTTCCCCCTCCCTCCACTCCCCCCCTCAAGGAACAAGAGTTAAGATACCCACTTACCCTGGCTGCAGCCTCCACTTCCACATTGTTCATTACCACTAAGAGTTAATAATCAGTTTAACCATCCATCCCAGATTCTATGATATTTCTGAGGTGTTCCTCTATGCTCGTACATGAAGTTCTCATATGGGAGTATTTGATTTATCGCCTTAAGCCATCGATCCCTTGAGGGGGATATTTGTTGCATCCACCTAAGGATGATTTGCTTGCGTTCTATAAATAACGTTTCTTGTAGACAGGTCTTGGCATATCCAGTCACCCTCTGGCTCTCCATCAGTCCCAGCAAGCAGACCTCTGGAGTAAATGGGATACATTCTCCCAGCACTTTTGACAATATATCCAAGACCTGTCTCCAATATCTACTAATGTCCGGGCAGGACCACATTCAAGCGGAAGTGCACCCGCACCGCCAAAAAAAAAAAATCTTAAAAGCCAGCAGCTACAAATACTGCAGCTGCTGACTTTTAATACATGGCCACTTACCTGTCCCAGGGTCCAGCGATGTCGGCAGGCGACGCCGAGAACCCGCTCGGTTCTCGGCAGCTGCCACCGCCATCCTATGTGAGGGAATCAGGAAGTGAAGCGTTGCGGCTTTACTTTCCGGTTCCCTACTGCGCGTGCGCGGGTCGCGCTGCGCGTCCCAAGTGGTCCCGCCCTCTCTCCTGGGAGCTGTGTGTTTCCCAGGAGACAGCGCGGTGGGGACGGTAAGAAGCGTAGACTCCCATGGGAGTCTATGCCGGAAGTCTTAGACAGGTATCTGCACCCCCCTCCTCCCCCCTGAAAGGTGCCAAATGTGACACCGGAGGGGGGGAGGGTTCCGAAAAGCGGAAGTTCCATTTTTGTGTGGAACTCCGCTTTAAATGCTCAAAGTCGGCCTCTGGTAAACAACACCTTGCACATTCCGCATTCTCCGTTCGTCCCCTTAAACATAATTTGCGGGGGGTGTCAGATAAGCTTTATGTGTTATATATAACTGTATCAATCTATTATTACTTGCAGGCGACACTACCAAGTGTGATTAACATGCCTCCTTCCAAGTCTCTTCTGTCATAGATGTACAAATCTTTTGCCACTTCCTCTTAATCTGGAGCGGGGCATCCCTTGTCTTAACCTACATTAAATATGTATATAATTTAGATACTAATCCCCTTGGTCCCTGGGTTCTTAATATTCCAATTAGGGGGAATTTTGATATATTAATACTTTTACTACCAAATTGAGCACCTAGCACATGCCTTAGCTGTAAAAATCTATAGAAATTCTTATCTATTAGGTTATATTGTGTTTTTAAAAAATCAAATGAGCATATGCTCCCACTTTGATAAACTTGTTCCAGCTCCACTATACCTTTTTTGTATCCAGAATTTACTATCTTGTAGTGTACTTAATTCTTCAAATAATGGATTATTCCACATGGGTAGTTCGGATGGGATATCTTTGAATCTTGTTCATTTTTTTGCCTCTCGCCATACCGATCGAATCAATGAGAGCATGGGGATCTTAACCCTTGGTAGTTGTGTACCTCTTACTTCCAATCCTATCAATAAATTCTCTGCCTGAATTATCTTTAACAGGTGCTTCTCCACCCCCAGACTTTGTTCTTGTATAAGCCAGTTACGCAAATGTCTTAATTGTCCCACCAGATAGTACAGATACATATCTGGCAGAGCCAATCCTGCCTCTGTTTTTGGGCGCTGTAATGTTGTAAGTTTTACTTTACATCTGCCTTTGGCCCATATAAATTTAGTAAGTTGAGAGTTTAGGCTTTTAAAGATCTTTTTAGGAACTACCACTGGGGAATGTGAAAAAATATATAAACACTTTGGCAATAAAATAATTTTAATTAAATTTATTCTACCCACCACAGAAAGTGGTTACTCCAGTTTTTCAGCTTTGATAGAGTATATTAAATCTATGGATTTACATTCGTTGCCAGTACATCCCAAGGTTGTCTTGTTATATAGATTCCTAGATACTTAAAGGAGTCCACTATTCTCAGTGGGGTATCTATCCTTTCCACCATTTCTAGTTCTTGATGCAGTGGCATAAGGAAAGACTTCTGCCAATTAATCTTAAGCCCTGAATACTGGCCAAAGGTGTCTATTATACTCATATCTTTCGTCAGGGTGTTCTGTGTATCCCGCATATATAGTATAATATCGTCCGCATAAAGACCAATCTGTTCTATACTATCCCCCAACTCTATCCCCTGGTATTCTTCAGTCTGCCAAAACCGTAGGGCCAGGGACTCAATTGTAATGGCAAATAAAAGGGGAGATAGTGGACACCCCTGCCTCATACCCCTGAATAGATTTATTGATGGGGGTCAGTATTCCATTAATCAATAATTTTGATGTCGGGTTTGCATATAATATTTTAACCAATTGTTTAAATACATTGCCAAACCCAAACTTCCCCAGTGTTGCCTGCAAAAATCTCCATTCTACAGAGTCAAAGGCTTTGGATGTATCAAGAAATGCTAGAGCCCCTGACTCTGGAATATATTCCCTCATTTGTGCCACTAGTTGCGTTCTAAGAATATTTATCGATGTTGATTTACCAGGTATAAACCTTGTCTGGTCTGTGTGGATTATAGATGTTATTACAGTGTTTAATCTTCTAGCCAGTATCCTGGCAAGGGTTTTGTAATCACAGTTTAACAAGGATATTGGCTATGCGCACTGCCACAAAAACTGGGTGCATTCAAGCTTTACAGAGGGAGTGGCTTAAGGGGCATGGTTAAACAAAACCCAGGCTTCGGATATGTCCTAGAGGGTCACTATGGGAGGTTAGAGGGCTTGTGCTGGGGGGGTTTTGATACGTATTGGGGATGCTTTGGGAGGGGAGCAGACTTGTGCTAGAAAGTGGGGAGGGGGGATTTCAAATCAGCACGTTTTCTCTCCTTCCAAAGCTCCCCTTTAGAACATATCCTCTTTCCCCCTTGTTACCTGCCCCCCTTCACCCCCCCCTTCCTGGTCACTGTGTCCCTAATCCCATGCAAGTATCTGTTAAACCTACTGCAGACCTCCGATCAGCGTAGCAGAAGCAGAATGGTGTTCCTCTTATCCGGCTCCTCCTCCTGTGTACAGGAAAACAGAGCCAGGGAGGAGGAGGCGGCGTCAGTCCAGTTAGTGGGTTACTGTGACAAGCAGCCGGTGGTAAGATGCCAGCTGCAATACAGACACTGGATCACAAAAACAGAGCTGAGATGGTTGGGAGATGTGCATGTGGGCTGGCGGCTCAAGGCCACCAGGCAAATGCCCTGTGTGCCCTATGGCCAGTCCGGGACTGCCCATCAACATTTTTACTTTTGCTGTTATGCTGAAGTTTATTATGTATTTTCAGACATCTCAACCTGCAAAAACTCCTTTCAGGGAGGTGGCGCTCTCAGGGGTTTACTTCTTCTGAGAGATATTAAAGGAACACTAACCACGATGACCATCTTTATCCCTAACTTCCGTCTCCAGTATCATCCTCATTCTATTTCACACTGTATCCAAGTCTTCCTCATCCCTGAATACTTAATAAATATATGTCCTCATTCCTCTCCACAGTGTGACCTCATCATCCTCAATCCCAACACCCCCTCCAAAATCATCATCCTTGTCCCTCTCCACAGTCATCCTCATTCCTCTCCACATTGTAACCTCATCATCCACTTCAAACTCCATAGTCATCCTTATTGATCTTCCTCATTCCTATAATCACCCCCGTCATCCTCATCCCTCTCCGGAATGACCCTCATCTCTCTCCACAAATGTAACTCCATCATTCTCATCTTTCTCCATAACCATCTTCACCCCCAACTTCACTCTCCATAATCATCCCCATCCCTCCCTGCTTTGTAACCCATCATCCTCATCCTTGTATTCTCTATGTGCTCTTTCCTCTATTTACTCTATCACCACATGATCCATCTTCATCCTCATGCATAAAGCAGCCTCTATCCTTCCCTCTCTCCATAATCACCCATCATCCTCATCCCCACCATCCTTTTTCACCATCTTATTCATCCCTGTAGCTCTTCTTTTTCCTTATGACATAGGACACTCTCCTGTTGTCAGGGTATATGACCTGTACTGTCATGTAATCTATGGTGTAAGATGTGTTCTTAGTACAGTCAGAGAAAGTGGCTGCCACAGCACACTTGCTTCTCTCCGTGTTGCTCTTTCCTGGCACCAGAGAAGGTGGGCTGGGTGTGACCACCTCTGAGGCCAGCCACACCCCTTCCCCGAGTCCCAGACAATCAAAATGTGAGCTTAGGAGCAGGCTCTGCCTCAGGGGTGTACTCAGTAGGAGTGAGTCCCCAATAAGAGAGCACTGATCAGATACAGAGGAGGGAGAAAGTAGGAAGAGGAATTAGTTTCATCGGCATGTATTCCTCTTTGACTGTGGTTGCGGCCGTTCTTCTTGTGTGGCTGGGGCTGGCAGCCGGGATATTGCGGGGCACTTGCGGGTGGGACAGCGAAAATGCGGGAGGCTTGGGATGTCTGAATTTTTTGTCCTTCCTTTTGAGACCTAATTAAAACTATTGAACAAGAAAACAAAAGACATCTTGCCTTATTGTCCTCACTGAACCATCTGCAGATCCTACTATGTAGAGGAGCTGATTATATCCCACATTTTTTAAATACTTGTATGCACTCAGTATGTAGACATAGGACGAACTCCTGCCATGTCTCCAGTTATGTGAACTGGTAAAGTGGTTGTTAACTTAGAAGTATAAATCACTGGCAGCCCCTCTATTATAGATAGGCATACCACACTGTATACGTCTTTTATAAAAAATGAGGCATGTAAATACCTTTTTAGAGCTATCTTTAGGCCGGTCACATGACTCGTGGCCGCTGTACAGCTCTGATACATGGCTACTGCAGGAGGGACCGAGATCTCCCTCTGATGTCAGCAGGGGAGGTCACATGGCTGCTCAACCCCTCCTGCAGTAACCCTGGAGACCGGCTGCGAGTCACGTTACCAGCCTGAAGATCGCTCTGAGAATTAAGCCTGGTTTTTAAAATATCCAGTGCAATCATTAAGAGGTCAGAAGACAGGTTTGGTGTAGTGCAACATTTTAAAAGTTAAAAAATACATTTTATCAAAGTCTAATAAGACCAAAATGAGGGAAAACTGAGCAGGAACAAAGGACATAGGGGTTTGGATACATACAAAGAAAATTGCTCCATATGAGGAACAGTTGAGAGCTTTGGAGGTGTGTTTGTCATATCAACAGCGTTGTCTATTTATATGCATGCTCTTTGGTACACTCTTGAAATGCAAAGCACAATGTCACTGGCAGTTCATCAGACGCAGGTGGATGAACCTTTAGCTTTTATTTGGTAGCACAGTCTGCTTCTGCCACGCTTCACGGTTCCAAAAACTCTTTTGTAGGTTGTTTACATATTCCATTTATAGCTCCTGTCCTCACCTCACCTGTACTCCTCCCTCCGCTTGTAATCTGTGGGTAAAGAGATGTAGATGGCAATCGGTGTATTGCCAACACAATGTGTGTGCTTCTGTTTAAAATAAACATAGTGCCCATTACAAATTACCCAGAGCTAGCTGCACCGAGACACCTTTGTTCACTCAAGAACATTGACTCTGTATAGGGGTTGATTTACTAAAACTGAAGAGTGCAAAATCTGGTGCAGCTGTACATTTGTAGTCAATCAGCTTCTAACTTCAGCCTGTTCAAATAAGCTTTGACAAAAAAATAAAAATCCTGCAAGCTGATTTGGTTTCTATGCAGAGCTGCACCAGATGTTTCACTTTCCAGTAAATCAATCCTTAAGCTGGACATTAGCAATGCACTATGCTCTACAACTGGTTTATTACTGTAACTGTAGTGCAGTATACCCAAGAATTGCTTTTCCATGTCTGGTAGTCGACATTGTAACAAAAGGAATACACAACCCCAATTCCAAAAAAAATTGATACGCTGTGCAAAATGAAAACAGAATGTAATGATTTGAAAATCTCATATACCGTATATACTCGAGTATAAGTCGAGATTTTCAGCCCTTTTTTTGGGGCTGAAAGTGCCCCCCTCGACTTATACTCGAGTCACCGTCGTCTGCCTGCATGACACACTGATCATGTAGCCAGACGGCGGCCAGCGTGTGCTACATACCATTCGGCAGCCTCTCACTGTTCAAACGCCGCGCTTCCTCCTCGTCTGTGATAGGCAGAAAACTCCATTTCCTAGCAGCTTATCACGGACATTCTCTCATCCTCGTCCATGGTATGAGGATGAGAGAATGTCCGTGATAGGCTGACAGCTGACTGCTGGGAAATGGAGTTTTCTGCCTATAACGGACGAGAAGGCGTGGCTTTTGAACAGTAAATGTCCGCCGAATAGTAATAGCACACGCTGATCGGTGGATGCAGAGCGGCACACGAAGGCATGCACAGGACACAGGTAGGATGCACACATACACAGGACACATGCACACTTACACAGGGACACATGCACACATACACAGGGACACATGCACAGGACACAGGTACAGGACACATGCATATATACACAGGACACATGCACATATACACAGGACACATGCACATATACACAGGACACATGCACATATACACAGGACACAGGACACATGCACAGTACACAGGGAGGTATACAGCTGCAGATGGGCATTGTTGACCCTCTTTTTCCACTTAGAGTAGCTGCTGCATTTCTCACCCTTGTCTTATACTCGGGTCAATACGTTTTCCCCATTTTTTTTTTGTGGTAAATTAGGGCCTCGCCTTATACTCGGATCGACTTATACTCGAATATATACTGTACCCATATTTTATTCACAATTGAAATAGAAAACATATTAAATGTTTAAACTGGAAAATGTACAATTTTAGGGAAAAAAAATAAGATCATTTTGAAGTTGATGGCTGCAACACATCTCAAAAAAGTTGGCACAGGCCAACAAAAAGCTGGCAAAGTAAAACCCCAGTTGCAGTTGGAACGAGGTCATGTTTATTACGGTGTAGCATCCCCTCTGCTTTTAACAACACTCTGTAAACACCCTTCTTTCCCTACCACATACTTACTTATACCACACTTGTGGGATTTGTTGGGGTGGGCAGAAGCCATCATTACATCACCTTAGCGCGGAATATTATACTAATTTCTTTACTCTGTAATTGTGTATTTTCATTGTCTAAATGGGTCACAAGAACTTGCAATGGTTTAAGGCACTTGCAAGCCAATCTCCAGTTCTGCATCTTTTGAGGAACCCCTAACAATTGTCCAGCGAGATAAATTGTCATTGGTGGTTGTGGAGTGAGAAAGACATTTGTGTAGCCCAAGCATTACAGACTATTCACAGCAGTAGTTCTGCAAAAAAGGGCAGCAGAGGAAGCAACCAATACAGGCTCCATGGGGCAGTTAGATGCAGTACAAAATGTTTAGTGTATGTATGTATGTATATATAGGTTTTTTGTGATTTTAAAGTTTTTTATTTTGTAAGTGCAACTTGTCTATTTGGGGGCTTTGAATAAATTTGTATACGGAGAACACTGTGGTCTCTATACTTATTATTTACATGTCCTGAACTCATGGAATCTTGAGCCAAGCTGGGAGATGATCCGCTTCTTTGGATATTAATGAGCTGAGTTACCATTAGGAAAAGAGCCATCTGGATTACCCACCATTGATTGGGAAGAGGAAGTGAGAGCAAAGAGCTCGTGGGGAGATCCGCATACGAGTCTTGACTCATCTGGGAGATGAGCGCGCATTTTTACTGGTGGTGGTGTGCACTCCTTTTGAGGACGAACAATCACTGTGGTGGAATTGTGTTTTTCATGTTTTATTTCTTCATTTTTTAATTTTATGGACTATTCATTTATATGTAGGATTTATTTATTTTAGAGATTTGCACGTAATATTTATAATTTTACACATAGCGCTACATTTATTATTTACTATCCAACTAGCCTGTTCAGTTTGCAAAGTATTATTCCCCAGAGCTTAGTGATTGTGGTGCAATTTCACTTTGCACAGAATACACAACCACATGCAAGGGAAAAAAAAAAAAACTGCATTTTTTTTCTTGCACGCAATTGGATGATGGACGTCAGCAGAGCTTCACCCTATTTACTAAGCTTTGGGGAAAATTCTCTTGCAAAGTGCTACGTCCCCTGCAAAGGGAAAAGTCTATTTGGCTTTAGTAAATCAACCCCTAAAGGATAAAAAGTTTGTTGACACCTAAACATCACTCCTATATGAGGTTATTGGACATCCTATTACAAAATCATGGGCATTATATGGCATGACCCCGCTCCCCTTTGTTGTTATACTCTTCTGTGAAGGCTTTCCAGAAGATTGGGGAGAGTGCTGATGGGAATTTGTGCTCTAACAGTCAAAATGTTGCTACTGTACAGTATGTGTGTCTTGGGGCACATTAATAAATTAAAAGAACCACGTGCATTGTAATCTTCAGTCAGGGCCAGATTAAGAGCATCATGGGCCTGGTGCTGAGGATCTCGGTGGGCCTTTTTATGGAAACAAAATGAAAATGCAAACAATTTTTCGCTAAAACGAATTAAATATACTCTCACTAGTAATACCAGCCGTGCAGCCTCTGAGCAGCAGCAGCAATACCACCTGCTATGCGGTCTCTCACCAGCAGCAAGATAGGGAGACCACATTTCCAAACTGTCATTTAGGGACAACCCCCTCTTCCCAAAAAAAGATGAGGGTGGAGGATGTAGTCTCGGGGTTGGCAGGGAAATCGGCAGTGGAGGTGATTTGTCAGGCAAATGGCTGGTGTTAGTACTTAAAATCAATCATCCTGACACCATGCTTGATATGGTGTCAGGATGATCAAATTCCATTATTTCAGTTACTACATTGTAATATATAGTGAAATAGTTCAACTCACCATCATGCAGAATCAGTGGGAACCTGAGCTTGTCACTTGCCACCAGATGCAGCTTGTCACTTGCCACCCATAGCCTGCCACCAGATGTAGAGTATCACTTTCCACAGTTGCCTGCCGCTAGATGCAGCATGTCACTTGCCACCAGCAGCCTGCCACCAGATACAGTGTGCCACTTGCAACCAGATACAGTGTGCCACTTGCTACCCACAGCCTGCCACAGATACAGTGTGCTACTTGCCACCAGCAGCATGCCACCAGATACAGTGGGCCACTTGCCACCAGCAGCCTTTCACCAGATACAGTGCGCCACTTGCCAACCACAGCCTGCCACCAGATACAGTGTGCCACTTGCTACCGACAGCCTGCCACCAGATACAGTGTGCCACTTGCCACCAGCAGCCTGCCACCAGATACATTGTGCCACTTGCCACCAGATATAGTGTGCCACTTGCCACCAGCAGCCTGCCACCAGATACAGTGTGTCACTTGCTACCAGCAGCCTTCCACCAGATACAGTGTGCCACTTGCCACCAGCAGCCTGCCACCAGATAGTGTACCACTTGCCACCAGCAGCCTGCCACCAGATACAGTGTGCCACTTGCCACCAGATATAGTGTGCCACTTGCCACCAGCAGCCTGCCACCAGATACAGTGTGTCACTTGCTACCAGCAGCCTTCCACCAGATACAGTGTGCCACTTGCCACCAGCAGCCTGCCACCAGATAGTGTACCACTTGCCACCAGCAGCCTGCCACCAGATACAGTGTGCCACTTGCCACCAGATATAGTGTGCCACTTGCCACCAGCAGCCTGCCACCAGATACAGTGTGTCACTTGCTACCAGCAGCCTTCCACCAGATACAGTGTGCCACTTGCCACCAGCAGCCTGCCACCAGATAGTGTACCACTTGCCACCAGCAGCCTGCCACCAGATACATAGTGCCACTTGCCACCAGATACATAGTGCCACTTGCCACCAGATATAGTGTGCCACTTGCCACCAGCAGCCTGCCACCAGATACAGTGTGTCACTTGCTACCAGCAGCCTTCCACCAGATAGTGTACCACTTGCCACCAGCAGCCTGCCACCAGATACAGTGTGCCACTTGCCACCAGATATAGTGTGCCACTTGCCACCAGCAGCCTGCCACCAGATACAGTGCGTCACTTGCTACCAGCAGCCTTCCACCAGATACAGTGTGCCACTTGCCACCAGCAGCCTGCCACCAGATAGTGTACCACTTGCCACCAGCAGCCTGCCACCAGATACAGTGTGCCACTTGCCACCAGATATAGTGTGCCACTTGCCACCAGCAGCCTGCCACCAGATACAGTGTGTCACTTGCTACCAGCAGCCTTCCACCAGATACAGTGTGCCACTTGCCACCAGCAGCCTGCCACCAGATAGTGTACCACTTGCCACCAGCAGCCTGCCACCAGATACATAGTGCCACTTGCCACCAGATACATAGTGCCACTTGCCACCAGATATAGTGTGCCACTTGCCACCAGCAGCCTGCCACCAGATACAGTGTGTCACTTGCTACCAGCAGCCTTCCACCAGATACAGTGTGCCACTTGTCACCTGCAGCCTGCTACTCCCTCCAGGACTCTTCCAGGATGGAAAGAAGGGACAGGGCCTGCATAGTCAAACAAATCCCTGGAGTTCCCACCCCTCCTCATCTGGGATGGTATGGTTGTGTGTAAAATGAATGCCAGCAGTATTGATCAGACCAAGTTCTACAGAGGGGGGTGTGTACAAGCCTTTGGGCTCACACTGGTGTGCTGCAGTTTGGGCACACTGCTTGTGTATCTGCAGTTTTAGCTGCAGACCTATTGCTTTATATCAGGTTGCATATTTTTGCCGCATTTTCTGACAGTGCCCCAAAGATAAAATGCAGCACGCAGGAATTTTGGTGCGCTTTCAGAAAAAACATGCAACCTAATAGAAATCAATAGGACTGTGGGTAAAACGCAGGAAAACTGCGGATACACCAGCAATGGGCCAAAACACAGCAAAGCAGTGCAAACCCACCTAAAAGCACAAGGAGCCAAGTCTACATATTGACTGCAGTTATAACAGCCATTGCTGAAAATAAAGGTAAAAGAGGGGGAGAGAAGGGAGATAAGAGTCCAGTCACTGAGCTCACACTTGGATGGTCGGAAGCTCATCACTCAGATATCTGTTCAGTTCACCTTCTATCTGCCGGCTGCTCTGTTCATAATTTCCCAACCCACACAGCTCCTTCACTGCACACAGAGAGAGAAGAGAGAGGGGAGGGGGAAGGCAGAGCCATTTGTGTAGGGGGGGAACTGTGCACTGTGACACAAATAACCACAGTAAGCCAACACAGATGCAGCCAGACACCCCTACATTTACACACAGCTTCTCCTGTCCCATAGATGTTTATGGACAGGAGAAATCAGGCTTATAATGCTGGCTGGGAGGGCCGATTTTAAGGCAGGGGCCTGGAGCTGCAGCTCCATCAGCCCCTATGTTAATCCGGCCCTGTCTTCAGTACTGCAATGCAAAATTATAAAGCTAGCCTAAAACTACCACATCCTTTTTAATGTACTGAGATTGGTGACCCTGAGTAAAGAATGAGATTGTGATTTTGTAACCTTAAAGAGGAGTTCCACCCAGGGGGGCCGTCAAAAAAAAAAAAAATTAAAAGTCAGCAGCTACAAATACTGCAGCTGCTGACTTTTAATTGGACACTCACCTGTCCCTGGGTCCAGCGATGCGGGGGATCGAAGCCCCGCTCGTCCCCCCCCTCCGCTCGTCGGCGCCGGCATTTCAACTGTGGGCGCCGGGCTGTGGCTTCACAGCCTGGCACCCACTGCGCGAGCGGCACCGCATGCCGTGATTGGCCGCTCAATCACCTGGGACCTGTAATGGGTCCCAGATGATTGACAGGAGGGAGGGAGCAGAGCGGAGCCCTTCCTGTGCCGAGGGGGAAGTGATGTCACCAGCCCAGGCAAAGGAACAGGCAGACTACGAGGGACCACCTACCAACAGGCATTTAGAGGTAAGTGAAAAAAAAAAATATCCAAATGTTTTTTTTTTTTTTTTTTTAGAATTTTTCCAGGTATTATTGTTTTTTGGGTGGAACCCCACTTTAAGTCATTGGCCTACTTACTGTAATGCCCCGTACACACGGTCGGATTTTCCGATGGAAGATCTCCGATCGGAGCGTGTTGTCGGAAATTCCGACCGTGTGTAGGCTCCATTTTCCATCGGATTTTCCGACACACAAAGTTTGAGAGCAGGATATAAAATTTTCCGACAACAAAATCCGTTGTCGGAAATTCCGATCGTGTGTACACAAATCCGACGGACAAAGTGCCACGCATGCTCAGAATAAATAAAGAGATGAAAGCTATTGGCCACTGCCCCGTTTATAGTCCCGACGTACGTGTTTTACGTCACCGCGTTCAGAGCGATCGGATTTTCCGACAACTTTGTGTGACCGTGTGTATGCAAGACAAGTTTGAGCCAACATCCGCCAGAAAAAATCCATGGATTTTGTTGTCGGAATGTCCGAACAAAGTCCGACCGTGTGTACGGGGCATAAGGGTGTTCATCAATAAGCCTCTTTGTGCATCTCATAGTAATGCTTTACACCAGGTTGTGTTCTTGCACATTTCCAGTTTTTAGAATTTCAGAGGCAATCAACACACAGGATATGGGCTAATCTCAGAAGAGTAACTACATCCAATTTTTTCATTTGATATGGGAAGTGAGATTCTATATAGTAGTCATTTCATGTACCCACATCACAACATATGAAGTTAAAAGTATATCTTTTATTATCATCACATAAAACAATGTATTTAAAAAATGTTTGTGGTTCATGAGCCCTCATACTATGACCTATGTCCACCCAATAAACATTGGCTGTCTTAGCAATAATACATTAGTCCTTGTGTTTTTCACAGCTTGGTCCATCATACGTAGCTCTGCTAATGCAGTGGTGGAGGGATGTAGATTTGTGAACACATTTCTGAGAATTATCTGCTACTGCAGGAGAATTTCAGGGGAAAAACTTCTATATATGAGTTTCCAGGTTCATCCATCTGTCATGACTATCTCAAGGAGCTCATGCTGGATATTTGAGGTTGAGGGACAATGCATCAGGGAGGGTGATGTCATGGCTTTATCTTTATGAAATAAAATGTATGTGGGTGGTTCAACATTTACCAATCTGTTTTGGGTGGGTGTAGCCTTTAAACCAGAGATGTAGTTGTGTTGTAATAACGAAATCACCACTTCCATCCAATACATTAGGTGCCTCCATGTGCCGTCCATATATCTTCTTTGGAAGCCCCCAAAGCTGGGCTCTATTATGCATTTTTTGGCCCTATGATACAGTGTTGGTCAATGTGGCTTGCATGCCAGTGATGGGCCTAAAAGAAGTACATGACACAGGAGGAAGTGGTGCCCGACACAAACTTTCTAAACTAAGTAATGTTTTTAATATAATGTCCCAGTAGCCCTGAAAAATTAGGCTACCTGCAGGCACTTGGGTTTGACTACTGATCAAAGTGGCATTTCAGTAGCTTTAAAATGACTAGAGGTATACATTAAAAATCCATTGTACAGTGTTATGTTGTATATTCTAGTTAATGTAAAACAAGAACACCTCTCGGAAAAAAAATTTTTAGGAACAAAGTTCCAAAACCTGGGGCAGTCCCTGGGAATGAGAGAGAGCGAGTGTGCATAATATAAAATGTTTCATAATTTCTACCAATTTAATCATGCTGTAGTGTTGGAAGTGGAACCCATTATACATATCAATTAGATGAACAGGGAACTGTGGTACTATTATTCACAACAGACATCTTTAGTCTTTTGACAGGGGATGTTGGACTTTAAGGTGACAGAAAATAATCTGACGAGATCATTTAGCTAAACATTAACTGAAACTCAGTAACAATGTATGACACAATTCCTGGTTCATACTGTACTGTATGCAACATCAATCACCAAGGGGTTGATGGTATACTCAGTGCACTCAGTGTTGGGACAAGGCCATTTGGTGCCCAGGGCGAACATGGCAAACTGCGACCCCCCCCTCCCTCATTTTTAGGAAAGAATCAATGTCGTTTTTAAAACAATAAAAATTCAATTTGTTTCTATTGCATTTAACCTGAGTTCACTCACACATTTTAATTATATGTATTTTTAATAGAGGCATTTTGAAATAATAATATCCACATCTCCCCAACTGTAATGTCCACATCTCCCCCACTGTAATGTCCACATCTCCCCCACTGTAATGTCCACATCTCCCCAACTGTAATGTCCACATCTCCCCCACTGTAATGTCCACATCTCCCCCACTGTAATGTCCACATATCTCCCCTGTTATGTCCACATGTCCCCCATACATCACAGTCCGCTCAGCCCCCACACCCTGATGTTCTCAGCCTACCACATCACAGCCCTCAACAATTCCACTTTAATGTCCTCAGTGAGTCAACACACACTTTCCTCCTTTTCAGCTTTTCAGACTAGTGTCCTCACTCCCTGTAACTTCACCCCCCCTCACTTACCTTGCACAGACCGAAGATCGGAAGGAGGCACAGCATGTCTCGGATGGAGAACGGGTGTTGCAAGATGGTGATTGGTTGCTAAGACCGCCCTTCATCCTAGCAGCCAATCACCTGCTTGTTAATCTCCGGCAACTCCGCCCTCCATCCAGAACTGTCCCGCCTCCCACTGTCTGCTCTGTGTGAGGATTACAGAGACGGCGGGGGGAAGAAAAGGCTGCTAAATGGCGGTACTGCGGCGGGCTGCATAGGAGAGTGAGGTGGTCTGCATTCAGCCCGCCATTTACTGATGCCCATTTTAGAAGGACACTTCACTGCGCCCCCCCACCCCCAGTAAATTGTACCTCCCAGGGCACCAGGGAATCCGCCCCTTCCGCCCCCCCCCCCCCCCCGTACCGGCTCTGGGTATACTTTTATAAGCGTAGCGCTCTGGGGTTTAGTCAGGGAGCTCCTCACCAAATTCCTTGTCATGGGTAGCTACCATAGTTAAATTGTTAGAGATCCATTGATTTCTCCCTAAGTTTGGCCTTGTATCTTTCTCTTTTACCACTAGGTGGCCAGGCATTTGGTGGTACTAGATATAAGAAGGACAACTCAAGGTCAGGTTATGGGTATATGGGGTATCTCAGCCAATGGGTAGGGGTTTTCTTGAATCCCTTGGCCTGCTGGGAGAGCCTATACATTTGGGTGGAGTCAGGTGATCTATGTTCTGTGCCATCCGGACTGCCTTCTGGGTGGACGTGTGTCATCTGCCCTGGGCTGTTAGGCCCAATCTCTGGCCTATCCCGGGGGCACCTGGCTGCCAGGCTGTGTGAGGGCCTATCCAGAAGTAAGAGGGCAAGGCAGGGTTGGGACTGCGGCTTGCAGTCCAACCAATAGTAACAGTTTTGCCGGCCGGAGAACCTGTCGTGGTCAGAGGTAGAAGGGAAGCTGTTGCCACAAAAGGTCCAACCACCTTTAGCAGGGACCACAGTGAGTAACTGAAGCAAGTACTGGAGCAACATTCTCACCGAATGGGCACGGTGGAGAATTGGGAAACTTCAGGCGGTGATCAAGTCGGGGACCCAACCAGCGGAGGTGACGCTTGCAGAGCAGCCTTGTGTGTCAAGCTAGGGACCGATCCGGTCAGCAGGGGTGAAGTGCCAAGCTAGGGATCCAGCAGGGAAGCATGGGTGATGCTTGAGGGAGATAACACCGCAAAAGCATTGAGGAGCTCACAGGATTCAGAGTCAGTAAATCAGAGGGTCCAGTGAGAGACCAGGAGCTCAAGGGGCTGAAGAACTACAAGTAGAAGTTGTAGCAAAGCTAAGAAAACTGTTAAGTACTGTTGCCATAGGGGACAGCAAACCTGCACGTGTAGAAGTGGCACCTTGCTGGAGCCTTTCCCCGTATGGCTGTCCTCCTATTGAAGCCTCAGAGTCTGCCTATTGAAATTGAAACTACTTAAGGGTGTCCTGGCCCCAACCCTTTTTCCTTTGCAAAATATAAAAGGACCGTTAAAAGAAATAAAACCTTTTTTGCATCCAAGAAATGTCTGGCGCCCATTGACTTTCATCATTTTTGCACCCACTATGCCTCACAACCCACTACATATTGAAGGATGTCAGCGGTCTGTGGCCTCAAAGGTTCTCATTAGACTGGAAGAGGTTATAGATTCTGCTACATGAGACTTTCTGTAACTGTCCAATTAGCTTCTGTCATTAAGAGAATCCACTAGGCGTCCATTGGCACTGTCAACAGCCTATAGTAGATCCTCTAAAGAATCTAATGTAGACTAAATTAGAGGGAAAAAATTAAAAAAAAACTTAGCTCGCACTAATGCTTTCCACCGGGCAGAAAGAAGGTGGGGAATATTCTTTACAGCAGCATTTTTCCAACTGGGAAGCCTTCTGGGGTTTTCAGGGCTGCCTACAAATTATCTCAAATTACCCAAAAATTGTCAACAAGCCAGCAGGTGGATCAATGCAGCTTACACATGTATTTGCAAATGTGTGCAAACGAAACCCATAACGGGACAAGGTAAATTTGGTTTGTTGCAGGTTTGTTGGTAAGTGAGCTGGGAATTTTTGTTTGTTGTTTTTTGACATGCGTTGCCCTTCCAGGTGCTCCTTTCTGCAATGGCCAGTTATAGGTTGGGGTGGTTGCCATTTGTTTGTACTGTTGGTAACTGGTGAGAAGATGCACTGGATACCTTTGCTGCCTTTGTGCTATTGCTGGATGCAGCATTACAACCTTGGGTACTGTGCTGGCATTCTAACAACAAATGATGTCACAGGTTGATAAGGAAAACATTGGGCGCCAGAGGATGTCCTCGTTTGCCCCTCTCCGTCAGCAATGGGGTCACATTGGCTGAATGAGGGCATGAAACTGAAGTGGACTACTAGGCAGTACCCCTGTGTAAAGGTGTATTTGCTTTGTAAAAATCACCTCCAGTGTTGGTGTCCTACGCACGTAAATGCCGCTACATTATATAAAACTATTAGTTTAGTTTTTTACATTTTAGGACGGGGTTCCTCAAGATATGCACATAATTTTAAAAGGTGCCTTGCCTAAAAAAAAAAGGTTAAAAAATACTGCTTTACAGGGACACAGAGAGCAATAAAGAAACCTTGACAGAGGAACAAACCTTTCCTAAAACTAAAAGGGTTTTGGCTGGAATTCCTTTGGTGGCTTTAGGACATTTGTGGGCCTAAAGGAGGGCTTAGCCAGTGGCTACAGCACCGAATCATGACCAATTCATGTCTTAAAACAGAACTGCAGCAAAAAATATCAGGGTAAAAAAAAACAGTCCATTAAAATAGAACATAAAAATCTTTTGCTACAACACTCACATTCAGTCCCTCGAAACCCGTCAGTGGTAATTGATACTGTGAGGACCCTTTCTTTTCTACCTTGGCTTTTGTGAGTATGCACTTATTTGTTTTTATTCAATAAATGAAGACCATAATGCACTAGACCTTTGCATCCTTTGTTTTGTCTGTGTCACACTATTTGAAGCGCTACGCTTTTTCATTCTTCATTAGAATACCTGTGCAGGTCTGTACTAGAACAATAAAATGTAAAAAAAAGTATAAAAAGAGTGTAAAAGTGTAAAAAAGAGTGTAAAAGTGTAAAAAAAAGTATAAAAAATAGAAAAAAAATGAATCAACTCAAAGAAAGGAAAACTTTACATTAACAACTCAATAGAGAAAATACTGTATTATTGTTATGTACCCAATAATAACTTAAAGTACCATAGACATCAGGTTCACATTACAGTTTGTATGTAAGCTCTTCTTCTTTCAGCTGTCAGTTTGTAAAAAGAAATGGGTGCAACTTTCTACGTGTAATGTACAGTAGTGATGATCATCCCCATCTAGCAGCTGATGTGCACACTACTTAAAGAGGAACTGCGGTCTGTTCACACAATTTGTAATAAAAACATCTCTGCCAATCTGAAGCTTCCCTCCAACCACTTTGCAAATTATTTTATACATACTGTAATTCTGTGCTTGCCAAATATGCTGCAGAAATGTCCCGTCACTGAGTCTGGCTGCATCCATTTTAACTGTGGGCAGCTGAAGCTGCTGCCTGTTCACTTCCTGGATTTACACAGAGGCACACCTCCAGCTCTGCAGCCCTTCAGCTTTCATTAGCCCTCTTATGTCACCCCCCCCCTCCTGGCAAACTCTCACGAGAGTGAGAGAGAGAGCTGCGCATGATGTCATAAGCCAGGGACGTACAGTGAGGTCAGTGGCTGGTGAGGTGCTGCCTAGTATTAGAGAAAGATACACACAGGTTAGATACGTCGCGAACATTAGAGTGAGAGCAATAATTCTAGCACTAGATCTTATCTTTAGAGTACTGAAGTTTGGCGCCATTCCATAGGTGTACGCAATTTTTAAAGTGTGACATGTTAGGTATCTATTTACTTGGTGTAACATCTTCTTTTATATTATACAAAAAAATCGGGCTAACTTTATTTATTTTATTTTTCTTTCATGAAAGTTTCTTTAAAAAAAAATTTAAAAACGTGCTTGAAACATTGCTGCGCAAATACCGTGTGACATAAAAAGTTGCAACGACCACCATTTTATTCTCTAGGGTGTCTGCTATAAGTTATTGGGATGTACTAAATGGCATATTGGGATGATTGGATTATTGGCTGCAATACTCAGAACTCTCACTGGATGTCAGTGTACTTTATACACATATATATGGTAATGACTCTGTTATTTCTCAAATTATGTTATTCTTTCCTGCAGTGCTTGATACAATGTTGCAAGAAGCAGTTGCTAATTTTTAACTGTTCACTTGCTAATGTATATGCAGCTGTATAACAGGATCATAGTAAATTGATCTGTTTTTAATGGGAATATGGGTAGAATTATTATTTTTCATGGGGATTATGGGTGGGTGAGTTAAACATACCTAGGAAAATATTTAACTAATTTCTGATAACAATATGCATACAATTTTTCTACATGTCTAGGAACATATTTAACCTATTTCTGATAAGAATTTGCATACAATTGTTTTTCTACATGGGGATTATGGGTGGAAAATTACAGTTAAGCATACCTAGGAACATATTTAACCTATTTCTGATCCATTCTCTTATCAAGAACATTTTAAATATGTTTCTTGTCAAGTGTAACAATGATATTCCATCGATAATCCCCATGTAGAAAAAAATTATACCAATAATCTTTTCAGATACAGGTTAAATATGTTCCCTGTTAACCATGACATTCCCACCATAATACATAACAATGTATAAAAAGAATTATTCCAATATTCTTATCAGAAACAGAGGTGGAAAAAAAACGTAACAGCTCTGTCCGCATCTATGATATAGGAAACATGAATCGATTAGCATACATAATTTCCGGTTTCCCCAGCGCCGGTTTTAAAAATGGAAAGCATTTGATCACACTGATTTTGGTGGGATCAAATGTTTTTAAAGGCAGAGGAGAGATCTGGGGTCTCCATAAAGAGTATCTGTCACTGCCTATTATTGTCACATGGCATGTGTACATTCTTTGTGACAGCAATAAAAGTGATTAAAAAAATGTAATAAAATTTAAAGTGACAGTGTAAAAGAAAATGAAATAATGAATAAAGAAATTTAAAGCACCCCCATCCTGCATGTTCATGCGCAAAGGCAAATGCACGCGTCTGTGCTACACACACGCAAGCAACGATCAACTCACACGTCTGAGGTATCACTACGAACGTCAGATCACAGACAGTAATTCTAGCACCGGACCTCCTGTGTAAATCTAAAGTGGTAAACTGTGAAGGCTTTTAAAGCGTTCCCTATGGCTAATAACATTTACGCCATTTGTTGCCGTTGCATCGGCATGTGCAATTTAAAGCATGACATGTTTGGTATCTATTTACTCTGCGTAACATTATCTTTTATATTTTATCAAAAATGTGGTTATATAAGCGTTTTTTAAATTAAAATAAAAAAAAAAGTATTTTTGTTCCCAAAAAATTGCGTTTGAAAAACTGCTGTGCAAAAATACCATGTTACATAAAAAATTGTAACACCCAGCAAATCTCTAGTGACTGCTTTAAAAAATATATAATGTATGAGGCTGGGTTCACACTGCACACCGGAGCGGCTCACAGCAGGAGTCCGGTGCGTCCCCCATTCACCGATTTAGGTCCGATTTCAGCCCAAATTTTTGGCTGAATTCGGACCTGTAACGGACCAGAAGATGCACAGGACCCCAGTGCAATTCGCTCCGGAGATATGTGAACCGGCTCCATAGTGAGCTAGTCACAGTCTTCTGCTATATGACTTAAGCTGGATTCACACTTATGCATTTTTTAGTGCTTTTTGCATTTTGCAGATATGCACTACAGAACATGTTCCATAGGAAACCATGTGAAATGGACTGTAGTGCAAATCTGCAAAATGCAAAAAGCACTAAAAATACATAAGTGTGAATCCAGCCTAAGATGGGGAATCCCACATCCAATTCACAACAGTGTGAACCTCACCGGAGGGTTCTAAGAAACTTTCTAGAAAAAAAAATAAATACACATTTTTAAGTGTAGGTCGCCATAAAACCCCTTTTGTTTTCAAAAGCCCCAGACATTCCTAAAAGCACCTCTACCTAATAAACATCAACTCTTCATATTTTCCATCCTGGTAAAAAATATTTTCAATTGTAATGAGGGACAATCAAAAATTGTGTAATCATGATATTCTCCCCATATTGTCCTTGTAGAAAAACAATTTAACCATATTTCTGATAAGAATATGGGTTTAACATATCTAGCAATATAGTTAACCAGACATTCCACCCATGAAAAAAAAATGATGTGCGTATTCTTATCAGAAATATGTTTACACCTAACAATGAACATATTTAACCTATTTCTGATAAGAATATGCATTAAATTATTTTTCTACATGGGGATTATGGGTGGAATATTGTAGTTAAACATACCTAGGAACTTATTTAACCTATTTCTGATAGGAATGTGGGTATAAATGTTGTTCTACATGGGGATTATGGGCAGAATATCATATCTACACATCCTATGTAATACATTTGATCTGTTTCTCATATGAATAGGGTATAGTTATTCTTTTTTAGGGGGCTTATGTGTGGAATATCATGTTTACACCTAACAATGAACATATTTAACCTGATATTCCACACATAAGCCCCGTAAAAAAGAATAACTATACCCTATTCATATGAGAAACAGGTCAAATGTATTACATAGGATGTGTAGATATGATATTCTGCCCATAATCCCCATGTAGAACAACATTTATACCCTCATTCCTATCATACCTAGGAACTTATTTAACCTATTTCTGTTTAACTACAATATTCCACCCATAATCCCCATGTAGAAAAATAATTGAATGCATATTCTTATCAGAAATAGGTTAAATATGTTTATTGTTAGGTGTTAGAATGATATTTCACCCATAATCCCCATGAAATATAATAATTCTACCCATATTCCTATCAAAAATAGGTCAATTTACTATGATCCTGTTGTACAGCTGCATATACATTAGCAAGTGAACAGTTAACCATTAGCAACTGCTTATTTCAACATTGTATCAAGCACTGCAGGAAAGAATAATATAATTTGAGAAACAAGAGCGTCATTACCATATATATGTGTATAAAGTACACACATATAAAGATAGTGCTGAATATTGCAGTCAATAATCCCATTGTCCCAATATGCAGTTTAGTACGTCCCTAAGTTAGTTAGCTTCATAAATTAAAATAAAACACAAACACTGTAATTTATAGCTTGTTATACCACAGGGGATGACAGTAATTGTCCTTTACAGCCACACAAAATAGTGGCAGAAGGGGAGGGGAGGAGATTGGCGGTGGGGGTGAAGTTTGGGCTTGGGGGGCTTAGTAAATGTGTTTACTAAACTCCCCCCTGTAGAAGAGAGGGCGCATGCAGTGATCACTGCTGATTGCTTTTATGTGCCCACTGACAGCTGATATATTGTAACCGCGATTGTTATAATGTATCAGACTGTAATTTTCTGAATGAATGGAATCTCTATACAGATTTTTCATTCATTCAAGTAAAGTGATACAGAGAAAACGGACTATCTTCAGTCCCTTTCTCTGTCTCAAAAAAAGAGATATGGGGGTCTGTTTAGACCTTCTCTGATATCTCACCAAAGACCCCCCCCCCCCCCCAAAACAAAAGCTTTTAAAAAAATGACTGTAAAAAAAAAATGTAAAAAGTAAAAAAACAAATAAAAAACACAAACATAGTAGGATCCCCCAGGTCCATCCGCACTCACCCCTCCATGGTGATGCCCCCCCCCCCCCGCACTCCCCCCTCCATGGTGACACCCCCCCCGCACTCCCCCCTCCATGGTGACACCCCCCCCGCACTCCCCCCTCCATGGTGAGGCCCCCCCGCACTAACCCCTTCATGGTGACGCCCCCCGCACTAACACCTCCATGGCGACGCCCCCCCCGCACTCACCCCTCCATGGTGACACCCCCCCGCACTCCCCCCCTCCATGGTGAGGCCCCCCCGCACTAACCCCTTCATGGTGATGCCCCCTGCACTAACACCTCCATGGCGACGCCCCCCGTGCTCACCCCTCCATGGTGACGCCCCCCCGCGCTCACCCCTCCATGGTGACGCCCCCCGCACTCACCCCTCCATGGCGACGCCCCCTGCACTAACACCTCCATGGCGACGCCCCCCCCGTGCTCACCCCTCCATGGTGACACCCCCCCGCACTCACCCCGCCTGCTCAGCGGGAGGATCTGTCTGCTGATCCCCGCTGAGCAGGCGGATGACAGGTCCATGTCCGCTCCGCTGATGCAGGGCAGACATGGACTCAGCTCGCTATTCTCTATAGGACGGTCAGATGGAAACGGGACCTCCTGTCCAGTTCCAAATTCTGAAAGTGGAAAATTTGCAAAAATGGTCTGGCCAGCTGAGTGTACAAAATGGAGCACAGGGCCTGGCAGCAAAAGGGTTAAAGGAACAGGATCTTTTTTTTTTTTTTTTTTTTTATAAATAGGGTTACAACGGCTTTAACTCAGAAAAGTCCCTTGTTTTCCTCTCAGCCTTCTCTAAATCGAAAAAAAAATTTAATTTTTTTTTTTGCTGCTGTGATCCAGTTTTCTATGAAAAGGGTGGCTACGTTTGTTCTTCATGCTCTCACTGTATGTAGGAACATAGGTGTGCACAGCCTATTGTATTAGAGTGAGCACCCTTAAGCTCAAACACACATGCATGTGTCTACATATATGTGAACCCGGCACATTGATCCCCCTGCCGGCACAGTGAAAGAGAAGAGCATAAACACTTTTCTTATGGCAGAGCAGGTAAGAGGAAGATCTTTACCATGTTCCTGCTGCTCCACAGAGCGATAACACTAATGTGCATGGGGTGATTAGGGTGTGCCTGGGCACATCCGGCACACCTTGTGCGGGAACACAGTCTACCTTCTCTTGCTCACTCCTGAGATAGACTACATCCATTTTACGTTGTTCATAGAGTTTACATAGGGCAGTGCATATGACCACAACTAAAGTGCACTCCTTGTTTCAAAGAAATTGGAGTGAGGAAGAGAAGGAGGTTTGGGAGCTCATGGAGGACGACGCTACAACGAGGCAGAAAAACTCTGTAAGAAACAGGGCCATTAAGTAGTGGCTGTTTATGGATTCTTTTTGGAGAATAAAGATATTGGGGTTGATTTACTAAAACTGGAGAGTGGAAAATCTGGTGCAGCTCTACATCGAAACCAAGTCGGCTTTCAGGGTTATTTTTTCAAAGCCTAATTAAACAAGCTTAAGTTAGAAGCTGATTGGCTACAATGCATAGCTGCACCAGATTTTGCACTCTCCAGGTTTAGTAAATGAACCCCATTGCTTTCTTCTGGTTTTAACTAGAAATATAAGCCATGGTTAAATTTTCACTTTCATTTTTAAAACCTATTTTTTTTTTAACTGCTCTGTATGAATAACACAACCAAGTATTTGTAGGTGGTAAAAAAAATTCCAGGAATAATTGTAGATCACCCCCGCAATAACTGTAACCGAAAAGGAACAGAAATGAACTCTACTTTTTGAACTAGTTCTGCTTTTCAGATGTGAGATTTACTGCTCAGCACACCAAAACTTAACAGCGAACAGAGGAATAGAAGAGATAGTCTTCTAAATCTCCACATTCATTATTAAACAGTATTCATTTAACAATTTAGTTTAAAATTATTTATTAATAATTGAGCATTGTATTTACATTTGTAAATTAGGGAAAATGTGGGGGACTACATACAGTGCCTTGACAAAGTATTCATACCCTTTGAAATTTTACACATTTTGTCATGTTACAACCAAAAACAAAAAATTATTTTATTGGGATTTTATGTGACGGGCCAACACAAAGTGGCACATAATTGTGAAGTGGAAGGAAAATGATAAATGGTTTTCAACTTTTTTTACAAATAAATATGTGAAAAGTGTGGGGTACATTTGTATTCAGCCCCCCTGAATCAATACTTTGTAGAACCTCCTTTCGCTGCAATTACAGCTGCAAGTCTTTTTCAGGATGTCTCTACCAGCTTTGCACATCTAGAGACAGAAATTGTTGACCAATTCTTTGCAAAATAGCTCAAGCTCTGTCAAATTGGATGGAGATAGAGGCCCGAGTAAAAGCAAAAAAGCAATAGACGTAGGGCCGGCATGACAGGGGTTAAAGGGGCTTTGGACAGGGTCATGAGCATCAGAGGAATGCTGTAGGATAGGTTGGTAGCAGGCTGGATGAGCATGGTTTGTGCTGGGTGGAGAAGGGGGGAATTGGTTAGGAGACCGGAAGGGGAGGGTCTGCCATCGGAGCAGCAGTGTGGAGCAACTTCCACGTGCTGAGGCAGCTTCTTGCGCTTTTTTTGCTTGAATATGGCCGATATGGATGCCCTAATGTCCGGGCTGTGGCCGCTGTGCATGGCGCAGACTGGCTTCATGCACAGGTCAGTGGGCTGCTTTTGGGAGCCGGGCAGGGGGGTTCCATTCCTGCACCCCCTCCCCCGCCACGTGCTCGGAGGTCCAGGCTTCCGGAGTGCCTTAGCCCTGATGTGGCTCCCAGGGTCCAGCGCCGCCTTAGTAGCCCCACAGAGTCCACCTCTAGGGTCCCCGCACCAAAACGCCGGTCAGCTGCTGTGGTGGTGCAGCCTGGGAGGAATCCTCTTCCTTGGCGGGACCCAAGGGACGGGGCTAATGCAAGTGTCACTACAGCCCATGCCCCTGCTGATCTTTCGGTGGTGGTTGCGGCACCCGGTTCCATGGCCACCCGGGCAGCTCGGTGAGGGAGTGATTTTCATTCTAATTAAACAAAAATCAGACGTTGAGTTCATGTACAACAAAAATGTTATAGTCTGCACATCCAGCTTTTGTCGGACAAAAAAACGGAATTGGCTGTCGAAAGCACCATACTAACGATCGAAACTAACGACGAAATTTTACTTAAGTTTTTCCTATCGTGTGTACAGGCCTTAACACGAATGTGCTTTGATCTAAACCAGGGGTAGGCAACCTGGGGCCCTCCAGCTGTTGCAGAACTACAAGTCCCATCATGCCTCTGGGAGTAATTGTACCTGCCAGCCTTGGAATGCTTTATGGGAAATGTAGTTTCAGAACAGCTGGAGGGCCTAAGGTTGCCTACCCCTGATTTAAACCATTCCATTGTAACTCTGGCTGTATGCTTAAGGTCGTTGTCCTGCTGGAAGGTGAACCTCCGCCTCAGTCTCAAGTCTTTAGCAGACTCTAACAGGTTGTCTTCTAAGATTGCCCAGTATTTGGCTCCATCCATCTTCCCATGAACTCTGACCAGCTTCCCTGTCCCTGCTGAAGAAAAGTGTCCCCACCACATGATGCTGCCACCACGTTTCACAGTGGGGATGGTGAATTCAGGGTGGTGTGCAGTGTTAGTTTTCAGCCAAGCATTTTGCTTGTATACCAAAAAGTTACATTTTGGTCTCATCTGACCAGAGCACCTTCTTCCACATTTGCTGTGTCCCCCACATGGCTCCTCGCAAACTGCAAACAGGACTTTTTTTGGCTTTCTGCCAACAATGGCTTTCTTCTTGACACTCTTCCATAAAGGCCAGATTTGTGGAGAACACGACTAATAGTTGACAGATTCTTCCACCTGAGCTGTGGATCTCTGCAGCTCCCCCAGAGTTACCATGGGCATTTTGGCTGCTTTTCTGATTAATGCTCTTCTTGCCCGGTCTGTCAGTTTAGGTGGGCGGCCATGTCTTGGTAGGTTTGCAGTTGTGCCATACTTTTTCCATTTTTGGATGATGGATGGAACAGTGCTCTGTGAGATGTTCAAAGCTTGGGATATTTCTTTATAACCTAACCCTGCACTAAACTTCTCCACAACTTTATCCCTGACCTGTCTGGTGTGTTCCTTGGCCTTCATGACGCTGTTTGTTCACTAAGGTTCTCTAACAAACCTTTGAGGGCTTCACAGAACAGCTGTATTTATACAGAGATAAAATTACACTCAGATTGACTCTATTTACCAATTAGGGGACTTCTGAAGGCAATTGTTTCCTCTAGATTTTAGTTAGGGGTTATCAGAGTAAAGGGGGCTGAATACAAATGCACACCACACTTTTCAGATATTTGTAAAACATTTTGAAAACTATTTATCATTTCCCTTTCACCTCTTTGTGTTGGTCTATCACATAAAATCCCAATAAAATACATTTACATTTTTGGTTGTAACATGACCAAATGTGAAAAATTTTGAGGGGTGTGAATACTTTTTCAAGGCACTGTAGGTTAGCAGCAAGGTATCGCCAGTTCAACTCATGCTCCATAGAGAGCTATTAATAATTTCTAATAATTTGTAAAGTGGACGATATAGGTCTCAAAGAAAAACATACATAAGGGCTCAGTCGGCAAATACTTTAAGATATGGGCCTGTTGGTTTGAGTTTAAAACAACTTCATCAAATTACTGTATAATTGAACCCTTGACACTACAATAACATACCATTTTATTTTGTCTTTTTGCTACTAGAAATTGATCAGTATCTTCTATGCACCCCTGACCGGGAATAAAATGCAGAACATCCTTCGTTCTCATCCCCCCCATTCTTTTTTTTTTTCTTCTTTTTCTTCTCCTTTCTTTTACTTCTTTTCCTTAAAAAATAAATATAAAAACTGTTCACTTAGTTATTAGGGTCATTGATAATTTAGTAATGTACTGGATGTTGTAATTCATATTTCAATGCCCACTTAATGCATTTATTTTGAAACGTGGGAGCTTAATTGCTTGTCTGCACTCTTGTATCTGTATTTCTGTTTGAAATGGCAATAAATAATGATATATATATATATATATATATATATATTTATTTATTAATAATTACATTAATACTACAAGAATGTTTAGAAATAAAAATAATAAAACAATTAACTAATGAATAATAAAGTCAACAATTAGAAAAACGTTAACAAGTCCTAAAGGGTACAAGCGATGTTTTGGAGTCTTCATCAGGTGTTTGGTGACGTAATTGAAGGGTCTTATGTAAGCTCAAGAGTTGCTTGTACCCATTGTGACTGATAAATGGCTCTTGATGGAGCAAGCGATGTTCTGGTGATTCCTTGTTTTGGCAACATTTCATTTTGGCACCATCCGCTATTTATAATTACAGAACTCGCCTATGTTGGGCTGTGAATGGATTGAAGTGCACAACACCTTTTGCATTTTCCACATATGTAAGGAAATTACAATAATACCACACAAGCAAATGGACTGTTGTTGTTATTAAATGGTCAGACTTTTCTTTTTTAAGATGTTTCTTGTAATTCAACTAGTGGTTCCTGTGTATTTATTGGGGAATCCGAAGCTAAGATCTTTATCTCTTTGATTTTACATTATGATGAATGCAAGATGAGGATTATATTTTAGATGCAGTATAGGGTAGAGATACGGTAATTTATCTAACCACTATTGCACAGCATTTCACCTTTCAGGTAAGCTTTACACCCATGGTCCAGTACTTGGAATATGCTAATATCGAGCAAGGGGGAGGGGCTCATATAAAAAGTGATTGGGCAGTCTGAAATTGAACCCAAATGAACAAACTGAATCTAATGGGTGACACACAGAGTGGTTGTATAACAAGCATGGTGTCAAAGCCAGCTAGGCGTAGACAGTGCCAATGGGTGAGAGCAAATTCAAAGGGCGCACGGGTGCCGCCCCCTCTATCCACAGCATCCCCTAGATGATTTATAGATAGCTTTGCATGAATCTATCCACGGCCGCCGTGGCCACCCCCTATTCATGTGTCCGGCCCCTTTCAGGATGCCGGGTGCATGAATTACAGTGGCGGGGGGTGTTTTTTTTTTTAAGCACCTAATTAGAGCCATAATCTCTAATAGGCTTTAAAATAGGGTGGACTCTTTTCTCCCAAATGGGGTGGCTGGGGATGGGGAGTTAACACCCTTCAATTCATGCCTAGCACTGGATGGTGCTGGTATTGTTCTTTCATGACTGTCACTTGACTATGGCATAAGATTCTGACACGTAATCTTATTTAAAATGTCCAACTGTATGACAAACTTTGCCTTCTTTTGTTTTCTGTGATAAACTTCAATAAAAAATATTGAAACAAAAAGATTAAAATAGGGTGGACTCTTGGCGCAGAGCATTGCGCTCAGAGCCCACCCAGGTGTGTAAAAAAAAAAAAATGCTAATTAATATTCGCTTTTCTAACACTGAATCGCCTCTCCGCCAATCAGGAAGCGCAGGTCTAACACCCATTTTTCAATTGGCTGAAAGGTCAGGCGATCCTATTGGATGCCTAGGAGGAGGGGGATACACGGCGGAAGCCGCCGTGATCCACACCACAGGAGGAGGAAGAAAGCTGCCAGACACGCTGCCCGCCCGCTTCCTAGATGGGTCAATGCGGGGCTTTGATGTCCTAAATGTCCTCCGGAGGGGGGGTTTGCCGCCCCCCCCCCCCAAAAGAAAAAACCACCAGCCGCCATTGGAAATGTTACCTGCTTAATGACCCATGCTGCATACCAACAGTTGTGTGTCAAAGCTCACATAATGATGGCATTGAGGTCAGAACAGCTAGAATTGGAGCAAAGAGGGTTAAAATAGGGTCAACAAGATAAATCCAGAAACAGGAAATAAAGTTAAGTTATTATTAGCGTACATGGCAGACCTCAAAAGACAAGACAGAAAAATTGGCATCAACCATTTTAGTACAATTTGTAGGTTGATATGAATTCACAGAGGTCCAGCAGTAGTACAGAAAGCAACAGGACAATCCATAAAGAAGGGTCTAGCCCAGGCCCATTGCTCAACGCCAGACCTCTTCCCAGATGGCCCATAACCACCCAGATGAACATCTTGCATCTACAGTATCTCACAAAAGTGAATACACCCTGCACATTTTTGTAAATATTTTATTATATCTTTTCATGTGACAACACTGAAGAAATGACACTTTGTTATACAAGCTGTACACTTAGCAAATGTACACTGCTACAATGTAAAGTAGTGTCTCCTCAAAATAAATCAACACACAGCCATTAATGTTTAAACCGCTGGCAACAAAAGTGAGTACACCCCTAAGTGAAAATGTCCAAATTGGGCCCAAATTTTCAATATTTTGTGTGGCCATCACTATTTTCTAGCACTGCCTTAACCCTCTTGGGCATGGAGTTCACCAGAGCTTCACAGGATGCCGCTGGAGTCCTCTACCACTCGTGACCCTATCACGATAGTCCCCGGACCTCTCTAGAGTTTTGTTGTTCTGTTTTTTTTGCCATATCTATGTAATTCAGATGTCTATAGCCACCTATTCAAATTTTAATTGTTTATATTTCAATAAATTTTGTATACTCCTTTTACATACTCTTTGTGTACTACTATTTGGACCATTAAAATCCCGTAAGGGGGAGTTCCTTCTCCACTCTTCCACTCCTCCATGACGACATCACAGAGCTTGTCGATGTTAAAGGCCTTGTGCTCCTCCACCTTACATTTGAGGATGCCCCACAGATGCTCAATAGGGTTTAGGTCTGGAGACATGCTTGGCCAGTCCATCACCTCTACCCTCAGCTTCTTTAGCAAGGCAGTGGTCGTTCTAAGAGGTGTGTTTGGGTCATTATCATGTTGGAATACTGCCCTGCGGCCCAGTCTCTGAAGAGAGGGGATCATGCTCTGCTTCAGTATGTCACAGTACATGTTGGCATTCATGGTTCCCTCAATGAACTGTAGCTCCCCAGTGCCGGCAGCACTCATGCAGCCCCAGACCATGACACACCCACCACCATGCTTGATTGTAGGGAAGACACACTTGTCTTTGTACTCTTCACCTAGTTGCCGCCACACATGCTTGACACCATCTGAACCAAATGAGTTTATCTTGGTCTCATCAGACCAAAGGACATGGTTCCAGTAATCCATGTCCTTAGTCTGCTTGTCTTCAGCAAACTGTTTTTGGGCTTTTTTGTGCATCATCTTTAGAAGAGGCTTCCTTCTGGGAAGAAAACCATTTTGATGCAGTGTGCAGCGTATGGCCTGAGCACTGACAGGCTGACCCCCCACCCCTTTAACCTCTTCAGCAATGCTGGCAGCACTCATACGTCTATTTCCCAAAGACAACCTCTGGATATGACGCTAATTACGTGCACTCAACTTCTTTGGTCAACCATGGCGAGGTCTGTTCTGAGTGGAACCTGTCCTGTTAAACCGCTGTGTGGTCTTGGTCAACATGCTGCAGCTCAGTTTCAGGGTCTTGGCAAACTTCTTATCTCCTAGGCCATCTTTATGTATAGAAACAATTCTTTTTTTCAGATCCTCAGAGTTCTTTGCCATTTGGTGCCATGTTGAACTTCCAGTGACCAGTATGAGAGAGTGAGAGAGATAACACCAAATCTAACACACCTGCTCCCCATTCACACTTGACACCGTGACCTTGTAACACGAGTCACATGCCACCGGGGAAGGAAAATGGCTAATGGGCCCAATTTGGACATTTTCACTTAAGGGTGTATTCACTTTTGTTGCCAGCGGTTTGGACAATAATGGCTGTGTGTTGAGGTATTTTGAGGGGACAGCAAATTTACACTGTTATACAAGCTGTACACTCACTACTTTACATTGTAGCAAAGTCACATTTCTTCAGTGTTGTCACATAAAAAGATATAATAAAACATTTACAAAAATGTGAGGGGTGTACTCACTTTTGTGAGATACTGTAGGTACTTGACATTTAGGGCCCATTCAGTCCTGTCCATTCTTGTGCATTGCTTTAATGCACGTTTTGTCACATGTAACGTGTATTACATTAAGGAAGTCCATTTCTTTTGAATGTGTTGAGAATGCAGAAGAAGTAGCATCAACCATAGTATTACAATTAGCAGCAAGAGGTAGAGATGACCCAACAGTAGCACAAAAGCAACAAGACAATCTATAAAGGAGGGCCTAGACCTAACCCATCACTCAACACCAGACCTCATCCCTGGTGGCCCACAACCACCCAGCTGAATGAACTTCTTCCATCTAGTTTCCCCATATTTAGGGCCCATTGAGTCCTGTCCGTTCTTATGTGTTGCATTAATGCGCATTGTGTCATATGTAATGTGCATTACGTTAAGGCAGTCCATTTCATTTGAATGGATTGCCAACACACAATAATTAACATCAACTGTGGTAGTGCAATTAGCAGCAAAAGGTAGATATGAATTAACAGAAGTCCAACAGTAGTACAGGAAGGACAGGACAATCTATAAAGGACATACTAGCCCTAACCCGCTGCCCAAAACCAGACCTCATTCTAGATGGGCAAAACCACCCAGCTGGAAAAACTCCATCTATCTGAATTCCTCACATTAAGACCCCTTTCACACTGAGGCGCTTTACAGGCGCTACAGCGCTAAAAAAAGCGCCTGCATAGCACCTGTAAAGAGCCGCTCTTGTCTCTCCAATGTGAAAGCCCGAGGGCTTTCACACTAGAGCGGTTCGCTTGCAGGACATGAAAAAAACTCCTGCAAGCAGCATCTTTGAACCGCTCCTGCCCATTGAAATCAATGGGGCAGCGCGGCTATACCACCGGCATAGCGCTGCTTTTAACCCTTTTTTTGGCCACTAGCGGGGCACTTTTACCTTGAGCCTGGGTCTTAAGACTGGGTTCACAGCAGGGGGGTCAGAAGCGTCCCCGTTCACTGCTTCAGGTCCAAATTTTTGCCTGAATTTGGACCTGAAATGGAGCCAAAGATGCACAGGACCTTCTGTGCGTTCCGCGGCCACCCTGGAGATGTATGAACCAACTCCTTTGAGAGCCAGTCACTCTCCTGTCAAGCGATCTGCACTGCAATACATTCAGTGGAGCACAGGAGAGACATCCAGGGTCTTTTAGACCCCGGATGTCTCATTAAAGAGAGCCTGTCACCAAAAAATCATTACATGACTTTTGTCACCCTATGTGATGACAAAAGAGCAATATTTCTACCACCAGACCTCCTCTTTAAAAGGTCATCAGTTTAGTGTTAAAGTGTCGCCTATGAAAAATACAGGGTACTTAAGTTTGTTGCCATTTCACGGGCACACGCACATTTAAGGTTTGAAATGTTGGGTATCTATTTACTGGTGCAACTTTGTCTTTTATATTTTCCAAAAAGTGGGTAGTTTATTGCATTTGTGTGCCCTAAAATTAAGTATTTTTTACAGAAATTTTGCGGTAATATCGTGTAGCATAAAAAATTGAAACTAAACCCCCAAAACATTTTATATTTTCAGAAAGCAGACACCCTAGAGAATAAAATAGTGGTAATGTATTCTTTAGACCTAAACTGATTTTTTAAATGTGTGCAGAAAATGCAAAAACGTCTCTGGAAGTGAAAGGTTTAATGAGAGGTTCACATGCCTACCTTTTGTGTGCAATTGATGATCCTCATGATTCTAAATTTTCTTGTAGTAATGTAAATACAATATTGTATATAGGATTATGTACATCAAAGAAACCCACCAGTAGCACAGGAGGCAACATGACAATCCATAAAGGAGGGCCTAGCCCTAACCCATCGCTCAACACCAGACCTCAACCACCAAGGTGGATGAACTCCTTCCATCTAGATCCTTGACATTTAGGGCCCATTCAGACCTGTTCGCTCTTGTGCATTGTATTAAAGTATGTTGTGTGGCACGTTATGTGCATTATGTTAAGGACATTTCCTTCGAATAGGTTGCCAACACAGAAGAATCGGTATCAACTGTGGTAGAACAATTAGTAACAAGAGATAGAGGTGAATTTGCAGAGGTCCAGCAGTAGCACAGGAAGCAACAGAAGAATTTATGAAGAAGGGCGTTTTCTAGCTCATCGCTCAATGTCAGACCCTATTCCAGATGACCAACAACCACCTAGCTGGATGAACTCCTTCCACCTAGGTCCTTGACATTTAGGATCCATTCAGTCCTGTCTGTTCTTGTGCATTACCATCCACTGTGGTAGAACAATTAGTAGCAAGAGGTAGAGATAAATTCACATAGGTCCAACAGTAGCACAGGAAGCAATAGGGCAATCCATAAAGAAGGGTCTATCCCTAGCCCATCGCTCAACACCAGACCTCATTCAAATGGTCAGCAATCACCCAGCTGGATGAACTTCTTCCATCTTGGTCACTCACATTTGGGACCCATTTAGTCCTGTCTGTTCTTCTTCTAGGTTGTGTTAATGCATGTTGTGTTGCACATTATATGCGCTATGTTAAGGCAGACCATTTCTTTTAAATGGCTTGCCAATGCACAAAAAAAATTCCAAAAAACGGCCATGCAACATTTCTTTCAACTCAATGCATGATATGACATTTTGATATTGCTAGTATATTGGGGCAACAAACGATTCCCCTCGCATACTGTAATGCCGCGTACACGCAAGTGGAATTTCTGACAGAGTCCGATTGGAGCTATTCATCATATATTCCGACCGTGTGTATGCCCCATCGGACTTTTTCTGTCGAAAATTCAGACGGACTTAGATAGAGAACATGTTCTGTGTTTTTCAGACGGAACAAATTACTATCGGAAAAAACTCTTGTCTGTATGCTGTTCCGACGCACCAAAAACGACGCATGCTCTGAAGCAAGTACGAGACGGAAGCTATTGGCTACTGAACTTGCGTTTTCTAGTCTCGTCGTACGTGTTGTACGTCACCGCGTTCTGGACGGTCGGAATTTGGTGTGACCGTGTGTATGCAAGACAGCTTGAGTGGAATTCCGTCAGAACTCCGTCATAAAAAACCTTCAGAGTTTATTCCGACGGCAAAACCGGTCGTGTGTACAGGGCATTAACAGTCTTCAGGTATTTTACATGGATACCTTATATGTATCATGACATTTATATATGGTGTAATTTACTTTATTATATATTTTTTAGATCTCTTTATGTTCATTTATGGGTAGGGTTTAGTTTTTGAAAACAACAGTAATGGGTAATGATATTTAGCATTTTGTTCTCTGTGTTATTCTTGTCTCTATGCATGTATTGCACTTTCACTTCATACTTTTTTCTGACTTTAGTGTATATTAAACCTTGGGACCTCGGTCACATGGGACAGGGGAATCCCAGCTCCTTTGGTTTATATTGTTAAAGGTTACTGGACACATTTGTGCTTTGATTTATTTTCCATGAAAATCAGTGAAAACGCATCAAAAAGCTTCTCAACTTAGAAAGGAACTTTACTTTGCTTTAAAAACATTTAAGCACAAATACAGTAGCTGCTGACTGTTAAAAAACAGACACTTACCAGTCCACGGAGTCTAGGCTGACTTTCCTGCAGTGGATTATTTGAGGGCTTCTGCTCTCTGGCACCACCATCATGGATTTGGGAGCTGGCTGTGACTTCCTGATGTCTAACAGATTCCCACTGCGCATGCGTGAGGAACAGCAGCATTGTGAGACGGGTCCTGCAGCCTTCTGAAACTTCTGATACGTTCCAGGGGGGTGTGAGCAGTGGGAAGGGGGATGCAGGACACAGCGCCTGTCTCTCCTGCATGCATGTATCATCCATTGGTGCAATGTGCTTCCTAATTTGTACGTTATATGTTTAATAGAAGATTACGATTTTTGCATCTCTTGCGGATATATTTGGGGACTGTTAATTTCAATGGTCGCAGCAGCCTCAAAATCATTCTTTATATCTCATGCAATATAAATAGAATGTTGAGTGTTTGTTGAGCCCTAATTAGGCTTTTTTATAGTTGGGTTACATATTGGTATTTACTGGGAGCTCCTACCTTATCTACTAATGATCTCTGAGCTCTCCATCACTTACTACTGAACCCCTGTACTCTGCTTCCCTTTTAACCATGGCCAATATTCAGCGCAATAAAAACCACACCCAATTTTTTTATGCTGTGCGCGCTGCACTTTTTCTTGCTCAGGAGTGCCCAACTTGCGCTCCGGGACACCGGCTGGCTGCTTGATTAACTGCTTGCTGACCAGCCGCCGTCATACAGCGGCAGGTTGGCACGGCTGCGCCAATCGGCATTGGTGTACGTCGGGCGCTTTAAGAGCAATAGCAGGCACGTGACTGGCGGCCGCAATGTCCGCGATCGCTCCACAGAGAGCCAGAATGGGGATCTATCAATGAAAACAGACAGATCCCCATTTTGACAGGGGAGTAGAAAGAGATTGTTTGTTCCTAGTGATCAGGAACAGCGATCTCTCTCTACTCCCAGTCAATACACTCCCCCCACAGTTAGAAAGCAGCTCCCTAGGATACACTTAACCCCTTGATCGCCCCCTGCCAGTGACATTTATACAGTAATCAGTCGCTATTTTTTAGCACTGATCACTGTATAAATGTCACTGGTCCCAAAAAGTTTCCAATCTGTCCCGCTAAAAATCGCTGATCACCCCCATTACTAGTAAAAAAAAACTAATAATAAAAATGCCACAAATATATCCCCTATTTTGTAGACGCTATAACTTTTGCGCAAACCAATCCATATTTGCTTCTTGCGATTTTTCATTTTTTTTTTTTTTCGTTTTTTTTACCAAAAATATGTAGAAGAATACATATTGGCCTAAACTGATGAAGAAATTTGTTTTTTTTTTTTACATTTTTTGGGGGGGGATATTTATTATAGCAAAAAGTAAAAAATATATATGTTTTTTTTTTTCAAAATTGCGGTTTTTATTTTTTGCGCTATAAATAAAAAAATACTGACAGAGGTTATCAAATACCACAAAAAGAAAGCTCTATTTGTGGGGGGAAAAAAAAGACATGATCGTGCAATTGTCAGTTAAAATAACGCAGTGCCGTATCGCAAAAAAAAAATGGCCTGGCCATTAAGGGAGTAAATCCTTCCAGGGCTGAAGTAGTAAAGCAACATTAAAGCATCATTTTTTTTAAATTCAAATACCAAAAATGTTACATTTACCTGCTCTGTGTAATGGTTTTGCACAGAACAGCCTCAATCATCTTCTTCTGGAGTTAAATATTAGAAAAAAGGGGGGGCCAAAAATGGCCCTAAATCGGACTTTAGAGGCAAAATGTACGAGAGTATAATAAAAATATATATTATTGATAACAATCACAGACAGAGCACGTAGCAAGCATCTTCTTCTGGGGTCCCCCTCCAGCGCTGCAGGCTTCTCTTCTTCGGCAAGTGCTCCCCATAGGACACTTTCCATAGGGGCACGTGTGCAGTCTCGCTCCTGAGCTGCCCTGCCTGCATCTTTTGGCACAAAGCAAAAAGCCCCGCACCCCCACTCGCTTGGCACAACATTTGATTGACAGCACCAAACTGCCCAGAGAGGAGAGAGCCAGAGACAAGAGCCGCTGCTCTCCTACACATCTCAGGTAAGGATAAGGGGGTTGAGGGGGATTCTGCAGCACAGGAGACTTTAGAGCCACTTTTAAACATCCCTAGGAGAGATGTATTGCAGCTGGACGGAAATGAAAGTAAAAGTTCAAACAAGTTACCCACACAAGAGATTTTCTCCAGCAAACAGATAACTGAAAAAAAAATGCCAAGCCCCTCAACAGCACCACTAGCACCACTGCTCTTGGCACTGGTCCTTCAGACCCAGCTCTCCGGCTCTCTAAGCCTTTGGTTACAGCACTTTGCTGCAAAGGGCCCACTCCTGGGTTCTAGATAGAGGTTCTCTCTCACTCCTCTGAGACTAATGCCGCGTATACACGAGCGGAATGTCCGACAGAAAAAGTCAGACGGAAGCTTTTCATCGTATATTCCGATCGTGTGTATGCCTCATCTGACTTTTTTTTTCAAAAATTCTGACGGACCTAGAAATAGAACATGTTCTAAATATTTCCGACGGAACCAATTCCTATCAGGAAAACCGCTTGTCTGTATGCTGTTCCGACGGACCAAAAACGACGCATGCTCTGAAGCAAGTACGAGACGGAAGCTATTGGCTACTGGCTATTGAACGTCCTTTTTCTAGTCCCGTCGTACCTGCCTTACGTCACCTCATTCTGGACGGTCGGACTTTGGTTTGACCATGTGTAGGCAAGACTGCTTGAATGGAATTCCGTCGGAGTTCCGTTGGAGAAACCTTCGGAGTTTATTCCAATGGCAAAACCGGTCGTGTGTACAGGGCATTAGACTCTCTCAGTCTCCTGGACTAACCTAGTCACCCCAGCTCTCTTAATTATTGTGCTGAGGTTTATACATGTTTAGATTGTACAGCAATCCAAGTATATTTTATGGGTACGGAAATGTTTTTTTTTGTTTTTTTTTTAAGCGTGCCTCTTTAAGTCCCTTCCACTATTAATGCAATTTGGCCACAACCACTGTTTTCCACGGCACGCTATGCATTACTACTCCCCTTGGGGTGCCCCGGGTCTTTTACAATTTTATAGTGTATATTTAAAAAAAAAAAATTGTTGCCATGTGTCACTAAAGTGTTTTGGTTTGGCTGGAAGAAAAGGTGGCAACCCCTACTATGCACACAAGTGAGAGGAGTAATTCTGGGGCCAATAGTTATGATTAGCTCCAAATTGATTAGCTGTAAAGGCTTTTAAAGCATCACCTAATAAAAATGTTGGGTATTGTAGCCTGACACTGTTCTGTGGCTGCAGGTGGTTTTAGGTATTGGAATATTTAGTATTTATTTACTTGAGTCATGCTTTATATTTCACAAAAAAAAAAATTGTACAGGTATTGTGTTTGTAAACTGAAATTCATTTGAGTGTATTTTTTTGCTGAAAATATGGGCTTAACAAACAGTTGCACTAAATTAAAAAAAATTGTAAATGCCATTTTTAAATCTATGGGTTCTCTGCTTTCAGGAAAAGAAAAATGTTTGGGGGTTTTCATTGTGTTTTCATGTACAAAACTAGAATTTTTGCACGCTAACACAAAAAAGAGGCTCCAGCAGCAAAAGAGTAACTAACATCTAGTGGCATCTAGTGGTAATATTGTAGTACTACATTTAGTGAATTTAAAGAAGTAAAGTTTTTTAATTGTACCTACAGGTAAGCCTATAATAAGGTGAGCTTCCTGACAATGCTGGCAAGCGAAATGCATTAAGGCTGCGCGTGAACCACATGTGACGTCATTTCAGGTTTCTGATCTGGTTTGAACATTTGACCGTTTGGAACGCAGGCTGGCTCAGACCGAGCGGTGGGTCGGACATTCGAACAGGCTGTTTGTTTTGGTGCTGACTATAGCACCTTTAAAGCGGAAGTAAACCCATCCATAAAACGTGCCATAAATGTAACACTCCCATTGGTTGTGCTCCTCAATCAAACTGTCAAACCATCCAATGGCTGGTGTCTAAACTGATCACATGTGCAGCATCATGGCAGTTGTAGATCAAACAAAGGCAAAGATGGCAGCTTCCTTGGCTGAAAACAATAGGAGGGTTTACTTACACTTCAAATGTGAGTGGCAAGGTATCACACTATCCTGGATTATTATCTCTGGGTCTCCGTTATTGATGTTTGAGGAAATCAGCTGGTGGTAGTTTCCCATATACCAATCTTAAAGTGGTGTTCCGGCCGAAATTATACTTTTTAAATAAAAATACCCCTATAATACACAAGCTTAATGTATTCTAGTAAAGTTAGTCTGTAAACTAAGGTCTGTTTTGTTAGTTTATAGCAGTAGTTTGTTATTTTATTACAGCAGGCCCTTGCCATCTTAAGTGTGGGCATCTGAAGCCAGACTGTATTTCTTCCTGGATCTCATCCTTGCAGATCTCGCACATGCTCAGTGCAGCACAAGCAGTGTAATAGGTTTCAGGTCAGGTTTCGATAGCAACGGCAGTTTCAGAGGAAGTTGCCGCCCCTTCCCAGAAGGCATTGCAAACAGGAAATGATGCGATAGGCCGCGGCCGGGGGGGAGGAAGTGAAAAATGAATACAGCAGATATACAGTAGATGCTGAGAAAAAATAAAAAAATATCCAATTTGTTTACAGTGCACAGTTTAGTGAGGGATGCTGAAGAGTTGTAAAAGTGGGTGGAACTCCACTTTAAGGTGGGACATTGTGAAAACAACATGCTAAAAGGGTGGTACCCTATGACACCAAAGGTGCATATCATAGATGCTGTTGGTAAGCGTGCATTTTGTTGTGGTGGAGCACTTATATAAGGAGTATCTGAGGCACCTTTAAGACCAGGAGCACTGTGATTGAGCTTTCTTCAGCAAGATTTAGGAATTTTTTTTTTGACTGTGCAATATATATTATTAATTCCTCTAAATAACATTGTTTTTCATCTTGGGACTCCCAAGTATATTTGGATTGTTTTTTATTTTTTGTTCACATGCATTTATCACTTATGTGTTAGTGCCTTGCTTTTCTTTTGTTTGCTTTTCAGAGGTGATATATTTTCATAAAGGGGCAGCTTAAAATTTTTAAGCATATTGTCATTTTTTATTATATATTATTATATAATTTTCATATATGTGTTAGAGCCTTGCTTTTTATTGTTTTGTTATAGTAAGGCTTACCTTGAGGGTACTGAATTATCTCCTAAACTTGCACCATTTAGGAGATATTTACTATATACGCCACTGATTACGTCATCGGCGCATGCGCTCTGAAAGAACGTCCGTATGTGCCGTTTCTTCAGAGCCCTGTGCTGTGACCAGTGGATCCCGCGGGAGTGACGTCATCACGGCTCTGGCCACTGACAGCACCGGATCCCGCGAACAAGGAAGAAACACCGGGTAAGATGTCAGCCTTCTCAGCTGTGTGCCGGCGCTTCGTTTTTTGGGATGGTTTTCAACCTCTTTAAAGGAAAGTTGTGCTTAGAGGAATACAACCTTTTCTGACCCCATTCTGAAAGTGGTAGTAGCCTGGCTGTCATGCATTACATGGATGGAAAGACGTTAAAGGTAGAGAATCAGCATATGTGTGGTAGCAAATGGGGTTGGGCTATGACACCCATATGCTGCACAGATGCGTTGAAGGACAGCTGAGGTTTCTGCACTGAGAATGCACTTACAGCATGCTTCCAGCACAGTGACCTAGCTGTCATAGACATCTCCTGGTCTCTTGTTATTATTGGAAGCCAGTGGGATGGTCTCCAGGTTACATAGTTAGTCAGGTTGAAAAAACACATAAGTCCATCTAGTTTAACCATAAAAAAAAATAAAAAAAATATCCTACAATCCCATGTACCCAAGCCTACACCCACAGTTGATCCAGAGGAAGGCGAGAACCCCCAGCAAAGCATAATTCAATTTGCTACAGCAGGGGAAACAATTCCTTCCTGATCCCCCGACAGGCAATCGGATTTTCCCTGGATCAACTTTACCTATAAATGTTAGTACCCAGTTATATTATATACATTTAGGAAAGGATGCAGGCCTTTTTTAAAGCAATTTACTGAGCTGGCCAGAACCACCTCTGGAGGGAGTCTATTCCACATTTTCACAGTTCTTACTGTGAAGAAACCTTTCCGTATTTGGAGCTGAAATCTCTTTTCCTCTAGACATAAAGAGTGCCCCCGTGTCCTCTGTGTTAGGAAAAAACAGGCCTTGTAGAGTTCTGGATACACTCTGAAGGATGGCTGCCTTCCATTTTAAACCTTAATACCCCTTTCTATGGATACATCACCATCCAGCCATTACACCCACAGACTATACCCCTAAGGATTACTCCATCTGGAGCGCCAGATAAACACTGACTATACTGCTTGTCCTCTGTGTTGACCATAAAGTGAATAACTCAACACCAAATTCACTATATGGACCACTTATGTACTTATATATGTTGATCATACCCCCCTTTATCTCCTCAAGAGAGAATAAATTCAGTTCCTCTAATCTTTTCTCATAGCTGAGCTCCTCCATACCTCTTATCAGTTTGTTTGCCCTTCTCTGCACTTTCCCCAGTTCTTTGATATCCTTTTTGAGAACTGGTGCCCAAAACTGAACTGCCTATTCCACATGAGGTCTTACTAATGATTTGTATAGGGGAAAAATTATATCTCTCTCTCTGGACTCCATACCTCTCTTAATACAAGAAAGGACTTTGCTCGCTTTGGAAACCGCAGCTTGGCATTGCATGCTATTATTGAGCTTATGATCTACCAAAACCCCCAGATCCTTCTCCACCATGGATTCCCCCAGTTGTACTCTCCCTAGTATGTGTGATGCATGCATATTCTTAGCCCCCAAGTGCAAAACTTTACATTTATCAACATTAAACCTCATCTGCCACATAGTCTCCCAAATGGACAGTGCATTGAGGTTTGCTTGTAAATTGGAGACCTATGCAGTTATTCCACTGCATAGGTATATGACCATCTTGACAGCCAATCATGTGATCAAGAAGTCTGTTCACCAGACATATAGATGCCATGTCTGCACAGGAAGGGGTTAATACCCTTTGTAGCCTGGAACAAGTAAAATGGCAGTAAAGTCAGAACTCCCAATCGGAAAGTTTTTTTTCTGAGACTGGGATTCTTAAAGTATTGAAACCATTAGATATCCTTGGCAGCCTTGCAACTACCATTTGCAGAGAGTTTGGCAATGGCGGCCACCATGGTTTCCTAAACTTGGGTTTCCTTTATCTAGATGTCCTATTCTGGTGAGTTGCTGTTGTAAAAGTCTGATGCTGATACTCAGCCCAGTACAGTACAGGGAAGGTAATGGAAAAAGTCCCTACAATTTCTAGACATGTTTGAGATATGCTGTAATCAATAGCGGCTGTATGTTGAGTGCACTTGGTTCTATAAAGAGGGGAATTGTGTCTTATACGAGCAGGAAGTCCCTTGCTATTTTACACCTGTGATTGCCTTGAAGTGATGTCATTTAAAAAGCAAAGGACTTTACTTTATAGTATTTATGGAAGGGATTTTTGGTTTTCTTTGCCTCTCCTCACCACACCTTGATTGGATATGCATTGATAATTTATGATATCATTGGCCTTGCAAAACTTCTGAAGTTGGCAATGTTGTATAGATCTGATAGGCCTCCTTGGGTAATACATGTTCCAATGACACATCTGTGGTTTTGCATTCCAACTTGTGTGCAAAGGTGTGACCGGGGCCTAGCAGGAGTAGAACTCTGGTTCATATAGGAAATATCTGGAACTATTTCAAATACGTTGTGGAGTACACTGGTGCTGACTAGAATGTACATCACAAGACACGTCACTCATGCGTCTGCACTACAGGAGCCAGGTAGCCTGAAGTCCCGGATCAGAAGTTTAATCCATGAAACTGTGTCAGTGATTTGTAGAACAAGCATGCAGCCAGTGAAAAGTCTGAGCTTATATTCTGCATACGATACCATGAAGTCCATAATAAGCTACAAATTTCAAGAGGCGCTAGGCAATCAGTGCATATAATCTTTATATTTGTTTTTTTTTTTGTTTTTTTTCTTAACGTCCAAAGTGAACCTAAAAAGACAAAAACCGAGTTCAGACGTGGCCCTAAACAAAATGGGGGAGATTTACTCAAACTGGAGCACTCAGAATCTGGTGCAGCTGTGCATAGTAGCCAATCAGCTTCTAATGTCAACTTGTTCAATTAAGCTTTGACAATAATGGCTGGAAGTTGATTGGTTCCTATGCACAGCTGCACCCGTTTAATTTAAATTAAAGAGAAGAGAGAGAGGAGAGAGAGAGAGAGAGAGTAAGAAAAAGGGGAATAGAGAGAGGGTGGTAAGGGGTGAGAGAAAGAACAGGGTGAAGGGGGGGATGAGAGAGGGGGGGGATGAGAGAGGGGGGGGATGAGAGAGGGGGGGGATGAGAGAGGGGGGGGGATGAGAGAGGGGGGGGGATGAGAGAGGGGGGGGATGAGAGAGGGGGGGGGGGATGAGAGAGGGGGGGGGGATGAGAGAGGGGGGGGGGATGAGAGAGGGGGGGGGATGAGAGAGGGGGGGGTGAGAGAGGGGGGGGATGAGAGAGGGGGGTGGGAGTGAGGGGGTGAGTCTGTGGGAGGCACAGCGTTGTACATAACACGGGGGGGGGGGGGATAGCACAGTACATTACATGGTTGGCACAACACATTACACAGTTGGCACTGCCTAATACAGCACAATGCAAGGTAGGCACAGTTCATTATATGGTGGGCACAGCACATGACATGGTTGGTACTGCACAACACAGCACATTGCATGGTGGGCACAATACATGCACACGGTGGGCACAGGACCTTCTATGATGGGCACAGCACATGACATGGCGGGCACAGCTGAGCACATTACATGGTGGGCACTACACATTACACGGTTGGCACTGCCCAATACAGCACATTACAAGGTAGGCACAGTTCATTATATGGTGGGCACAGCACATGACATGGTTGGTACTGCACAACACAGCACATTGCATGGTGGGCACAACACATGCACACGGTGGGCACAGGACCTTATATGATGGGCACAGCACATGACATCGCGGGCACAGCTGAGCACATTACATGGTGGGCACTGCACATTACAAGTGGGCACTGAACAGCACATTATATGGTGGGCACTGCACAGCACATGACAAGGTGGGCACTGCACGACACAGCACAGCACATTACATTGCGAGCACAGCACATTAAATGGTGGACACCACACATGACATGGTGAGCCCTGCACACCACATTCCATTGGGCACATTGGTGGGCACTGCACGACACAGCACATTACATTGTGAGCACAGCCCATTAAATGGAGGACACAGCACATGACATGGTGAGCCCCACACAGCCCATTCCATTGTGGGTACTGCACGGCACATGTCATGGTGGACAATGTACAGCACATTACATGGTAGGCACTGCATGGTGCAGCACATGACATGGTGGGCACTGCACAGCAATTTACATGGTGGGCACTGCACATGACATGGTGGGCACTGCATGGCACAGCACATGGTGGGTACAGAGCATTACATGGTGGGCACTGCATGGCACAGCACATGACGTGGTGGGCACAGCGCATTACATGGTGGGCACTGCATGGCATAGCAGATTTCATGGTGGGCAATGCAACTGCACATTACATGTTAGGAACTGCACATGACATGGTGGGCACTGCTGAACAGCACAGTACATTACACAGTGGGCACATGACATGGTGGGCACTGCACATGACATGGTGGGATCACTGCATGGCACAGCACATGACATGGTGGACACTGCAAATTACATAGCGGGCATTGCAAGGCACAGCACATGACATGGTGGGCACTGCACATTACATGGGGGGCACTGAATGGCACAGCCCATGACATGGTAGGCACTGGATGGCACATCACATGACATGGTGGGCACTGCACATTACATGGCGGGCACTTCACATTACATGGTGGGCACTGCAAGGCACAGCACGACATAGGGGCACTGCACATCACATGAAGGACAATGCAATGCACATGACATGGTGGGCACTGCACATTACATGGAGGGCACTGCAATGTACAGCATATGACATACTGAACACAGCACATTACATGGTGGGCACTGCAAGGCACAGCACGACATAGGGGGCACTACACATCACATGAAGGGCAAGGCAATGCACTGCACATTACATGGTGGGCACTGCAAAGTACAGCATATGACATACTGGACACAGCACATTACATGGTGGGCACAAGAGAGCACATTACATGGGGGGAGCAGCAGTCTGTCCCCTAACACAATAATTACACAACATCCCCCTAACAAAATGTACTGACCTTATCATAACAGCATGGGAGATGTCCTTCCTCCCGGGCTCCTGCTGGTTAGGACATCAGCGCCCCTCCCCCAGACAGCTCCCAGACACTGAGGATCTGTGTGAGTGTAACAGGTCCTGTGATAGGAGTGTCAGTGCAGCCAAGTCCTGTCTCTGCCAAAGCCTAACACTTGTCTCCTCCATGTATGCAGTGCACAGAGGGCTCCTCTTCCTTCAGGAAGGCACACAGATATCGATAAGCCACTGCCATGGGCCTATATTGAGGGAGGGGCCTAGAGCTGCAGCTCCACCAGCCCCTATATTAATCCGGCCCTGGGTACTGGAAAGATCTCCTAAACCTGTATGGTTTAGGAATTATTAACCATGTACGCTTGTGCTGACGTCTTCGGCGCATACACACTGAAGAAAGGGCACGATTGTAGCGTTTTTTGGGGTGCCCGTGCCGTGACCGTTGGCTGCCGCGTGCATGCGCTGGAGTGACGTCACGCGACTCCGGCCAGTAACAGAGCCAGAGTCCACGGCCCCGGAAGTAAGAAGGGTGAAGGTTGATGCTTCCACCAGCGGGGATCTCAGGGACAATGCAGGCTTCCTTTGCAGGTATGCGATGCATACTAGCCCATTATGCTTTTACTTTGCAGACAACAAAGAGGAAGTAAAACCCATCAAGGTTTACTTCCTCTTTAATGTGTTAAATAATTATTGTCTGCCAATAAACACCCGATGGGTGCAGAAATCACTTTCCAGTACGCTGCATATTAATGATTCAAACACTTCCCAGTGCTAAGTCTCACTCACTGGATCAATATGCCTCCTTACCTTATAAATATGATTGCCAAAAGGCACCTATTGTAAATAGCAGCTCTCAGTCACCGTCTGCTGTGCCACCTTTCATAATGTACTCAAAGCAATCCACCAGGCAACACACAAATACAAAGGAGAAAGCTCCAATAGTGTATATACCGTAATAACATTTAACATTTATTTAACTTCAGTTAAAATTCTACTCCCAAAAGTAAGTGTAAAATAACCCATCATAGTATCACATAAGATCCAATGCATGTAATATAGACAGGCCACCACGCCACCCAGCTCTCTGGCGTCTCACCCAGTCCTCCTGTTCACCACTGCTGTCGCGTCAGTTCCAGGTTGGCGTATGACGTCACTTCCTGTTGCCATGCAGTACCACACTGATGCAATTCATCCTACAGATGTCTTCTGCATACTTGCTTTGACATTGACCATAACTTGTACTGCTTTAGAATAGGAAAAAACCCCATGATGCAAAAGTTTTGTTGTGTTTTTTGTTTTTCAAAAAGAGGACAACTAATCATCTATGCATAAAGTATCTGTGCAACGGTTTACCACTATCGACACGTATAGGTTACATCAACAAAAAACAAATTGCCACAATTGACCTGTATTTAGCAGAAAAAAATATCTTTATTGTGTAGCCAAGTCCTGAGCCTCTCCAGGTCTAATGCCGCGTACACACGGTCGGACTTTTCGTCTACAAAAGTCAGACAGCCTGTCCGACAGACTTCCGGCAGACTTTCGGCGGACTTGCGGCAGACTTTCTAACGAACGGACTTGCCTACATACGATCACACAAAAGTCTGACGGATTCGTACGTGATGACGTACACCGGACTAAAATAAGGAAGTTCATAGCCAGTAGCCAATAGGTGCCCTAGCGTGGCTTTTTGTCCGTCGGACTAGCACACAGACGAGCGGATTTCGGGGTCCGTCGTAGTTACGAAGTAAAGTTTTAAAGCATGTTTCAAATCTAAAGTACGTCGGATTTGAGGCTAAAAAAGTACGTTGAAAGTCCGGAGAAGCCCACACACGATCGGATTACCAGCCAGCTTTAGTCCGTCAGCGTCCGTTGGACTTTTGTAGACGAAAAGTACGACCGTGTGTACGCGGCATAATGGTGACCTCCTGAATTAGGGACAGCTGACATCCCTCTGTGTAGAGTGGGTTACAAGGCATGGTGGGTGTAATGCAAGGTAGATTAATGGGCACCAGACACTTCTTGACTGCAATGAGATTTATTGTCTCTTAAACAGAACTGTGGGAGAGAGGGTTAGGGCCGGGACACCCTTAAGTAGTTGCAATGGTAATTTAGCAGACTCCGAGACTTCTATAGGCAGACAGCCATGCAGGGAAAGGCATCCAGCAAGACACCACATCTGCCGCTGTCCCCTATGGCAACAATCTTGAAATAGTTTCTAACAAAGGCTGTAATTAACTTATTTACTTCTTCTACAATCTCCTCTTGTAGATCTTCACTCAATTGAGTTCCCAGTCTTTCACTAGACTTGCTGATCCACTGCCACTGGATCCCCTGAGCTCTTCCAATCTTCTTATTCAGTATCTTCCTCAAGTGTCACCCTGCTGGTTCCCTAGCTTGGTACTCAGATACTCCTCAAGCGTCACCCCACTGGTCCCTGGCTTGGCACACAAAACTGCTCTGTAAGCGTCACCTCTGCTGGCTGGGTCCCTGGCTTGACATCTTCTGAAATTTCCCAATTCTTCACCGTCCCTGGTGGGTGAGAATACTGCCCTGGTACTTGCTTCAGCTACTCACAATGGCCCCCGGAAACAAGGTGGTCGGTCCCTTAGTGGCGACAACTTCCCTTCTACCTCCGACCACTACAGGTTCTCTGACCGGGAGAACCGTCACTTCTGATTGGACTGCAAGCCGCAGTCCCAACCCTACGCTGCTCTCTTGCTTCTAGATAGGCCCTTAGACAGCCTAGCAGCCAGATGTCCCTGGGATAGGCCTCAGTCTCCGGCCTAGCAACCCGGGCAATACAACACACGTCCACCCAGACAGCTGTCCAGGCGGCACAGAACCCCAATCACCTGACTCCACCCAAATAAATAGGCTCTCCCAGCAGGCCAAGGCTAAGAAAATCCCCGCCCATTTTCTGAGACACCCCATCCATTCCTAATCTGTCCTTGCAATGCCCTTGTCTTATCTAATGTCGCCAGATACGGGGCCATCTAGTGACAGAAGAGAAAAGTGCAGAAATTCCAGAATAAGGGTGAAATCAATTGATCTCCTAACAATGAGCCAAGGTAACTATCACTTGGCAAAAAAATTTACTAGCAACCCTGCCTAAACATCAGGGTGCTACAATTAGATTACTGAATCCAGTAATAGCATATCACAAAAGAGCAACGCAACATAAAGCTCACTCAATTGAAAAACCTAGGGCAGTCACATTTTTTTTTACAAATCTGTCCCAGGATGGCTGTGTCCTGAGCAGCGTTCTGGAACCGTACTGTGCCCTCCTGATCCCCACTGTTCTGTACACTTTGTGTTGATGATTAGTTTTTGATTTATGGAATGCCTTTTATATTGTTTAAAATCGATTTTTATTGAAACTACTAATAAATATATGTTTTCTTCTATCAACTATTTATACTTTAATTCTTGAGAGTAGGAGAATAAATTGGGGCTGGCTGGTAGTGGCCTAGTTCATTGCTAGGGTTCCTCCAGAGGTTGCTAAGGGTTCCTTGAGCAATGAGAGACTTCTGACTCTCAGATAAGTTCCCACTGACACCAATTATATTTTTAGCCATCTGTAAGGAGATTCTTCCAACTGACCACAAATGTGAGGGACATTCTTTCCCTTGATCACCAGCATAAGGACCACTCTTCTCAATGACCATCAATTTAAAGCGTTATTAAACCCAAAAGCAAACCTTTATTATATTTCAGCTTACCAATTCTTAGATTCCAAGGCTGCATTCGTTTTAGTCTTTTTTAGGCTTTCTTTCCTTTATTATCAAATGATGATTCAGCCAGTAAATCTGTTATTTTTCAAAAGAACAAGCTGTCCTGCAGATGTTGTAGTTAGAGGGTTGAGACAAACCATTTAGAGCTGACAGGGGTGCTTACAATGATCAGCTTTAATTTGTGGAAAAAGCCTTTATCCTAAGGCCCCTTTCAGACAGACAGACTCCAGCAGTGGATCCGGCTGCTCAGTTGGGAACCTGTCCCCTGATCTCCCCTGAGCAGGTGGATGATAGGTCCATGTCTGCTCCACTTATGCAGAGCGGACACAGACACAGCCAGCTCTCCTCTATGGGTGGTCAGATGGAAACAGACCGCCTGTTTGTTTCCATCTGACTGTCATTCGATCCGATCTGCCAGATGGATGGCGAACGGATCCTCTATCCGTCTGTTTTCAGCGGACAGGATCAGATTGACGATGGTCCATTGACATTCACCGCTCCATAGAGGGCAATGGATGGTCTAATCTGGTTGCCCCCTGCGCCCTCCTCACTGGCTGCTGATGCTGTTGTATCTGAGCCAATGAGGAGAAAGAGAGCCAAGCCAGCTTTGGCTCTTGTGCCCATCGCTGGAAGGAGATCTGGCTCAAGTATGTGTTCAGTGGGGGCAGCTGCATGCAGAAGTTTTTTTTTTTTTTACTTCTTGCATATGAGGTATGTCAAAAAGTTTGGTGAATGGTATCAGAAAACAAACAAAACAGAAGATGCCAACAAATTACCTCTATTGGCCTTCAAAATAATCACCATCCTTCACAATGTTCATAAAGCTTCTGGAAACTGTCAGCAATTGCCTCTTTAGGAATCAATCACAGAACTGCTGTCACACATTTTTGGATTGCTGCCACATCCACAAAACGTGCGCCTTTCGTGACGCTCTTCAGGTGGGGAAACAGACGTCTGCAGGCACCAGATTAGGGTATGCCGTGTTGAGCCAAGAATTGGTAGCACCAGGTCTCATCCCCTGTGACAATGGTTTGCAGAAAGATTGGATCCTGGGCACACTCGGTAATGAAACCTCTAGTGGTTTCCATCCGTTTTGCTTTCTGCTCGTCTGTTAGCTTGTGTGGCACAAACCAGGAACAGATGATACACTTACCCAATTCTTTGCGGACGATGGTACGCAACGTGTCCTTGCTAATGCCCAACTCCTCCGCCATCAATCGTAGAGTCGTTCGAACGAGTGCGACAAATGCTGGCATGAGATCGGCGTCCAAGTCTGGGTTTCTATACGTGGCTCATCCTCTGTTGTTTCCTTCCCGTTGTGAAAGCTTTTGAACCAGTCGTAAGCACAAATTCTGCTCATGTGTTCCATCCCATACACTTGCACCAACATTTAATGCTACTCTGTCGCTGTTTTCCCCAGTTTGTAGCAGAACTTGGTGTTCACTCATTGCTCCATTGCACTGTCGCCCTACCTCTCACACTGACTGCATTCAATTACCCGCAGCGGGTAGTACTCCAAGCTAGGTGGCACTTCTCAATGTGTCTCTGGATAGCCATGTGCATGCATGCGCACCTGGCCCATGTTGCCGAGATATCAGACCATTCACTGAACTTTGTAAAGGCTGAATGTTTTTTACCTTATTGCATTCTACGAGGTGTGTCTTCAACCACTTTATTAGATCCCCTTCATCAGGGCTGAATGGTCAATTACAGTGTAAAATGTTGTCATTAGAAGCCTTTTAGTCTCTGCTTTGAGGGCTGTAAATACTGGTGAAAAGTTTTAGTTGGCGTTTGGCTTCAATTTGTTAGATGTAGTAGCAGATTTATATACGCCAACACTCCCTTCCCCCCAGACTGACAGAGACAGTGGGAGCACTTGAATACAGGAGGTGCGTTACTGGCCAGATCACCAGATGAAAACAAAAAGGGAAAAGCCTAAAAAAAAAAAAAAACAAATGCAACCACCACATCTAAGGATTTGTAAGTTGGAATATATAACATTTTTGTTTTTGAGTTTAATAGTGCTTTAAAGTGGTATTCTTCCCACTGATCACCAATACAAGTGGACATTTCATTCACTCATCACCAATCTAAGGGACATTCTTACCACTGACTACCAATCTAAAGACCCTTCTATCACTGACACTATAAAATGGCATTCTTCCTACCCCCATCACTAATGGGAGGAGGCACTAGTCCCACTGATCAACCATCTACTGTAAATGCCATTCTTCTCACTGACCACCAATGTAAGGTCAGGTGATCTGGGTGGACGTGTGTTGTATTGGCCAGGGCTGCTAGGCCGGAGACTGAGGCCTATCCCAGGGACATCTGGCTGCTAGGCTTTCTGAGGGCCTATCCAGAAGCAAGAGAGCAGCGCAGGGTTGTGACTGCGGCTTGCAGTCCAACCAAAAGTGACAGTTCTGCTGGCCCTGAGAACCTGTTGTGGTCAGAGGTAGAAGGAAAGCTGTCGCCACTAAGGGACCATCCACCTTATTACCAGGGACCACCGTGAGTAGCTGAAGCAAGTACCAGAGCAGTATTCTCTCCAACCGGGGATGGTGAAGAATTGGGAAATTTCAGAAGATATCAAGACAGGGACCCAGCATGGGCGGATCCAGAGTCTTGTCTCGGGAGGAGCACTGCCAGAAAATCCGTTTTTTTTGTGGGCAATTTATCGGGGAAACAGCTGGTGTTGGCGCTTCAATCATCCCGGGACCATGGTTGTTACAGTGTTAGGATGATTGAAGCGCATTATTTCTATAATTACATTGTAATATAAAATGAAATAGTTCAACTCACCATAATGCAGAATCAGTGGGAGCCCTGAGTGTGTCACTTGCCACGTCAACTGCCACACGTTGCGGATTGTCACTTGCCACGTCGCCTGCCACACCTTGTGGATTGTCACTTGCCTGTCACCAGATGCAGATTGTCACTTGCCACGTCGCCTGCCACACCTTGTGGATTGTCACTTGCCTGCCACCAGATGCAGATTGTCGCTTGCCACACCTTGCGGATTGCCACTTGCTACGTCACCTGCCACACCTTGTGAATTGTCACTTGCCGCGTCACCTGTCACACCTTGCGGATTTCCACGTCATCTGCCACACCTTGCGGATTTCCACTTGCCACGTCACCTGCCACACCTTGCGGATTGCGACTTGCCACGTCACCTGCCACACATTGCGGATTGTCACTTGCCACGTCACCTGCCACATCTTGTGGATTGTCACTTGCCTGTTGAGGTGGTGTTTTGGTTGTCTCTTGCTGTGTCCCAGACTCCCAGACTGAGTCAGGCAGCAGAGAGATAATGTAATTTCTCTGCTGCCTGCCCACTGAGGGCGGAAGTTACTGCAGGGATGGCGGAGAGAGATGATCTCATCTCTCTGCTCCCCTGCCCCTGGCTAACTGATTGGCCAGCACACACTGAGTCACCTGGCAGCCCGGCCCGCCCACAAATCGCGCCGCCCGCCCACAAACCGCACCACCTGGTCCGCCAGCTCTGTTACCTGCCCGAGGAGCCGCCGGCTATGTCACCCGCCGGCGGACTCGGCGGAGCCGCCGGCTATGTCACCCGCCAGCGGAGCCGCCGGCTATGTCACCCTCCGGCGGAGCCGCCGGCTATGTCACCCGGTCGGCAACAAATTTCTCGGGGGTGGCAATTGCCCCGTTGCCCCCCCTCTGGATCCGCTCCTGGGACCCAGCCAGCAGAGGTGACGCTTACAGAGCAGTTTTGTGTGTCAAGCCAGGGACCGAGCAGATCAGAGGGGTGAGACTTAGGGAGTATCTGTGAGTGCCAAGCTAGGGACCCAGCAGGGACGCGGGAGTGATGCTTAAGGAAGAGCTCAGAAGATCCAGGGGCAATGGATCAGCAGGTCTAAGTGATAGGCTGGGTGCTCAGTTGAGTGAAGATATAAAAAGGAGATTGTGGAGGAAGTGAAAGAGTTAATTACAACTTGTGTTAGAAACTGTTCAAGATTGTTGCCGTAGGAGACAGCGTGTTTACACATGCAGCTGTGGTGTCCGGCTGGGTGCATTTCCCTGCATGGCTGTCTACCTATAGAAGTCTGCTAATTAACATTGCAACTACTAAAGGGTGTCCCGGCCCTAAACCCTCTCTCCTACAGTTCTGTTTAAGAGAAAATAAATCTCTTTGCATTCAAGAAGTGTCTGGCGCCCATTAATCTAACTTACATTGCACCCATCATGCCTTGTAACCCACTCTACACAGAAGGATGTCAGCTGTCCCTGACTCTGGAGGTCACCATTAGGCTTGGAGAGTCCCGGGACTTGGCTACATACAGAAAAAATGGATAGAGAACCCACTCTCCATTCTGAAACATCCTCACAAGAGCCAGGGGGAGAGGAGGGAAGCAAGCAGCACTGGGTTGGGACGCAACATGGGGAGAATCCCAAGCAATAGGGGGATTTTCCAAATCATGCAGTGATTAGGGTGTGCCCAGGCAAACCCCCTGTGTACGCCTATGGCCCCAAAGCATGAGTATCACAACTCAGATCAGCCCCAATGTATGAATATCAGACCAAATACATGCACCCTGTATAGATTTTAGCAGTTTTAAATAGGAAAACAAAGCACTGTCTGCAATGCAGATTAACAGAATGCATAGCAGTGCAAATCAGCACATGTTGACGCCACACACGTGTGCTATATGTTATATGCTGTGCAGTAAGAATGAGCCCCAATGCCAACCAAAACATTTTTCTGTAGTATTTTATCGAGCAGGTAAAAGTCAAACAATTTGACAAGTTTTTATTGCAGTCTGTGTTATTATTGGGAAGATTTCCACTTGTTACCTATTCCAGGACAAGAAAATATACCCCTCTTTTTATCCGTATAAACAGTTATTATTATTATGATTTTTGCATTGTGGCTCCTTAGCTGTCCAATATATCAGGAGAGTTCATCTGTTTATTTCATTGTAATGGCTTTCTGATGCATACTGTAGAACCTGTAAAAGAACAAAAAAATATTTAAACTGTATAGAAAGCTGGCTGTGTGTTCCCGTCATCCCTTTAAAACATCAAAAGTGAATGGCGCTGTGCTGCAGACGCCATTCGCACCTGTAATGAGCATGTATAATGCCCCATACACACAATCAGAAATTCTGTCAGAAAAAACTTGGATGGTTTTTTTCGTCGGGATTCCGCTCAAGCTTGCCTTGCATACACACGGTCACACAAAAGTTCTCTGAACTTTCGACCGTCAAGAACGTGGTGATGTACAACACTACTACGAGCCGAGAAAATGAATTTCAATCCGATCATGCGTCAAATTGTTTCCGAGCATGCGTGATTTTTGCACGTCCGAATTGCATACAAACGCATTTTCGGATAGGAACTTTTTCTGACCGAAAAATAGAGAACCTGCTCTCAATCTTTTGCTGGCTGGAATTCCGCCAGCAAAAGTCCGATGGAGCATACACACTGTCGTTTTTTCTGACCAAAAGCTCTCATCTGAGTTTTGCTGGCGGCATTTCCGTTGGTGTGTACGTGGCATAAGCCTACAGATTTTTCTGTTGCGAAGGTTTGGACCCTTGCTCTCAACCCCTGCCTATCTACTGTTTAATGGGTGAGACAACAAGCTGGCAATCCATCTACCCCTACAAGTCTTCTCATTATGGTCAAAACTCCCTTTGATATTTTGATAACTAATAGAGATAGCCAGTCCAAGTCTTCATTGTGGGACCTCAGCAGATGATCATGTGTGGCATGGGCTCTTTCTCGGTGAAGGGCGTACATATAGTGGTGGCACCAGTAACTACCCCTGATTTTAGATGCAGGATTTAATCTATGTATATACACACTGCTCATGCTAGGAAAGGTCCCTGCGTTTAAAACCGCTCTGAAGAAGAGTCTGTATCGAAATGCATCAGATGTTTACTGAGGCGCTTTGCAGGCGCTAAAGTGCTAAAAATAGCACCTGCAAAGCGCCCCGAAAGAGCTGCTCAATGCACTCCAGTGTGAAACCCCCGAGGGCTTTCACACTGGAGCGGTGCGCTTGCAGGGCGGTCATAAAAGTCCTGCAAGCCGCATCTTTGGAGCGCACTAGGAGCGGTGTATTTTCCGCTCCTAAAGCGCTCCTTCCCATTGAAAACAATGGGGCAGCGCTGCGAACCCGCCCGCAAAGCGCTGCTGCAGCGGCGCTTTGCGGGCGGTTTTAACCCTTTTTTGGCCGCTAGCGGGGGGTTAAAACCACGCCGGTAAAGCGGCGCTATATTTAGCGCCGCTGTACCGCCGGCGCCCGCACGCCTCAGTGTGAAAGTAGCCTTAATGTTTGTACATCTTTATGGGACCATTCCGGCTCAGTTGTTATATTTTTTGAATATCCTTTCTCCACATACTGCAAATTCTTATATGTATTTTGGGACTCCATCTCCAGGATGTCTGTTTTAAATAAGTTGTATTAAATAAAAGTTTAATTTTTCATACAAACATTTCTACATTACTTTTCTCTATTGATATTACATATTATTAATTGTCTGTGTCAGTGCCCATATAGTCCCACTCCCTGGAGGCGTCCCCTTTCTCCTTTGAATGTATATACAGTAAATATTCTTTAAAGAAAAATAGAACGTCACCAATGCCAAAAAATGGCTAAGAAAAATATATCAGTGTGTGAAATGCAACGATCCACTCATACCTACACCAAAAATCTGCCATTGTGATTGTAGCCTCCCCTCTCATTAACAATTGTAACTTCGGAAAAGTTTCTTTGCAATTGTAGTCCACATAGCTACATCAAAGTACAGCGATTCCCTGTCATTTCTATGTATCGCATTGTCCCTCTAGTGCCCAGCGTCACTAACTGACATCATATTTGTGAGCCAAACCAAAGGGATTAGTAGTTCCTCGGAATGGCAAATTCTCTTCATGACTATACCCCGGACTACATATCCCAGGGATCTTTTCTACCATCGGGGACATTGCTGGGAAGAGCTATAAAGAGGCCAGAGACCCGCCCCACGCTCTCTTCTTCCTGGGCCTGGTGCATGATGGACCTCCCTGTACAGAAAGAGTGAGGTTGCGGCCTACCACGCGGTGTACAACATTCCAACCCAGACGAGAAGGGCATCTATCCAGCATCAACTCGGAAGTTCCTCAACCTGCGCTTCATATCAGGTGATCATCACAAGCGGATCTGCTGCAAGGACGCCTCTCTGGGAGTCGCTGTTCAGAAGGCTTTGAGAGGGCAATGAGAGAGGGCAATTGCCCAGCTTTGGAAACCTTTCTTTGTTGCTTAACTGGGACACACAGACAGCTTTTACTTTGGGAACACTTTTCTGCACTTCTATTCAAACACTGTACATAGACACCTTTAGCTTCAACCATTTCAAGAAAAACCTTTACCCTGTTTCTGCACCTTACTGGATATAGGTAATGAGCTCCGACTGCCGGTGAAGACCATCAGGCCTGCAACTGGGACATTGCTGTCAGTAGCACTTAAAGGGCCCTCATACTGTTCTTGTTTTGCTTGATCTCTCATTAGGATTAAAGGTTAAATAGGCTGGCCTGGGTTTTCCCTTTTAGAAGTATTGCCAGAATGAATGCTTAAAGGGGTTGTAAAGGCTCGTGTTTTTTCACCTTAATGCATCCTATGCATTAAGGTGTAAAAACACCTTGCATTCACCGGCCCTCTAGCCCCCCGTTTTACTTATTTGAGCCCAGAATTACCGTCGGCGTGTCCCCGGCTCTTGATTTGATAGATTGATAGCAGCGCAGCCATTGGCTCCCGCTGCTGTCAATCAAATCCAATGATGCGGGCGCCAGGGGGCAGGGCCGAGTCCTGAATTCGGGCCTCTATGGACGCTGAATGCTGGACTCAGAAGCACGCCCGCAAGGTAACCCCTTCTCCAAGGGGGTTATCTAATGCGGGGAGGAGCTGCAAGAGCTGCAGAGGGACCCCAGAAATGGATGATCCGGGGCCACTCTGTGCAAAACGAGCTGCACAGTGGAGGTAAGTATGACATGTTTGTTATTTAAGAAAAACAAAAAAAAACGATCCTTTAGTATCACTTTAACTCTTGCTTAGCAGCCTCAGATACATCTGGATGAGAGGTGCTGACTGCCAAGGGGTAAGTGAGCTCACCATCCATCTCTGTCTGTGACTCAAGTCTCCCCCTTCTTTCTCCGGCCTCTGAGTGAGTGCACTAAGGTAAATCAGGGTTCTCGGAGCACCCCTTACAGCAGAGTTCCCCTTTACATCAGAGTTCTCAATGTTACCCCTTAAATCAGGGTTCCCAGAGCATCCCTTATGTTAGAGTCCCCTGAGTTCTCCCTTACATCAAAGCCCCCCCTAACAGTGAAATAGGAAATCTGCGAGTTCAGATGTAAAGGGGGACTCTTGTTGTTAATTTCATATGATTAGAAATGTTATTTATTAGCAAAATATATGTATAAAAAAAAATTGCTGTGCGCCGTTAAAGTGTTCGGGTTTGACTTGAAGAAAAGGTGTCAATCCTAATCCCGATCCCACTGCTGCAGGCCACTGTCTGATTCCCTGCCCCCCCCCCCGTGCTGCTGGGTTTCCATCTTCTGCTGCATGGATAGGGGGGGCACGCCCCTGCGTCCTGCATGAGCGGCCACCACTGCTGCTGCTGTGGATCTGTCGGGATGGAGAGGGGGAAGAAGCCTTTTAGTGTATCATTTACTGATCCCTTCCTTGTCTTAATGAATAGAGCCAGTGATCGGTTCTGTTTACTGTTTTTTGTATTTATTCATAGATGAGGCATAGTAAACTGTGTGTGTTTATTATGCTTCACTTTATGAATGAACACAGCTGTATAGAGCTATTCCTGTTCATTCATTCTGTGCAGCTGAGGTTGCAAAGAAAGGGAATGATGAATCTGTCCTTAGACCTCCGATGTCTTACTTTTGAGACAGAGAAAGGGACTGTTTAGACCCCTGATATTTCACTAAAGCCCCCCCAACGGGGGTTCTAAAAAACATGTAAAAAATAATGAAAACTAAAATAAGATGGTAAAAAAAACAACAAATTAAACAATAAAAATAAAAAAAACTACTGACACCGGTGGCAGAACTACCAGGGTTGCAAAAGTTGCACCTGCAACTGGGTTCTGGCGTTCGGCCACTGTGGGGGGACCCCAAGACAGCAGGAAGGTGGCCCGCTATGGGAACGTAATAAAGGGTTTCACGATGGGAGTAGAGGGCCCCGTCGTGATTTTTTTGCACTGTGCCCTGAAGGTTCTAGTTACACCTCTGGGGAATGAAGCATCTGAGAAGCTCCTGTGGTGGGTGCTCCCTATATTAGTTCCTGGCAACGTCCCATCCTGCTCAGGACATTACAGTGCCTAGTTATTCCGTCAATGGGTAGAGGGAAGAGTTGGTAACTGAAGAGCAGAAATCTTTCCTATTCCCCTGAGAAATAACCTGTCAGCATTCTTCCAAAAGCTGAAATATCACTTCATAGTATTCATAGGGTTAGCTGCACATAGAGTTGCCACCTCATGCCTTTAAACCCGAACACATTTTGAATTACACAGGTTCTGAGGCTAATTAATTGAAGATAAGACACCAAGTGAGTTTAATTACCACCTTAATCAGCCACAGAACCTGTGTAATTTATATGTGTTCGGGTTTAAAGGGATGAGGTGGCAACCCTAGCTGCACATCAAATTGAAAACTTGTGTAACAATATTCTGTCTTGTTGTAAGAAGCAGGTTACACTAAATGTAAAGCCTTACCATGTAAGCAGGTTCCTCTTTCGACCTCTGAGTCTAAAATAGAATAAAATAAACAACATTCAATGCATTCTATCAGATTAGAGATTGCTTTGCAGAGCTCAGATACTGACCACGTGCATGATCATTTTAAGGCAATTTCAACCACTTTGAACCAGCCTCTGATCCAAAAAACACCAAACCAATGGAGACTACCTACCACCAACAAGATCTTTTGACTGTGATGAAACCCAGGGCGCTGATTTACCAAAGCCGTGCACCATCAGTAGAGGTGCAAAGCACATTTTCATATTTATGAAACTGTGCTCCGGGATCAGAGCTCGAGTTCCCCGTTTACTATGGCAATCTTTGTGCACGGGTGAATTCAATCTGTGCGCCACTATGGACATGGCGCACGGCATCTCCAATCCAGTATTGACAGAAGATGGAGGTGCCAATATTATGGGATGATATGAGCAAGTTTAGTAACAACTGCCCAAGTAACAAATATGCCCAAAATAGAATGAGAAAGTAACTTTTTCAGAGAAAGCCTGCTGTGCCCGCAAGTATGTTTAGAACTGCGTGAGATAAATGTAAGCAGTGCGCGTGCACAAGTGGCTCTTGTGCTCGTTTATGGCCATGCAGTGAACAAACGCATCTAATCTTAGTAAATGTTAAGCAATGTACTTGCAATTTCGTGGGTTGAACGGGCAACACCTCTAAACTTGACATTTTTTTTTTTTTTTTTACACTGGTTCACCTTTATGTATTTTTTAAAGGAGATTTGCACACAGGTCATGTTAGCATGTTATGTTGCCAACATGTGACATTCACCTTGTTAAAATTATGTAAAAAGACTCCCGCTCCTCATAAAAGGGCATTTAACCTTCTCCCTCTAGGGCCCCTTTCACACTGGGGCAGTGGGGGCGTCGGCGGTACAACAGCGCTATTTTTAGCGCTGCTGTACCGTCGTTCTTGCAGCTGTATTCGGCCGCTAGCGGTGCGGTTTTACCCCCCGCTGGCGGCCGAAAAAGGGTTAAAATCCCTCGTACAGCGCGGCTATAGCCGCGCTGTCCCATTGATTTCAATGGGCAGGAGCGGTGAATACACCGCTCCTTCCCCGCTCCAAAGAAGCGGTTTGCAGGACTTTTTTCACCGTCCTGTCAGCGCACCGCTTCAGTGTGAAAGCCCTTGGGCTTTCACACTGAACAAACAGCGGAGGCTGTTTAGGGGCGGTTTGCAGGCGGTATTTTTAGCGCATTAACGCCTGCAAACCGCCCCAGTATGAAAGGGGTCTAATGCATGTGATTTCCTTGGGCTAGCTTTTGCTTTTAAAGGGGAACTCCACACTCCATTCTCCAATGCTCTTGTCTCCCCCCTCTAACCCCTTGGATTTCCATGGGCTAACTTTTGCTTTTAAAGAGGAACTCCACACTTCATTCTCAAAAGGCTGTGAGCTGCCATCACCAATCCAAACCACATCCTTTTTCAGAGCATACAACAGGGCCAGCTAGGAAAGGGTCGAGAAGAGCAATCACCCAACCCCTCCTGAACCATACAAAGTCACATCCACTCATCATAGCTGCCTGCCTTTGGGGCATGTTGGGCTCAGCCCAATACCAACTGCAAAGCAACTTGTACCCACTAGTTTAAAGGGGCTTTCCACATTCTGTAAAAAGCCCCCATTCTGCAGCCCCCACAACCCCAGCCTAGGGTTGTGTGGAAGAGGCCCTTGTCCCCCTGTATATGGCGACAAGGTGGTTGACTTTTGGGATGCCCGAGCCCCTCCTGCCCCCAAGCATCCACCCCCCTTTCATGGGCTGGCTTGCTGTGTATTTGAGTAGGAGTTTGTTAGTGTGTTGGAGGGGCACACTTTTTTTTTTGTTTTGAGTTAAAATCTTGCAGATTTGTAAGTTTTCTCTAAAGCCGTACATCTTTGAAGCAGCATTTTGGAAACATGCTACAGATGCACCACTTTACAGGCAGAGTAGCAGCCCCCCCCCCCCCCCCCCCCATCCAAATTACTAGCTTTTTAAAGGCACTTCTGCTTGTTTCGTTTTTGGGGTTGTCCAAATTGGTGACATTGATATATGTCCCACAGGATGGGATCTGGGCCCCCATACCCATTTTAAGGCCAATAACTAGAATATAAGCCAGCCAAGTAGAGACTGGCAAAATTAACAAGTCAGTTCCCATAGATTGCAATGGTATTTGTTGTATACATTTTGCCCATGTTAGGCTCTTTGTTTACCCTACCCCCCCGGATTGGGGGGTGTTTGTCCCCCCCTCCTGGATTGGGGGGTGTTTATCTCCTCCCCCCCGGATTGGGGGGGTGTTTATCTCCCCCCCCACCCCCGGGGGTGTTTGTCCCATCTGTAATTTTGTAGCATGCTGTATTATTTTGTGCTAGCTGCATTTGGGTTGTTCTGGGCATGCTCAGGGACTTTTTTTTGTTGTGTGTGTGAACAGCACTTGGAATTTTCTTGGCATGCTCAGAGTGTTTTTTTTTTGGGGGTGTTAGTAATTTAAGGACACCCTTAACAGGTGTGCCCACTTTGAAGTTCTGTCTCTGGGTGGATTTGCATTTTGTGTGTTTCGTGGCATGTGTTTTCAATTGCCCCATTAGCACACAAACCTATGTTATATAAAGCTTGCAGATGCCCTGCCTTTTCCTGTCCTCTTTTTGATTGTTATGTCTTTGCAAAACAGATGTGTTTTAGAGCAAGCATTTTTTACTTTTGTTTTTTTTTGGGGGGGGGATATTTTTTAGGTTGTTAGTTTCACTTTGATTTAATTGTCTGTGCTGCATTATTTAGCAAAACCTTCCTCAAGCTGTTGTGACTATTAAATGTTTAAATCCTTAAGGCTGCTTTCACACTGGGGCGGTAGGGGGCGTCGGCGGTAAAACAGCGCTATTTTTAGCGCTGTTTTACCGCGGTATTCGGCCGCTAGCGGTGCGGTTTTAACCCCCCGCTGGCGGCCGAAAAAGGGTTAAAACCACTTGTACAGCGCGCTGTCCCATTGAATTCAATGGGCAGGAGCAGTTTAGGAGCGGTGAATACGCCGCACCTTTACCGCTCCAAAGATGCGACTTGCAGGAGATTTTTTTCTTCTGTCAGCGCACCGCTTCAGTGTGAAAGCCCTCACTGCAGCGGCTGTTTTGGGTCGGTTTGCAGGCGCTATTTTTAGCGCAATAACGCCTGCAAACCGCCCCAGTGTGAAAGGGGTCTTAGAGACTGTCCATTTGTGGGCACAGTCCTTTTAATTTCTGGTAATTTCCTCTGCAAAATGGCCATATTCTGTTAGTGTCTCAAAATAACATGCATACGTTTTTGCTTTCCTTGCTCTTTTCCAAGTCCTGTTTTGTTGACCAATAAAATTAGTAGCAACTTTTTATGTTCTATTAATAGTTTTGCAGATGCATGCTCAATCCAAGTAATGCATTTTACACTCCCCCCCCCCTAAATTTTCATGCAACAGATTTCCCAGCTGCAGCTTAACTAGGCTGATTGGCATAGCAAAACAAAAAAGGTGTTATTTGTCTAAAAGCTACTTTTCCTGGTGCCTTCATGGTAGCATTTGCATGGATTGTGAGTATGCTGCCATGGATAGGCACCAGGAAAGGAAAATTACAGAGAGGTAAGTATTACATTTTCCATTTTAGCACAGTGGTTCTCAGCCTCAGTCCTCAAGTAACCCCGACAGGACATGTTTTGGGAATTTATCATGGCTAAAATCGCTGTCCAAAATACTAAGCCATTGCCTCTGATTTAAAGCATCTGTGCAAGATGAAGGTAAACCTGCAAACATGGCCTGTTGGGGGTACTTGGGGACAGGGTTGAGAACCACTGAGCTAAAATCTAGCTCAAGATAATTGTGGGCATTCGAGGGAAAACAAGTGAGTGTTAGAACCCCTGCTTGTCTTTTGTAGGTTGGGCTTTGTGTCCCTTTTCTGAAAATTGGCTTCACTTCCTGTCACATAGCCAAACAGGAAGTGAGGGTAAAACCCTACCAATGTCTTTCTGTGGGGACACACAGGTCAATCTAACTAGTGTCCCCATTAGGCAAATTGAACTTTAGCACTTTGTTGTGTACACCCCAAATTATTCGGTATTTTGGGGTTTATTAAAGGCAAGTGTACTCGCTGTAAATCTGGGGAGAAGCCTGGTGATTTTATCATCCAGTCATGTAGCAAAGATGTTTTTTTTATCTTCCTTGCATGTCCCCCAGCAACTGCACTTCCAAGTGCACTTGTAGTGCAAAGTGGATTTGCCTTTAGTAAATAAACCCCAGATAAAGTCCAAGATGCCTAATAATTTGGGGTGTACAGAGCAACATGCTAAAGTGCAATTTACCTAAAGTGGAAACTATTTAGATTGACCTGTTTGTCCCCAGGGATAGACATTGGTAGGGTTTTACCCTCACTTCCTGTTTGGAAGTGACAGGAAGTTAATGTATTTGAAGGAGAAATTGGCAGAATTTGGGCGGTGTCTGCATCCTATCAGGGGTACAGACATCCCCAAAAACTGACAAGACTTCTAATCCCTCTGCACTCTATCCCTCAAGCAAAAATAAGAAAGGATTTTGTTTAGTTTAACTTTGCAAAGACACATTCCCAAGTTCAACTGTGATGCATGTCAATGGCCCATTTAGTCCTTATTTAATAGAAAACACCAGTTGTCTTTCACTAGAAACATTTGTTAGTCCAGTCCTGGAAATCTGCTTTACTATTCATTTCCATAAAAATTGGGTTCCTGCAGCTAGATGTGAGATGTGCTGTGTGCGGCGGTATGTACCCGTTTTGTATATCTGGTTCCGGGAAGCGGTGGCCAGCACACAGGAATGACATCACGCCCCTACAGGAAGTTGCTTGCACTGCTGCTGATTTCTTCCCACCACCATCCCCCGCTCATTGTTCTCTGATGAAGAGATGATCCTTATTTGCAAGAGAGAGTCTTGTGTCCACCAGCAGAGAGAAGTTGGGTAGATGCCACACTCCCAATTCTGGAGGCATAATAATGCTCTAGCACAGGGGTCTTCAAACTACGGCCCACCAGTCATTCAGGAACTACAATTCCCATCATGCCTAGTCATGTCTGTAAATGTCAGTTTTACAATGCATCATGGGAAGTGTAATTCCGCAACAGCTGGAGAGCCATTTGAAGATTCCTGATCACTCTAGCATGTCTTGAATAAAGGTGGTTTCTCATGTGCCTTGTTATAATGCCCAAGAAATATCATTAGAAAATTAGAAGTGGGTCATGGCACATCTACGTTCCAAATTTGGCACTTAAGATGGTCATGCACTATGCAATCTGATTGGCCAATCTCTGTACAACTCGATATTTAGGCAAAATAAGTAATAGATTTAGAGCAAGAGCCTGTTTTATTTCCTATATTTTGAATTAAATTGTTCAAGTGCGTCTTTCTAATTCTTTTAAGATCTAACTGATTGCAGATTGCACTGGTCACCTTTTAAACGTCAAGATCTGAAAATATAAATTTATTGGGTTTAGATACACTTCTCTGTAATGTATTAAAAGATTTGGGTAAAAAACGAAAAAAAAAAAAATTCAAAGATATATTAGAAGTAATAGGAATGAGATTAGCATCAAAAGGGTTAATTAACCACTTGAGGTCCGGGCCATAGCCGAATAACGGCTACAGCGCGGACCTCAATCTCCGGGAGGACGTCATATGACGTCCTCCCCTATGCACGCGCTCCGCGCGCACCCTGCAGGGCGCCCGGTGTGCGCGCTGTGATCACCGAGTCACGGAGACTCGGATGATCACAGATCCGAGTAAGGGGCCGGTCCCAGCCCCTTACCATGTGATCAGCTGTCAGCCAATGACAGCTGGTCACATGATGTAAACAAAAGCTCGGTGATCACTTGCGTTTTCTCCTTACGCTGACAACGTGAGGAGGAAAAAAAAGCCGATCACCGGCTTATGTCAAAGGGACATCGGTCCCGAAGAGGAAGGAGGCACAGATGCCTCATCTGTGCCTCCAAGTGCCATCTGCCAGTGCCCACAAGTGCCACCTATCAATGCCCACAAGTGCCACCTATTAGTGCCACCTAGCAGTGCTGCCATCAATCAGTGCCCAACACTGCTACCCATCAGTGCCCATCACTGCCACCTATAGGTGCCCATCAGTGCCGCCTCATCAGCGTACATCAACGAAGGAGAAAAATTAACTGTTTGCAAAAATTGATAACAAAATATAAAAAAAATATAATTTTTTTAAAAAAAATTCTGTCTTTTTCAATTTTTTTAACAAAAAAATAAAAACCGTAGAGGTGATCAAATACCATCAAAAGAAAGCTCTATTTGTGGGGAAAAAATGATAAAAATTTCATTTGGGTACCGTGTTGTATGACTTTGAATTGTCATTCAAAGTGCAACAGCGCTGACTGGACAGGAGGGGGGTTTAAGTGCCCAGTAAGCAAGTGGTTAACTGAGAACACCTACTAATTGCCTAACAAGACACACCCAATGAGATGAAATGAACCAATTGTATTGGGCGTGTGCTATTATCAATGAGAAAACCGCAGTGACCCTAGCACCAGTTGTAGTTTACATACACGGGTATTTATTATCGTTATTTGCTCTTCAATGTGCTCTGGTTCGCACGTTCAATTAGTGACTTTTCCTGGCGCACCAATTAATGTATGAACTGGTGCAGAGCCTTCTTCTTAGTAAATCACCCCCTAAGTGTTAGATTTAGGTTGCCTGAATTGTTGCATCTGTTTTTGAGAATGACAGCTGGTTGAAAATGAATGTGTATGAGAGTGCCTGAATATTGAGATGTATGACCAGCATTAGGCACTCTAATAAAGTATATATCGAGCAAAATAAAATAAAAAACCTACAGCATGCAGAACATCTCTGCAATTCGTGCACATTTCCCCATGTTGTATCCCTTCTAAAGACTCTGCAAGTATTTATTACAGGTGATTATATAGCGCCGACAATTTATGCAGTGCTATCTATCTATATATATATATACACACACACACACATCGGTCCCTGCCCTCAAGGAGCTTGCAATCTATGGACCCTAAATAGCATTCATACATACATATATTAGGGCCAATTTAGAAAAGAGCCAATTAACCTCCCAGCATGTCTTTTGGAGTGTGGGAGGAAACCGGAGAACCCAGAAGAAAATTCCTGCAGGCACAGGGAGAACATGCAAACTCCATGCAGGAGGTTTACCCAACAAACCTAGTGCTGCCAGGCTAAAGTGCTAACCACTTAGCCACGGTGCTGCCCGTACAACATACCGAGAGAAATACCTTCTGACTCAGATTCTAATTCCCTCCTATGTAATGACAGTACATGCCTTTTTATAGACTGAAGTTGCAAGACTTAGGGGTCTATTTATTTTTTTTAAAAAATGACCATAGCCATTCCTCCAGTGAATCTGCATGTACATGTGCTCTGGGAAAAAGCTAGTGTTCTTTAGGGTATTTTCTCTTCTGAGCAAATGTTCTTTAATTATAGACAAGAGAAGATTATCACATTATGGTCACTAGATGAAGCTGAGGAGCATAAGAATTACACTATATTGTCAAAAGTATTGGGATGCGTGCCTTTACACGCACATGAACTGTAATGGTATCCCAGTCTTAGTCCGTAGGGTTCAATATTGAGTCGGCCCACCCTTTGCAGCTATAACCGCTTCAACTCTTCTGGGAAGGCTGTCCACAAGGATTAGGAGTGTGTCTATGGGAATGTTTGACCATTCTTCCAGAGGCGCTTTTGTGAGGTCAGGCACTGATGTGGATGAGAAGGCCTGGCTCACAGTCTTTATGCAAAACCAAAGGAATTATATGGGGTTTAGGTCAGGACAAAGGGATTTGCAAAGGGGTTTGCCAACTCAATATTGAACCCTACGTACTAAGACTGAGATGCCATTAAAGTTCAAGTGCGTGTAAAGGCAGGTATCCCAATACTTTTGGTAATATATTGTATATACAGTTGTGCTCATAGGTTTACATACCCTGGCGGAATTTATGATTTCTTGACCATTTATCAGAGAATGACTGATAACACAAAAACTTTTCTTTCACTCATAGTTAATGTTTTGCTGAAGCCATTTATTATCAATCAACTGTGTTTACTCTTTTTAAATCATAATGATGACAGAAACTACCCAAATGACCCTGTTTGGGGGTGACGTCAGCGCGTCATCTGGCTCCGCCCTACGCGTTTCGTGACATCACGTGCCCCTGGAAGACGTGATGATGTCACGAAACGCGTAGGGCGGAGCCAGACGACGCGCTGACGTCACCCCCAAACAGTGTTGTATTCCAGTAGGACGGGTTTGTCCGTGCTCCTGTGGCCAAGGAACCAGACTTAAGGCTTTTTATCTACAGACGTTTTGTAAGTGTTCATTTGTTATTTGATTTTCAATAAATTCTCGATGGTTTTACACTATGTGAGCTCCTTTTCATTCTATGGTGTATCCCTGCCATTGGCTGTGCTGGAGTGACTGACGGTGAGGCGACCCATGGTGGATGCTGATAGAAATCTCTGTGTTACAATCTTGTCTGCTTGCTGTGACCCTCTGTAGTGGGGGGTCATGGCCATCTGGTAAGGAGCAACCCCTTCTATCCCGGGTGGTGGACCCTCCTGTCACTGATCGCATTATTACTTGGACTTTTGTTTTTGCACCTTTTGGGCGAATTGGAGTTCTTTACATACTATATTGAGCTCTTACTGTATTGTGACATTATGGTGGATTTGCATTAACTGTTATTCACATTCAATTTTTCTACTTTTGCACTTAATATTATATATATCTTTTTTATGTTATTTTGCACATGCATTAGCACAATTCTTTTTACTTTTTATGTAAACTTTTGACCGGGGTCCTTATGATTTACAGAGTAAACACAGCGTTTGGCGGAAACCATTTATTATCAATCAGCTAACCATGAGTAAAAGAAAAGTTTTTGTGTTATCATTCATATTCTCTGAAAAATGGCCAAGAAATCATAAATTCTGCCAGGGTATGTAAACTTATGAGCACAATTATACTTCTTTGTAACAAGAGATGGAATGTAACAATTCTAAATAAATGTAACCAATGCTTACACCTATTTGCTAATTCCTTCTAGCTACTTCTACTGCACATAATAAAAGAACATTCATTCAGAAGATCTCTGGTTGATATTGCTGCAAAATGCGACACAAAGTCGCATAACAAGTCAAAACACATTCATTTCAACAGCTGGCATCTAAATTGTTGTGACTTAAAGGCTAAGTTCACCTTTTTTTTTTTCTAAATTCCAGCTCCCCTATGCACCAATATAGTATTCATATACTATTTTTGCAAAAATATAAAAGCTTTCAATAAAATCTACAGACACGTACCTTACTGTCCTCCATCCATGATTCCAAACGTATCTATTGCTTCTGCCTTATGTCCTTACAGAATAGAGTTTATGACACAGGGAGGGGTTGACCAGCTGACCTCATTAGCACACACCCTGCATCATCCACCCTCCCGTTCCTAGATGCACGTTTTTTAAATAAAATGCAATCAGTCTGTGTATATAGTGAGAAGGGGGATCAATGACTGATTGCATAGTGTATGGCCATCTTTATACAAGTACATAGAAGGGAGTGGACAGAAACGCTCAGCTGTCAAGCCCCATTCACATCTCTGCATAGCGGGAACTCGCATTCCCACATGCATGTTTTTTTTTTTTTTAGCGAGGCGTTTTGCAGCATTTTCACTCATCACACATAGGGCAGCCCACCCCCCTGAATGGGCCACCCTACACACAGTAATCACCCCAAAGAAGTTTCACTACTTTTTTTTAGAGCGGAGCTTGGTGCGTTTTTTACTGCAATTTTTGGTGCAGCGCATTTCTGAAATGCAAGGAAATGCACAGATGTGAATGGAGCCCCGTTGTTCTTGTGTTATCGCACCAATTTCCCTTTCAGGCCCCATTCACATCTAGCATAGTGGGAGTGAACGTTTTGTGGCTCGTTTTTCCTGTGGCACGCATAGGGCAGCCTGTTGATTTAAATGGGTTGTGCTATATGTGGCTTATGGGACATGTTGGCAATTTGTGGGTTGCGTGTTTTTTACTGTGCGTTTTGCAGCATTTGCCATTCGTTTTTTCACATGCCAAAATGTGTGTTTGCTTCTGTGTTTGGTGTGTTGTTAACAATTAATGGCGCCGAAAGAGCAGCCAGTAATTTTAGGTGTATAAACATGGCCGTATATTATGTATTTAGTGAGAAGGGTGATCACTGATTGATTCCATTTCATTTAAAAAATGTGCAGCTGGGAGTGGGAGGGTGGATGATGCAGGGTGTGTGCTAATGTGGTCAGCTGGGTAACTCCTTCCTGTGTCATAACCTCTAGTCTGTAAGGACAGAAGACAGAAGCAATAGAAACGGTTTGAATCATGTATAGAGGACAGTAAGGTACTTGTCTGTAGATTTTATGGAAAGCTTTGATATTTTTGCAAAAAAAGTACATGAATGCTATATTGGTGCATAGGGGAGCTCAAATGTAAAAAAAAAAAAAAAAAGTGAACTTAGCCTTTTATGTCACAGAGAAAAAAAAAAAGTTCCTGCACTACTTTTCTACATCTTCCTTGCGACATGAGTGCCATAGACTGCAAATAAATTGGTTCTCAAGGCAGAAGGTTTTTTTTTACTTTTTTTTTTTTTACTAATGCATTCTATGCATTAAGATAAAAAAATTGTGTGTGCAGCAGCCTCCCTCAGCTCCCCCTAACACTTGCCTGAGCCCCATCTCGATCCAGCAATGTTGCAAAAGAGTCTTGGCTGTCCGGGACTCTCCCTCCTCATTGGCTGAGACACAGTAGCAGGCGCCATTGGCTTCCGCTGCTGTCAAAGTCAGTGAGCCAATGAGGAAAGAGAAGGGGGCAGGGCCTAGCTACAGCTCTGTGTCAGAATAGACACACAGATCAGCGGCTCGGGTGCCCCCATAGCAAGCATCCATGGTAGATGCGTATATCCCCCGATGAAGCCGTGAGGCGAAACATGTCGGGATAATATACAACCATTCAATCTCTATAAAGCCTCTTTGTTTCAACCACCATATTGGAATTATCCCTTGAAATCCAACGACCTATTGTACTTTAACTGTTTTAATCTTTGTCTATAATAAAATACATTTTTTATATTTTTATATATATTTGATTGTTTTTTTATTATCTGTAACAAGCACCGCTATAGTCCCTTCCCAAATCCTTTTCTTCTTTTGAATAATTCATGCCTTGGGATGAGGTGCATATTTTCAGGTGTCTACCCTTAGTCGGACAAAAACTATATAATAAAATAAATGCCCATATAATTTCCAAAGAGATTTTAAATCAAATTAACTGTCCGTGAACCACCACCATGAATCTTCTATCAATGTGAGTGATAAGAATCCCTGCGATTTAATTAGAGCCATTTCTGACGGTTATAATACGCCCATCCACAAGATGGTGTTTTTTACAATGAGTAATTGCAGAGAGCAATACTTTATGCATCCACAAGAAGTGTCCTTTTTGATATAATAACTGAGCCCACCACCAGATGGTGCACTTGTTACAGCATTCTTTGATGTAGTAGCCGAGTCCACCATCAGAGGGTGCACTTGTTACGATATTTTTTTTTAGTGCCGAAATTTAGTTCCTTTGGTTCTAGAACCATGTATTAACTTTTTGGTACAATATTTAAAATGATTACTAAGGATGGAAGTGGATTGGATATCCAATTTGTAGCTGTGTGTATATATAAAGGAAATGACGCATCCGACCACATGACTCCTGATGACGTCAGACGTTACTGACGAAACGCAAAGGGTCGTAGGGCACGTGATATGTCATTTCTGCTAGTTGGAACGCAGGTGGAATGCATTTTGATTTAGTCAAAGTGTTTTTACTATGTTTTATGCCGATGCCTCTTATGGGCTAAAGGGATTTTTTATACTATGCAATGAGGAGCCCCTACTTGTTATCTTTTAAACATATAACCAATCGTTGGAGTTTATCGGGCCGTGGACCAGTCTCCCTTTTAGAAGGCACACTTCCATTGGTATCTGCGCTTGATCTGACCACCTGTAATGGGTGCCAATCTTCTCTGATTGATCATTGGAGCATATCGGGCTGTGGACCAGTCTCCTTTCATAAGGCATACTTTCATTGGTATCTGCGCCTGGTTTGACTACCTTTTAATGCCGCGTACACACAAGCTGACTTTTCGACCGTACTGGTCCGACGATCTATCCGACGGACTTTCGGCAGACTTCCGACTGACTTTCCGAACAAGCGGACTTGCCTACACACGATCACACCAAAGTCCGACGGATTCGTACGTGATGACATACGACCAGACTAAAATAAGGAAGTTGCTAGCCAGTAGCCAATAGCTGCCCTAGCGTCGGTTTTTGTCCGTCGGACTAGCATACAGAGGAGCGGACTTTTCGACCGGACTCGAGTCCGGCGGAAAGATTTGAAACATGTTCCAAATCTAAAGACCGTGAGATTTTCGACCAAAAAAATCTGCTGCGGGTCCGATGAAGCCCACACACGGTCGAATTGTCCGCCGGACTCGGTCCGTCGGACCAGTCCGGTCGAAAAGTCCACTCGTGTGTATGCGGCATTACGGTTGTCAACTCCCTCTGGTGAGTAGATTGTTTGCCTGGTGGTGGTGGAAGACATTTTCTCACAAAATCGCAGGGATTCCCATCACTCGCATTGATAGAAAATTCATGGTGGTGGTTCTCGGACACTTAAATGTCCATATAATTTCCAAAGAAATTTAAAATCAAATTATTTTAGTGTTTTAGCATATATATTGTTTTATGATTTTTTTGCATTTTTTTTGTTTGTATATTTGAGTACTTAGAGCACGGTATGAAATTTATTTGATTTCTTTAAAACAAATGGTTAGGGTTTACATACACTTTAAGAACAATTTAACATTTTAAAAAATTTACCGAATAAGGTTGAATGTTCCTCGCTGGTGTCAGCTCTAGTACATTGTCGTATATGACGCAGGGATCTTCTCTTTCATAGGGGGATCCTAAAGGGAGAATAAACATGTTGAAAGTAAAATGTCTTTGAAGGTTCTCCAGTAGTAGTAATCTAGTAGATCTAGTAATATTTAGTCACATTCTACTAGACTTGTTCTGTAATGTAGAAGACGCTATGTAGTTTATCCAAGCCACTTCTTCAGAGGCCCTAGTGAATAAAATAGTGGGTTTTGCAATTTTTTTAAGTCACACATTATTTGCGCAGCGGTTTTTCAAAACACACCTGTCTATATATGGTGCCACAGTAAACGGTGCATATCAGAGCACAAACCAAGCCATAAAGTCCAAAGAATTGTCTGTAGACCTCAGAGACAGGATTGTATCAAGGCACAGATCTGGGGAAGGGTACAAAAAAATGTCTACAGCATTGAAGGTCCCAATGAACACAGTGGCCTCCATCATCTGTAAATGGAAGAAGTTTGGTACCACCAGGGCTCTTTCTTAGAGCAAGCTGCCCGGCCAACTGAGCGATCGGGGGAGAAGGGCCTTAGTCAGGGATGTGACCAAGAACCAGATGGCAGGGCCGATCCTAGGGTCACAGACGCCTGGGTGCAGAAATATTTCTGGCGCCCCCACGTGGGCGTGGTCATCTTACCAACTCCTCCCCTTTACAAATGTTACTATGGCAACGACTCAAACACAGAGATACTCCCCTTAGTGCTGGTTCACACAGGGGCGACTTGTCAGGCGACCTAGTTGCCTGACAAGTCGCCTCCCGTTCTGTACAATGGAACCGTTCTAATAGGAGCGACGCAAGTCGCTCCGACTTAGAAAAAGGTTCCTGTACTTCTTTTGGGGCGACTTGAGGCAACTTGCATAGACTTCTATACAGAAGTCGTTTTGCAAGTCGCCATGGATGTCGTGTGCAGGTCGCATCGGTGAGGCGACCTGCAAGTTGTGCCGCCCCTGTGTGAACCGGGGCTAAGTCTTCATTACCCTAGGATCTTCCCATGATCTTTTAACAATAAAGAAAATACAGGAAGAGTGTACACTAATGAGACCTGGAGGGGAGTCTCTCTGATGCACACAGAGAGGGCTGTCTGTTAGAGAGTCTGTTAGAAAGAGCCCCCAGACATAATACAAGAGACAGTCAGAGACTGCAATCATAGTACAGGAGATGGTCAGAGACTGCAATCATAGTACAGGAGATGGTCAGAGACTGCAGACATGTTACAAGAGATGGTCAGAGACTGAGGACACGATACAGGAGATGATCAGAGACTGCAGACATGTTAAAAGAGATGGTCAGAGACTGCAGACATAAAACAGGAGATGGTCAGAGACTGCAGACATAATACAGGAGATGGTCAGAGACTGAGGACACGATACAGGAGATGATCAGAGACTGCAGACATGTTAAAAGAGATGGTCAGAGACTGCAGACATAAAACAGGAGATGGTCAGAGACTGCAGACATAATACAGGAGATGGTCAGAGACTGAGGACACGATACAGGAGATGATCAGAGACTGCAGACATGTTAAAAGAGATGGTCAGAGACTGCAGACATAAAACAGGAGATGGTCAGAGACTGCAGACATAATACAGGAGATGGTCAGAGAATGCAGACATACTACAGGAGATGGTCAGAGACTGGAGATATAATACAGGAGATGGTCAGAGACTGCAGACATAATACAGGAGACAATCAGAAAATGCAGACATGATACAAGAGATGGTCAGAGACTGCAGACATGATACAGGAGATGATCAGAGACTGCAGACATAATAAAAGAGCTGGTCAGAGACTGCAGACATAGTACAGGAGATGGTCAGAGACTGCGACTGCAGTTCCTATGGACGTTAGTAGATAATGGCCGATCGGCCCTCTCACCTGACCCAGCGATACAGCAACAACGGTTCCTCTGATCAGGAGTCAGCTCACTCTGAATTGCCCGTGGCGAGTCCGCTGAGTAGCACCCAGATCTGTATTCCTGTAATGACTCCATTCCTTTCTCCGCCAGGGATGGCGCCAGGCTGTGTGGCTTTCCCTCTGGTGGCGCAGGGCAGCGGGGTTCTCTCTCTGATGGTGTTCCCTCAGCACTGTCCTCTCCCTCTGAAGTCCTGGGTGTACTTCCCTGAAAGCTTTCCCAGGCTCCTGGCTCTCTCTCTCCCATTCAGCTGAGCATGCTGTGTGGGCTGCAGTTTCCGTGTTATAGTGGGGCTGCCAGTCCTCGGGACTACATGTCCCACAATCCTCCTCTTTGCTCCTTTTTTTTTTTCTTCCCTGGCCAATATGAAGGCGGGGGGAAGAAACATAGTGCGCCGCTCACTAGTACAGCAGCGTGCGCGCGAAGAGGAGAGGGGTGTCACCTGGTGCGGTAAAACATGGTATCACCCCCTCCACCAACTATAGTCGCCCCTCAGTATAGATCCCCCTCCACTAAGTATAGACCCCCCTCCGTCAGTGCAGACCCCCCACTAAGTATAAACCCCTCCCCCAGTATAGACCCCCCATCAGTATAAACCCCTCCAGGACAAAACACCCCCCTCTATCAGTATAGACCCCCTCAGGACAAACCAAACACCCCTCCATTAGTACAGACCCCCCTCAGGACAACCACCCCCTCCATTAGTGCAGACCCCCCTCAGGACAAACCACCCCCCTCCATTAGTACAAAACCATCCCCCTCCATTAGTACAGACCCCCCAAAACAAACCACCCCCCTCCATTAGTACAGACCCATCTAAAACAAACCACCCCCCTCCATTAGTACAGACCCCCCAGAACAAACCACCCCCTCCATTAGTACAGACCCATCTAAAACAAACCACCCCCCTCCATTAGTACAGACCCCCCCAGAACAAACCACCCCCTCCATTAGTACAGACCCCCCAGAACAAACCACCCCTTCCATTAGTACAGACCCCCCAGAACAAACCACCCCCCCTCGCTTAGTACAGACCCCCCCCGGACAAACCACCCCCCCTCCATTAGTACAGACCCCCAGGACAAACCACCCCCTCCATTAGTACAGACCCCTGGGACAAACCACCCCCTCTCCATTAGTACAGACCCCCCGGGACAAAACACCCACCTCCATTAGTACAGACCCCCCTGGACAAACCACCCCCATCCATTAGTACAGACCCCCCAGGACAAACCACCCCCCTTCATTAGTACAGACCCCCCAGGACAACCCCCCCTTCATTAGAATAGACCCCCCCAGGACAAACCCCCCTTCATTAGTATAGACCCCCCCAGGACAACCCCCCCTTCATTAGTATAGACCCCCCAGGACAACCCCCCCTTCATTAGAATAGACCCCCCAGGAAAACTCCCCCTTCATTAGTATAGACCCCACCAGGACAACCCCCCCTTCATTAGTATAGACCCCCCAGGACAACCCCCCCCTTCATTAGAATAGACCCCCCCAGGACAAACCCCCCCCCTTCATTAGTATAGACCCCCCCAGGACAACCCCCCCTTCATTAGTATAGACCCCCCCAGGACAACCCCCCCCTTCAATAGTATAGACCCCCCCAGGACAATCCCCCCTTCATTAGAATAGACCCCCCCAGGACAACCCCGCCCCCTTCATTAGTATAGACCCCCCCAGGACAACCCCCCCTTCATTAGTATATACCCCCCCCAGGACAACCCCCCCTTCATTAGTATAGACCCCCCCCCAGGACAAACCCCCCCTCCATTAGTATAGACCGCTGACAAAGCAGCCTCCCCTCCATTGAGCTGGCAGCTGGAGAGGACAATGTACAGCCGCGCCGCCCGGGTGGAGAACTGAGCGTGTCAGGCTTGGGCAGCAGGCGGGAGTTACACAGGAGGAGGAGAGCTGGAACACGTCGGGAACGGAGCGCCCCCCCCCCCCCGTGATGTCACTGCGCGGCTGGTCTCTCTGCACACAGAGACACAGCCGCTACGATCTGTGGCTCGTTCCGCTCTCCTCCTCTGACAGGAGGAGGGAGGGGGGATGGCTGGGCTTAGGCAAGAGACACAGCGACGGCGGCGGCTGCGGAGACCGGCGGAAAGAGCCGCCGACATGGAGAGGAGGAGGAGGGAGGGGAGCACTCTGGCACTTCAGCGCCCCCACCTCTGTGGCGCCCGGGTGCACTGCACCCCGTGCACCCCGGCCAGGACCGGCCCTGCCAGATGGTCACTCTGACAGCTCAAGGTTTTCTCTGTGGAGAGAGGAAAACCTTCCAGAAGAAAAACCATCTCTGCAGCACTCCACCAATCAGGCCTGTATGGTAGAGTTGCCAGATGGAAGCCACTCCTCAGTAAAGGCACATGACAGCCCGCCTGGAGTTTGCCAAAAGGCAGCTGAAGGACTCTCAGACCATGAGAAACAAAACTCTCTGGTCTGATGAAACAAAGATTGAACTCTTTAGCCTGAATGGCAAGCGTCATGTCTGGAGGAAACCAGGCACCGCTCATTACTTGGCCAAATACCATCCCTACAGTAAAGCTTGGTGGTGGCAGGCAGCATCATACTGTGGGGATGTTTTTCAGTGGCAGGAACTGGGAGACTAGTCAGGATCGAGGGAAAGATGAATGCAGCAATGTACAGAGACATCCTTGATGAATACCTGCTCCAGAGCACTCTGGACCTCAGACTGGGGCAAAGGTTCATCTTCCAACAGGACAATGACCCTAAGCACACAGCCAAATTAACAATGGAGTGGCTATGGGACAACTCTGTGAATGTCCTTGAGAGGCCCAGACTTGAACCCGATTGAACATCTCTAGAGAGATCTGAAAGTGGCTGTGCACTGACACTCCCCATCCAACCTGATGAAGCTTGAGAGGTCCTGCAAAGGAGAAGGGGAGAAATTGCCCAAAAATAGGTGTGCTGAGCTTGTAGCATCATACTCAAACTCAGATTCCAGGCTGTAATTGGGGCCAAAGGTGCTTCAACAAAGCATTGAGCAAAGGCTGTGATACTTATGTACATGTGATTTTTTTTTTTTTTTTTTTTTTACTATAAATTTGCAAAGATTTCAAACAAACTTCTTTCACATTGTCATTATGGGGTATTGTTTGTAGAATTTTCACGGAAAATAATGAATTTAATCAATTTTGGAATAAGGTTGTAACATAACAAAATGTGGAAAAAGTGAAGCGTTGTGAATACTTTCCAGATGCATTGTATGCTGGACAGGGGCGGACTGATAACTCATGGGGCCCCCCGGCAATAGGAGATTAAGGGGCCCCCAGGCAATCAGAGATTATGGGGCCACACAGTATACACATACATGTACACATAGTATACACAGACAGATGTAAAAAAAACACAGATTTATACATACTATCCCTGGTTTTACTGAGGCTGGCAACCCTGATGGGGTCCCCTAGTGGCCCAGGGCCCTCGGGCAGTCTGCCCCTGATGCTGGGTTGTTTTCATTAGAACTGAAGAAGTTGCTTGGATAAGCTACGCAGCATCTTCAAAATTGCAGAACAAATTCAGTTGAATGTAATTAACTTATATTATACTATATATATTGAAAGTGAAAGCTTTGTTTAGATATACATCTAGTAGAAAACTTTACAAATTCTAGTGTACCGTGTTTTGTCTCATGACTGCATTGTTACCCAACAAGCTATGGATTTTCCCTGACTCTCCAAAACATATATTAAAAGGAGTATATGAGAATCTGTGTTTTTATATGTATATAAAAGGTCAGCTGAAGTAAAATAAACATACTAATGTATGTTAATCATTTAAAAATAAAAAATCTGTTTCAGTGTATAGCTCAGAGTTATAGGTATAGACAAGTGAAAGCCCTATATAGTCCCAGTACATCAGTACATATGCACCCACTACTTCTTCTTTTTGCAGTGCTACACAGTGGTTGTGCTGTTCTCCTTGTAGTGCTCTGGGGTTTAGTCAGGGAGCTCCTCACCAAATTCCTTGCCAGGAGTAGCTACTGTAGATAGGGAGAAATCAATGGATCTCTAACAACTAAGTTTAGCCTTGTTGTACTTTTCTCTTCCCTTATGCCCTGTACAAACGGTCAGATTTTCCGACGGAAAATGTGTGATAGGACCTTGTTGTCGGAAATTCCGACCGTGTGTAGGCTCCATCACACATTTTCCATCGGATTTTCCGACACACAAAGTTTGAGAGCTTGCTATAAAATTTTCCAACAACAAAATCCGTTGTCGGAATTTCCGATCGTGTGTACACAAATCCGACGCACAAAGTGCCACGCATGCTCAGAATAAATAAAGAGATGAAAGCTATTGGCCACTGCCCCGTTTATAGTCCCAACGTACGTGTTTTACGTCACCGCGTTTAGAACGATCGGATTTTCCGACAACTTTGTGTGACCGTGTGTATGCAAGACAAGTTTGAGCCAACATCCGTCGCAAAAAATCCTAGGATTTTGTTGTTGGAATGTCCGAACAAAGTCCAACCGTGTGTATGGGGCATTAGTCTGCTGGGAGAACCTATATATTTGGGTGGAGTCAGGTGATGTATGTTCTGTGTCACCCGGACTGTCGTCTGGGTGGACGTGTGTCGTCTGCCCCGGACTGCTAGGCCGGAGATTGGGCCTATCCAGGGGGCATCTGGCTGGCAGGCTGTGTGAGGGCCTATCCAGAAGTAAGAGGGCAAGGCAGGGTTGGGATTGCAGCTTGCAGTCCAACCAACAGTGACTGTTTTGCCGGAGAACCTGTCGTGGTCGGAGGTATAAGGGAAGCTGTCACCACAAAGGGACCAACCACCTTTACCAGGGACCACAGTGAGTAACTGAAGCAAGTACCAGAGCAACATTCTCACCAAACGGGCACGGTGGAGAATCGGGAAACTTCAGGTGGAGATCAAGTCGGGGACCCAGCCAGCGGAGGTGACGCTTGCAGAGCAGCCTTGTGTGTCTAGCCAGGGACAGAGCCGGGTAGCAGGGGTGAAGCTGGAGGGAGATACCACAGCCAAAGTCTTGAGTCGCTAACGGGATTCAAAGTCAGTAACTCAGAGTCCAGTGAGAGACCAGGAGCTCAAGGGGCTGAAGAGCTACAAGTGGACATTGTAGTGAAGCTGAGAGAACTGTTGAACTTTGTGTTAGGAACTGTTAGATACTGTTGATTTAGAAGACAGCAAACTGGCACATGCAGAAGTGGCACCTTGCTGGGGCCTTTCCCTGTACAGCTGTCTTCCTACTGAAGTCTCTGAGTCTGCCTATTGAAATTGCAACCACTTAAGTGTGTCCTGGTCCTAACCCTCTTTCCCTTGCAAAATATAAAAAGGACTGTTAAAAACCTCTTTTGCATCCAAGAAGTGTCTGGCACCCAATGCCTTTCACCATCTTTGCACCCACTATGCCTCATAACCCACTACATACTGAAGGATGTCAGTGGTCTGTGGCCTCAAAGGTTCTCATTAGACTGGAAGAGGTTATAGATTCTGCTACATCCTTGTCACAATACAAATCTATGAGTTGTCTGAAAACAATGAGCATTCCTAGCTGATACATTCAGGTTGGTTTACTAAAGGAAGAGATGGAAATACCAACGATGGGGCAGTATTACTGCCCTGGCCCCCTTAATACCAATGGTGGGGCATTTTGTACTGACACCAGGACATTTTTTTTAACCCACTGGCCACAGTCTGGCTCTCCTGAAGTTTAACCCCTTCCCGACCGCCGCACACCGATATACGTCGGCAGAATGGCACGGGTGTGCAAAAGGGCGTACAGGTACGTCCCCTTTAAGATGCTGGATTGTGGGCGCGCACCCGCCGCATGCTCCGTGACTGCGGGTCCCGCAGACTTGGTGCCCGCGATCGTGTCACAGAGCGGTAGAACGGGGAGATGTAAACAAGGCATTTCCCCGTTCTGCCTAGGTATATGACAGAGATCACTGCTCCCCGTCATCAGGAGCAGTGATCGCTGTCATGTCAATGGTAGCCCATCCCCTTGACAGTTAGAATTACTCCCTAGGACACACTTAACCCCTTGCTCACCCCCTAGTGTTTAACCCCTTCCCTGCCAGTGTCATTTACACAGTAATCAGTGCATTTTTATAGCACTGATCGCTGTATAAATGACAATAGTCCCAAAATAGTCTCAAAATTGTCCGATGTGTCCGCCATAGTGTCGCAGTCATGAAAAAAATTGCAGATCGCCGCCATTACTAATAAAAAATAAATTAATAATAAAAATGCCATAAAACTATCCCCTATTGTAGACACTATAACTTTTGCGAAACCAAGCACAATACGCTTATTTTACCAAAAATATGTAGAAGAATACATATCGGCCTAAACTGAGGGAAAAATAGTTTTTTTATATATTTTTGGGGGATATTTATTATAGCGAAAAGTAAAAAAATTAAGTTTTTTTCAAAATTGTCGCTTTTTTTTTTGTTTATAACGCAAAAAATAAAAAACGCAGAGGTGATCAAATACCACCAAAAGAAAGCTCTATTTGTGGGGAAAAAAAGGACGTCACTTTTGTTTGGGTGCAATGTCGCACGACCGCGCAATTGTCAGTTAAACCGATGCAGTGCCAAATCGCAAAAAGTCCTATGGTCAGGAAGGGGGTAAATCCTTCCGGGGCTGAAGTGGTTAAAGGACAGTAAACTGGCCCTTTTTTATAAAGTTTGGAGACCCCTGCTATAGAGGGATGTGTCTTTGTTCATATTTCATGTTTGAGGTTTACAACCACTTTAACTTTAGTTCTTAAGAAAAGGCATATACAGAGCTCCCTCTAGTGTTTCATTTACAAATTACAAATATCTCTATTTATAATAGCACAGATACAAAAAGCAGACTTGTAAATATTTATTTCAACTTTTGTATTTTAAAAGTCAAAATATGTGCTGGCTAAAAATAAACTACTCTGCTCCTTTAAATAGATGTAATAGTCATTCACCTTTGTATCCATACATACTTGGAATGTCATGTACAGGATGGACACATTTCTTGTAGAGGAGGAAGCAGATGCTGAGCAGTATGGCAATAATGAGGACCGCCGCACAGGCCACTCCTGAGATGGCGGCAGTGTTTGTACCACATGTGGAGCATTCTGAGCCATCTGAAAAAAAAAAAAACAGACATAATCTTGTTATATATAAAATGTATTACTAGCAAAAGAGTAAATGGGAGCGTGCTTATAAAAACTAGGAGGAAGAAAAGTGAAGGTTTGGGTGCCCAGAAAACCAATAAGATAAAAGCTTTCTGGCCTGCAAACAAAATAAAAAAATGACAGCTGGAATATGATTGGTTTGCTGTTGGGAGGACCAACCTAAGCATTTAAAAGGAATTTCTATATGCTTGCATAGCCACTATATACTATGTTGAGAAATGTGCAATTGGTAATAATCTTCAATAGATGAGAATCAGCAATAAATATGGAAATATTCACTATAAGAATTAGCCAGCAAACCAATCACACCTCTTTTAACTTTTAACTGTTCACATGCCATGCAATGGCAGCAATTTTATTGGACCTGCAGAGTTTGCAAAGGGAGTGCAAAGCAGCTGCAAGCCAAACGCTGTCACAGTGTATTTTTTTTTTTTTTTAATTCCCTTTGGAGATAAAGAAAAAAAAAGACATTCAGGAGGCACCTCCTGAATGCCAGCCAGCCACTGGTATACCACCCTCTGAAAAGTGAGCCACTGCAAATCGTTTTTCAGAGCTTTGTTCCTTATTATTTTATTTTTAAAATTACAACAAATATCTAACAATCTGGAAAAAAACTAAATAATAACTAAACATGTAATCAAACTATCATATGGGTTAATAAGTTACACTTTACCTCCTCTACGAATACTATATTACAACTTTCATAATACATGGTAACACCATATCTCCCTCTAGTGGTCATTTATCATTAATTCTTTATGGTTCCCTTAGCCTCTTTTTATCTTTATGAACTTGTGTATATATTTTTTTATATTTTAGTATTAAATAAAAAATTATATATATATATATATATATATATATATATATATATATATATATATATATATATATATATAATATACCCCCCAAATAAGCCCTAGTTAAAGTCCTTGTAGGTCTTATTTTCAGGGTAGGGCTTATGTTCAGGGAAACAGGGTAGGGCTTATATTGCAGCCATCACTGACAATCATGCTAGGTCTTATTTTCGGGGAAACAGGGTATGTATATGTGTGTATATATATATATATATATATATATATATATATATATATATATATATATATATATATATATATATACATATACATACATATATTCATTATTATACACGATTTATATAGCGCCAACAGCGCTTTATAATGTAGAGGAGGGACAGCATAATTACAGTACAGTTCTATATATATATATATATATATATATATATATAGTTTTACTATAGTGCATTCTTATTATTTTATTCTACCTGGAAACATCAGTATGCTGTTTCTAGAAAGACATCATAGGGCTTTAATTTTTATCTTATTCCCATTTATCATTCTCTCATTTAATCATTGCATTGTACATACATTAGTAACTCAACCCTGTCTTTCTAATATCTGATCTAAAAAGACTTGTATCAATGTGTGTCATATACTTAACCCCTTTCCATCCAGGCCCGCCATCCCTGTAAGTGGGTCTTTTTTGCCCAGGGGTGGGATGGACTGCTCAATTATGTGCCGAATGTGATTGGCTTTCACAGTGACCATATGATCGAGAGCTCATCCTGACAGCTCTCAATCATTACTAGAGATCAGCTGTCTATAACAGTTTGGTAGCTATGTCAGGAGCTTGTTCAGCACAGAAGCCATGGCTGCCTATGGATGCACATGTGTGGCATGTGGATGTTAAAGCCCCACCCTTCTTGCCCCTGTACATATGCATTACATGGGCGGCAAGAGGTTAACATTATTATTCTTTGTCTGTATCAATATTTATTTTCTTTTTTTTTACCCCAGTTTTACTGTTTATGGGTCCCTCTAATTTCTATTTGGTATTTGGCATGTACAGTAATGTTGGATTTCCCAATATTACCCGGTGCTATATAAATCATAGAGCACCCCTAGTCTTCCCAAATGGGGATTGTACTGGCCATGAGGATGCTGTCATATTTTACCAGTGGGAGTCTCAGTGTCCTGCACTAGCGAAGATTGAGTTTGAAATCACCTCCTCATGCGCAGTCCCAATGTTTGCCATGGGGAGGCGTCAGATTCCTTCTTCTCATAAACTTATTACAGAATGTCTGCCTACATTGCTGTCAGGAGACGTTAGTCTTTAAAACAGGTCCCTTAGTGCATTCTGTATGATATTAATGAAGACAACTGCTTAAGCCTTGAGTAAAGGCGAGGTTTTCCTCCTGAAACATATTGGTTGTATTTGATGCTCTTAACCATTAAATGTATAAAAAAATCTTAAGTGAATGAACTTTTGTACCAGGCGCTCCTCTGTAGACATCCAAAAGGCCATCATCTGGTGAGTGCTTCCTTGTGTCGCTTCTCTATACACATCCAGGAGTCCACCATCTGGTGAGTGCTTCCTTGTGTCGCTTCTCTATACACATCCAGGAGTCCACCATCTGGTGAGTGCTTCCTTGTGTCGCTATCAGAGAGGTAGCAGCCTAGGACCAGAACAGGGTTCACCCATACTAGAATTCAATCACAGGTCTGAACGTTTACTGCTATTGGTCCTTCGCTATCCCACACATCAGGCCTAGACTCATTACAGACCCTTTCACTTGTACAACTGTTAGTGAAATTATTTTATTCTCTCTTTATTAAAGCTGAACTCCGGGATAAACAAATATTGTCTAAATCCATTTGTCATGTGGATTCTTCCTTGAATGTTGGTGTGCTTTGTGCATTTCTTCCAGATCTGTGCAGTAATCCAGTGTGAAACTTTGTCTCTATTACAGGAAGCCCCTGTACAAAGACCGGTCACTGCTGGTCTTGTTTCCGCCCCCTCCTGTAATTTCTACAGGCATCCTGTAGTGGGTGGAGCCTGATAAGCCCCTCCCACAGCTCTGCTCTCTGTCGGGCTATATACAGCACAGTGATGATGTCACTGCTACTTTTGCAAGGTAACATCTGGCTTTGCGAAGGCATTTGGTGCACACAAAGTGGATTTATATCATTTGTGGCTATTGAGGCAGGAACGGCCGGTCAATTAGGGGCGCTGCCCCCCTAGTTTGCATGCAGGGGTGCATTAGGGGCCGGACTCATAGGTTTCTATGAGTTTTTTTTTTCAAGCCACATGATTAGAGCCTGAGGCTCTAGTTGGCTTGAAAAAGGTTGGGCTGGGGGCAAAGAGCATTGCGTCCCGAACTCACCTACTTATGACACTAGCAAATCAATATTCGCCATTGTCTTCTGCCTTCTCCTCCCTGACAATCAGGACAGCAGGAGGAGAAGCTGAGGAAGCCACAGAGGGGCTAAGTGCAGGGGGACCGTGAAGGGGTGAATGCAGACCTGGGGGGGGGGTTTGTTTGCCGCCCCCACCCTAAAAAGATTAGCACCAGCCACCAATTTATTGAGGAATATATTTAATTGAAAGTTTTTGTGCCTAGAGTTCAGCTTTAATTTTTTATTGGTTTAATGCATGAACGTTGTCCCGGCATGAAGGTTTTGTTATAAAAAAGTAGAAAACCCATCATGCTCTGGACTGTGGAGGCATTTACAAAACAACATTTTTTTTTTTTAATTGCATTTTTAAAAATAAAATATTGGAAACCTTAGCCCATCCAAAACTTATATTACATGTATGGGGTTGATGCTGGTGACTCACCCACCAGGTTCTTAAACTGCTTGGGGACCTCTGTAGAGAGACCCCATCAGCATGAGTGAGACCGACACAGAGTGGGTGTGGCAGGTGGGTGGAGCCAGGAACTTAGTACCTACACCTTGACTTGAGTTCCCAACTGTTGTGAAAAGCCAGCAGGTGACTCATTCTGCCAGCATCCACCCCACATTGAAATATCAGTTTTGGTTGGATTTACCTTAACGTAGTAATAGGTAAGTGCTCACAGGGGATGGTCAGGTAGTAGAGATCACTGGTGCTTTGGCTGGCTATATTCCTGGCCTCACACTGATAGTTTCCGGCATCTGTATTATTCACACTGGAGAATTCGATGGTGGTGTTATCTGCTGATAATCTGACGCCATCTGGAAGAATGGAACCATCCTTCTTCCATATTATCTGATCAGCATTGGCTGCAGAACATGTCAGGTTAACGGCATCAGATTCCTGGACCTGGGAGGGTGACGCTGTGATTATAGGTTTACTGACCGGCTCTGTAAATAAAGTACATCCATACATTAGATCAAATTTAAACAATTGGGATCTAAGGTCAGTCCTGATCATATCATATACCACACCATCTATGATCATACCACACCATCTATGATCATACCTCCCAACACTAAGGAGACAATTTATAAAACATTCCAAATGCATTTGTACCAGCATTGCAAATAATCTTCATCTTCTGTCTAATATATTTATTTTCTAGGATTACCAGCGTCATCTAGTGGCCGTAATGTGGTACTTTCATGAAATACCTCAATCAGGAAAGTACCACATTATGGGCACCAGATGGCGCCGACAATCAAAATAAATAAATATATTAGACACATTAAATTTTTACGATGGCTGTGCTAATGCTGTGACATTTGCACAGCTAAATTTTAACCACTTGCCGACGATCCGACGCAGTTGTACTGCGGCAGAATGGCACGGCGAGACGACGTTATGTAACGTCGCTTCGCCCTGTGGCCACTAGGGGGCGCGTGCGCACCGCCTGCTCGCCCACGGAGCCGATGTGAGTGCCTGGTGGTCGCGATCGCTCGGGGCACACGGAGACCTGGGATCTGTATGTGTAAACACACAGTTTCCGGTTCTCTGAGGGGAGAACAGACAGATTGTCTGTTCATACAGAGTATGAACAGCGATCTGTCATCTCCCCTGCACATTCCCCCCCCCCCCCCTTAAGTTAGAACACACGCTAGGACACACTTAACCCCTTCACAACCCCCTAGTGGTTAACCCCTTCACTGCCAGTGACATTTTTACAGTAATCAATGCAATTTTATAGCACTGATCGCTGTAAAAATGCCAATGGTCCCAAAAAATGTCCGATGTGTCCGCCATAATGTCGCAGTCCCGATAAAAATTGCAGATCGCCGCCATTACTAGTAAAAAATAATTAATAATAACAATGCCATAAAACTATGCCCTATTTTGATTGGTGATCAAATACCACCAAAAGAAAGCTCTATTTGTGGGGAAAAAAGGACGTCAATTTTGTTTGGGTGCAACGTCGCACAACCGCGCAATTGTCAGTTAAAGCGACGCAGTGCCGAATCGCAAAAAATGCTCTGGTCAGGAAGGGGGTAAAATCTTCCGGGGCTAAAACGGCTAAAAATGGACCTGAAATGGCTAAAAAAGTTGATTATCAGATGACTATCAAATCATCTTTATGTTTCTATAATTGAATTTGAACAATGTGGTTTTTCAAGGTTGGTTTAAAATGGAAGGCTAGACAGCTCTGTATTAATTACCACTAATCACTAAATGTATTTCTTAAAATCGAGCAATGTATACTCAAATTTGACCTGGGATCCCCCACTGCTAAACCAAACCTTTTTCTTTTTTTTTTTTTTGTTTGATTTGGATAGCGTAGGGAACCCAAGAGAACCCAGTCAGATTTTTTTTTTTTTTTTTATTATTTCTGCATCCCCTTGTGGAGATTTTCCTTCTTTTCCTGTCCTAGGGAAACAACAGGAAGTGAGACCATACATGCTTTGAGAAGAGATTGATTGGAAAATAAATCAATCGTTTTTATCAAAGGAATATTGGAACTATAGTCAAAAACCTACTAGATCAATATGCCACACATTTGGAAAGTGTATTTTGATCAATAGAAAGATGGATACCGTATATACTCGAGTATAAGTCGAGGCCCTAATTTACCACAAAAAATGGGAAAAACTTAGCGACCCGAGTATAAGACGAGGGTGAGAAATGCACAGCTACTTTAAGTGAAAAAGAGGGTCAACAATGCCCATTTGCAGCCATAGGTCCCCCGAACTTCAAACTCGGTAGTTAAGGGTTCCTAGATGCCCCCTAGCTGCAGCCAAAATTTGGGGTCTCTGAACCCAAAGGGTCCCGAAATGACATTGCTGCAGATGGACACAGTTGACTGACTTTGGGGCCCCGTATCTTGGGGCCACTTAGTGCTAGGAACCCCAAATTTGGTTTGCAAACCCAGTGGAACTAGCATCATAAAATTGTCAAAGCTGGGGTTTCTAGCACCAAGTGGCCTTGAGATACAGGGCCCCAAAAATCAGTTCAGAAAATGTCAAGCACTTTTCTGCAGCAAAGAATGACATTTTCTGAACCTATTTTGGGGCCCCGTATCTCGGGGCCACTTGGTGCTAGGAATCCCAGCTTTGGATATGTTATGTTCCACTGGGTTTGCACACCAAATTTGGGGTTCCTAGCACCAAGTGGCCCTGAGATACGGGGCCCCAAATCTAGTCAGAAAATGTCAAGCACTTTTCTGCAGCAGAGAATGACATTTTCTGAACCGAATTTGGGGCCCCGTATCTCGGGGCCACTTGGTTCCAGGAACTCCAAATTTGGTGTGCAGACCCAAGGGAACGGGTACCACAATATATCCAAATTTGGGGTTTCTAGCACCAAGTAGCCCTGAGATACGGGGCCCCAAATTTGGTTCAGAAAATAAAAATTTTTTGCTGCAGAAAAGTGCTTGACTCGAGTATAAGTCGAGGGGGGCACTTTCAGCACAATAAAATGTGCTGAACAACTCGACTTATACTCGAGTATATACGGTAGCTTAGGACTGTGTCTTACTGTTTCCACATTGTGATCTCATAATGTGATAGATCAAAATAGGTTTACAGTCATGAATAAAATATATAAGCACTTTTGGTAAAAAAAAAGGTGCTGTGCTACTTTTTATTGTCAGGGTAATATATTTTTTCTTTTTTATAAACAACAGTGTTATATAGAAAATGCCAATCCTGAGATGGTGCAACGTTTGTTGGCTTTTCCCTACGCGTTTCATCATAAATTACATCATCGAGGGTATAGACGCTACGCTCATTCACCAAGCTATTTAGAGCAGAAGTGGGCACTGGAAAACTGGAAATGGATGGTTAAAACCAGGGATCTGCAATTAGCGGAGCTCCAGCAGTTGCAAAACTACAAGTCCCATCATGCCTCTGCCTCTGGGTGCCATACTTGTGGCTGTCAGATTCTTGCTATGCCTCATGGGACTTGTAGTTCTGCAACAGCTGGAGGTCCGCTAATTGCATATCCCTGGTACAGTATAAACCATCATTACAGCAACCAAACCTCACTATGAACTTGGGACACAGTGCGCCATCTTGTGGACAAACAGAAAATTACATCTACTTCACATAAATGCGAACATCCAGGGAAGTTCAAGTAACCATCCCAAAAGTGGTGTAGCACGGCACTTGTTTATCAATATTGTATAACAATTGATATCCAGCAGCTTAATTTTGTTTCTTTTACCCATTTGTGAGGTTTCAAATTGCACTTTATCTCAGTGCTATTGTGCTATTGATTGTTGTAAAGTGATCGATAATGTTACGCCTTGGCCATGAACTCAGTTTAATTGAATCCAACCTAAACTTGATCTAAATAGAAGATAAAGGATTTCTTGTGAACAAAAAAAAATAGAAGATAAGGGAAGTTATGGCTGTTTGATCGTTTGCAGATTTGATTGTTTTGATCCAAACGCCCATGAACTGGATAAAAAAAAAAGTGAACCATGTATGGTCATCATTAGATAATTACCACTGTAATAGGTGCCCCCATTGGAGAGTTTCCCCTCTACTCCTGTCCTGATAGCTACTGTAATATTTACTATCACTTTCTATACTGGTGACAATAGAAATCATTTAAGGAACTCTAACACGGCCTTTAAGGGTTCACACTAAATTATTCTCTAACAACCAATCCGCTGTCAGATGTTCAGGAGGCAATCCTGTCGCCTCCTGAATGCCTGTTGTCTTTTTTCTTTTTCAACTTACAAAGCATTCTCTGATTGGATGAGGTGAAGGAGCAGGGTGGTGATATTATGCTCTCCACCTCATCCAGTCAGAGAATGATTTGCACCCATTGAGAACATGCAATTCATTCTCTGAATGGGGCCTGTAATGAGCGGCCAACCATCTGTGTTGAGTAAGCAGCAGGGCGGCCGCTCAGCATGGGACCCAGAAGCAAGCGGAGAACATTGAAGTAGCCATGTCTACTATAGTAATATCCAGTTTGTAGAAGGATCCCCCCCCCCCCAGCTATGGTATATGCATTGTTGCATTGGTCCAAGCTGCACCACTATAACTATGTATAAAATACCAAACCTGGAGTCCTTCTTTAAAGTGGTTGTAAACCCTCACTTATACCTAGTGAAGTGACTGGCTTCAGGTGATACACGGGGATGAAACAAATCCTCCCACATAAGTTGTACCTGTTTATCTGCAGTCTTCTCTACACCACTTAAAAGTACTGAATTTATAAGCTTGTCTGAGAGTTTAGAAAAAAGGGGGGCAGAGAGCTGAAGTTACACTCTGCAGAGCTCAGTGAGGAGAGCTTTGAGAGCTAATTGGGGGGAAGGGACACACCCCCTCTCCACAGAGTTCACAGAAACAGAGCTGAGGCTGACAATCTTCCGCAGATCCCTTTCCTGTCACCTTTTTTCTCTTGGTGTCAGGGAAACTTGTCAAAAGTGAATTCATGCTGTGATAGCAGAGGAACGAAACAGAGGACAGAAATGATACTTACTGAGACAAGCACACACTATAAAGGGATATGATTGTCTGAGGTTTACAACCACTTTAAAGAGAAACTGCAGTCTGCTCACATAATTTGTAATAAAAACATATTTGCCATTCTGAAGCTTCCCTCCAACCACTTTGCATACTATTTTATATATATCAGGGATATGCAATTAGCGGACCTCCAGCTGTTGCAAAACTACAAATCCCATCATGCCTCTGCCTCTGGGTGTCATGCTTGTGGCTGTCAGAGTCTTGCTATGCCTCATGGGACTTGTAGTTCTGCAACAGCTGGAGGTCCACTAATTGCATATCTCTGTTATATATACTACTATTCTGTACTTGCCAAATATGCTGCAGAAATCTCCCTCCACGGAGTCTGGCTGCAACCATTTTAACTGTGGGCATCTGAAGCTGCTGCCTGTTCACTTCCTGGATTTACACAGACACACAGAGGCACTAGGGTTGCCATCTGTCCGGGATTCACCCAGACAGTTTGGGTTTGGAATCATGCGTCCGGGATTTAGACTGCCTGAAACCCGGACACATTATTCAGACTGGACTATGGCTTCACAGCAGGGTTGCTGGCTGCAGTTGTGTAAGCTGAGAGTGTCAGTTACACTCTCTTTCACACTGCCCAAAGCCAACACTATCAATCCCCCCACATACAGATGGGAGAGGCAAGAGGGCTCGATCTGCTCCTCTTCCTCCCCCTACCCCTCTGTGTCTGCCCACACTCTAATCCCCAGGGCTGTGCCTCAGAAAAGGAAAGTGGGGACCAGAAATTTCAAGTCCAGCAGCCTCAGATACATCTGGATGTCTGTGACTGAAGTCTCCCCACTTCTCTCTCCTGCCTCTCAGTGAGTACACACACTAAAGTAAATCAGGGTTCTCAGAGCACCCCTTACATCAGAGTTTCCCTTTACACCAGAGGCCACAGTGCTCCTCCATACATCAGAGTTCTCTTCGTACATCAGAGTTCTCAGTGTTCCCCCTTAGATCAGGGTTCCCAGAGCATCCCTTATGTTACAGTCCCCACAGTTCTCCCTTACATCAGAGTCTGCAGAGTCTCCCCTTACAGTGAATGGAAGTTCAGATGTAAAAGAAGAGCTCTGTAGATTCAGATGTAAAAGGGGAACTCTGTGGACTCTGATGTAAAGGGGAACTCTTGTTATTAACTTCATATGGTTAGGAATGTTATTTAATACCAAAAATATGTATAGTTTATACTATAAAAAAAATTGCTATGCGCCACTAAAGTGTTAGGGTTGCCACCTTTTCTTCAAGTCAAACCAGAAGAGGCACACCTTCAGCTCTGCAGCCCTGCAGCTCTCATTGGCCCTCTTATGACTCACCCCCCTCCATTCCTAGCAAACTCTCACAAGAGCTAGAAAAAGAGCTTGTAGATTAGGAGTCTTGACTTGACTTTACCATTCTACTTTGCATTCTGGTTACCAAAGGCAGTCAAACAATTGGTATTCTAATGCCGCGTACACACGAGCGGACTTTACGGCAGACTTTGCCCGGCGGACTTTTCGACGTACTTTACGACGGACTTTCTGAATGAACGGACTTGCCTACACACAATCCACCAAAGTCCGTCGAATTCGTACGTGATGACGTACGACCGGACTAAAACAAGGAAGTTCATAGCCAGTAGCCAATAGCTGCCCTAGCGTGGATTTTTGTCCGTCAAACTAGCATACAGACGAGCGGAATTTTTGACCGGACTCGATTTCGACGGATTCATTTAAAACATGTTTCAAATCTAAGTCCGTCCAACTTTTGAGAAAACAAAGTCCGCTGGAGCCCACACACGATCGAATTGTCCGACCAAATCCCGTCCGCCGGGCAAAGTCTGCCGTAAAGTCCGCTCGTGTGTACGCGGCATTAGAAGAAGTAAGAAATGGCCAATCACCATATCTCTCCCAGTGCAAGATTTTATAACCAAATTGTTAGTTTTGGACAAAGTGGGGAAGGGTTAGAACGTCCATTAGTTTTTGTTGTTTTTTGCACTTTCTGTGGCTATTGGGGTGATACATTTCTGAATGAAACTTTTTGCTAATTTCCTGACTCAGTGACCACATAGGAACTTAAGAACCTCTCAGGATTATATTGCTCCTCTGTTGTGTGGATTTCTCCTTGCATCCTGTTTGGTCATCTGGAGAAAAAATGCAGTGAAATCCTCCCAAATAGGTACACCAATGGCAATAAAAAACACGACAGAGGTTATAACTTCTCACTCATTCTAACCAGAACTGAAAATGACGGTGAAGGCTTTTTTTCTGAAACTGCCACATTCTAGGTCCAAACTCAGTGAAAAATGAATTCATGTCCACATGGGACACCAAAGAATGGAATGAATATGCTGTAGATGAATTAGTACTCACCATAAACTCTAAAGTCAATTGAAGCTTGATCAGCAATCTGTGTCTGTATCTTGACCATGTATTGACCACCATCATGGACACTGAGATTCGTTATGGCCAAAGAACCATTGGAAAATGCTTGGACCCGTGTAAAATATTTCTTTCCCACTATTATAGGGAAATCATCATTAGCCAAATAGGTGAGGATGTGATTTTCAGAATTTGTGTTTGGTCCTTTACACCAAAGGATAGTCCGAATCTTGCCGATAATTCCAGTGACATTTAAAGTGACTGAGCTTTGGATCACTGGATTCTCAGGGATCAGCTGAATATTGATTGCAGAGACAATGGCCATCCACGCACTGAGGACTGAAGACAGAACATGTGAAAAAAGAATCCAATACTAATCTTGCTATCGATACAGTTTATAACAAGTTAGATAATCAACAATTTTGGGGTATTCCATTCACACCTCGAAGTGTGAGTTGAGCACAGGTTAATGCAAATAGTTCATGTGAGTTGGCATGCTGTATTGTGTTTTAACATGTGATTTTCTTCTCGTGGAAGACGTTGCAGGGGTAGGCAACCTTGGCCCTCCAGCTGTTTTGAAACTACAAGTTCCATGGGACATTGCAAGACCCTAACAATCACATGCATGACTCCTACAGGCAGAGGCATGATGGGATTTGTAGTTTCACCACAGCTGGAGGGCCGAGGTTGCCTACCTTTGACGTAAAGGGTCTACTGCATGGCCTAGATGCCTAACTTATGTTGGCCTTCTGTTTTGCTTGTGCATTGATGCACACTGTGCTGATTTGTGGTAGCAAAGCATTGCCCAAGTGGAGCTTGCTCTACTTTTGTCCAGCTCAAACCAGCCCAAATCAGTGCAAAAACACCAGTGTGAACTGTTCACATTCCCATACCTTATATTTCATAGGTCCTTGTGTTGGCATGCATTGAAATAAATGTGCCAACGCATCTGGTGTGAGTGGACCCTTATTTAGAGATGTTTCTATAAAATCCCCTGGTAGGGTATTTTTTCAAGCGTTTTTATAGGCAGAAGCTGGCAATAGATAGAAATTCACGTATGGCCATCCCCATTAAACAGAAGTCGATCCTTAATCCCCTTAAAGGGCTGGGAGGCACGGACACCAAGGGGTTAAGATGCCAGGAGGTGGCGTTTATGATTATGTGACCACCGCGATCACTGCTTGCAATCAGAAGCTTTCCATTGGCCACTGGTAACTGTGCCGGGAGTGCTCGGCACAGCTGTTTATGCAATATGGCACAGAAATATGAGGCCGCTCGGCGCCAAGGCCCACCCACCGGGAGGCGGCTTATTTGTGTGTTTTGTGCTTAACCTGTTTGCTCGAACAGCACAGCTTGAACCTCTGGATCAACTGTGAGTGAAGGATTGTGTATATGGGATTGTATGATTTTATTTATTTTTTTGGTTGAACTAGATGGACTTGTGTCTTTTTTCAACTTGACTAACTATGTAACTATGCTCCGCCGGTGCAGCCTTCCTCAGATTGGGGAATCAACTGAATAACTGTAAGAAAGCACACAGGAGGGCACAATCGCCTAGTGCATTACCATAGATTTATTGTGACTAAATAATAGCAAAATAAATTAGGGCTGAGGAAATTAACGATCAATTCCTCGATTAATCGTTCATTTTTTTGATCGATCAAAATTATTTTGATCGGTACTCACCTCTCCGCCAGCTTCAGGGTCTTCAGGGAGTTCCGTCGGAGATCAGGTGACGTCACGGACATTGACGTCACCGGACTCCTCCCCCCTTCCCTAAGTGCCTCCATCTGCTAACGAAGGGAAGGGGGGAGGAGTCATATACATATTTTCATTTTTTTTATCAAAAAAGGCTTACATAGTATTTCATAAATCAGTATTTTACATTTTAACCACTTAAGGACCGCCTCACGCCGATTTACGTCGGCAAGGCGGCACGGGCAGGCAAAATCACGTACATGTACGTGATTTGCCTCCCGCGGGTGGGGGGTCCGATCGGACCCCCCCCCCGCCGCCCGAGGCGGTCCCATTCTGTCCCCCGGCGATCAGAGACGAGGGGGAGGCCATCCGTTCGTGGCCCCCCCCTCGCGATCGCCGCCGGCCAATGGGAACACTCCTTTGCTGCTGTATGCTAAACAGCAGCAAAGGAAGTGATGTCATCTCCCCTCAGGTCGGTAGTTTCCGTTCCGGCCCGAGGAGAGACGACATGTGAGTGAGTGCACAACACACACACACACAGTAGAACATGCCAGGCACACATTACACCCCGATCCCCCCCCCGATCGCCCCCCGATCCCCCCCCAATCACCCCCCCCCCCTCCCTGTCACAAACTGACACCAGCAGTTTTTTTTTTTTCTGATTACTGCTGTGTCAGTTTGTGACAGTTACTGTGTTAGCACAGTTACTGTTACCCCCCTGTAGGTCTAGGGTACCCCCCTAACCCCCCCTAAAAAAGTTTTAACCCCTTGATCACCCCCCGTCACCAGTGTCGCTAAGCGATCATTTTTCTGATCGCTGTATTAGTGTCGCTGGTGACGCTAGTTAGTGAGGTAAATATTTAGGTTCGCCGTCAGCGTTTTATAGCGTCAGGGACCCCCATATACTACCTAATAAATGTTTTAACCCCTTGATTGCCCCCTAGTTAACCCTTTCACCACTGATCACCGTATAACCGTTACGGGTGACGCTGGTTAGTTCGTTTATTTTTTATAGTGTCAGGGCACCCGCCGTTTATTACCGAATAAAGGTTTAGCCCCCCGATCGCCCGGCGGTGATATGCGTCGCCCCAGGCAGCGTCAGATTAGCGCCAGTACCGCTAACACCCATGCACGCAGCATGCGCCTCCCTTAGTGGTATAGTATCTGATCGGATCAATATCTGATCCGATCAGATCTATACTAGCGTCCCCAGCAGTTTAGGGTTCCCAAAAATGCAGTGTTAGCGGGATCAGCCCAGATACCTGCTAGCACCTGCGTTTTGCCCCTCCGCCCAGCCCACCCAAGTGCAGTATCGATCGATCACTGTCACTTACAAGGCACTAAACGCATAACTGCAGCGTTCGCAGAGTCAGGCCTGATCCCTGCGATCGCTAACAGTTTTTTTGGTAGCATTTTGGTGAACTGGCAAGCACCAGCCCCAGGCGTCAGGTTAGCGCCAGTACCGCTAACACCCACGCACGCACCGTACACCTCCCTTAGTGGTATAGTATCTGAACGCATCAATATCTGATCCGATCAGATCTATACTAGCGTCACCAGCAGTTTAGGGTTCCCAAAAACGCAGTGTTAGCGGGATCAGCCCAGATACCTGCTAGCACCTGCGTTTTGCCCCTCCGCCCGGCCCAGCCCACCCAAGTGCAGTATCGATCGATCACTGTCACTTACAAAACTCTAAACGCATAACTGCAGCGTTCGCAGAGTCAGGCCTGATCCCTGCGATCGCTAACAGTTTTTTGGTAGCGTTTTGGGGAACTGGCAAGCGCCAGCGGCCTAGTACACCCCGGTCGTAGTCAAACCAGCACTGCAGTAACACGTGGTGACGTGGCGAGTCCCATAAGTGCAGTTCAAGCTGGTGAGGTGGCAAGCACAAGTAGTGTCCCGCTGCCACCAAAAAGACAAACACAGGCCCGTCGTGCCCATAATGCCCTTCCTGCTGCATTCGCCAATCCTAATTGGGAACCCACCGCTTCTGCAGCGCCCGTACTTCCCCCATTCACATCCCCAACCAAATGCAGTCGGCTGCATGAGAGGCATTTTTATGTCCTCCCGAGTACCCCTACCCAACGAACCCCCCCAAAAAAGATGTCGTGTCTGCAGCAAGCGCGGATATAGGCGTGACACCCGCTATTATTGTCCCTCCTGTCCTGACAATCCTGGTCTTTGCATTGGTGAATGTTTTGAACGCTACCATTCACTAGTTGAGTATTAGCGTAGGGTACAGCATTGCACATACTAGGCACACTTTCACAGGGTCTCCCAAGATGCCATCGCATTCTGAGAGACCCAAACCTGGAACCGGTTACAGTTATAAAAGTTAGTTACAAAAAAAGTGTAAAAAAAAAAAAAAATATGAAATAAAAAAAAATAGTTGTCGTTTTATTGTTCTCTCTCTCTCTATTCTCTCTCTCTATTGTTCTTCTCTTTTTTACTGTATTCTATTCTGCAATGTTTTATTGTTATTGTTATTGTTATTATGTTTTATCATGTTTGTTTTTCAGGTGTGTAATTATTTATACTTTACTGTTTACTGTGTTTTATTGTTAACCATTGTTAACCATTTTTTTGTCTTCAGGTACGCCATTCACGACTTTGAGTGGTTATACCAGAATGATGCCTGCAGATTTAGGTATCATCTTGGTATCATTCTTTTCAGCCAGCGGTCGGCTTTCATGTAAAAGCAATCCTAGCAGCTAATTAGCCTCTAGACTGCTTTTACAAGCCGTGGGAGGGAATGCCCCCCCCCCACCGTCTTCCGTGTTTTTCTCTGGCTCTCCTGTCTCAACAGGGAACCTGAGAATGCAGCCGGTGATTCAGCCAGCTGACCATAGAGCTGATCAGAGACCAGAGTGGCTCCAAACATCTCTATGGCCTAAGAAACCGGAAGCTACGAGTATTTCATGACTTAGATTTCGCCGGATGTAAATAGCGCCATTGGGAAATTGGGGAAGCATTTTATCACACCGATCTTGGTGTGGTCAGATGCTTTGAGGGCAGAGGAGAGATTTAGGGTCTAATAGACCCCAATTTTTTCAAAAAAGAGTACCTGTCACTACCTATTGCTATCATAGGGGATATTTACATTCCCCGAGATAACAATAAAAATGATTAAAAAAAAAAATATGAAAGGAACAGTTTAAAAGTAAGATTAAAAAAGCAAAAAAATAATAAAGAAAAAAAAAAAAAAAAAAAAAGCACCCCTGTCGCCCCCTGCTCTCGCGCTAAGGCGAACGCAAGCGGCGGTCTGTCGTCAAACGTAAACAGCAATTGCACCATGCATGTGAGGTATCACCGCGAAGGCCAGATCGAGTGCAGTAATTTTTCCAGTAGACCTCCTCTGTAAATCTAAAGTGGTAACCTGTAAAGGCTTTTGAAGGCTTTTAAACATGTATTTATTTTGTTGCCACTGCACGTTTGTGCGCAATTTTAAAGCATGTCATGTTTGGTATGCATGTACTCGGCCTAAGATCATCTTTTTTATTTCATCAAACATTTGGGCAATATAGTGTGTTTTAGTGCATTAAAATTTAAAAAAGTGTGTTTTTTCCCCAAAAAATGCGTTTGAAAAATCGCTGCGCAATTACTGTGTGAAAAAAAAAAATGAAACACCCACAATTTTAATCTGTAGGGCATTTGCTTTAAAAAAATATATAATGTTTGGGGGTTCAAAGTAATTTTTTTGCAAAAAAAAAAAACTTTTTCATGTAAACAATAAGTGTCAGAAAGGGCTTTGTCTTCAAGTGGTTAGAAGAGTGGGTGATGTGTGACATAAGCTTCTAAATGTTGTGCATAAAATGCCAGGACAGTTCAAAACCCCCCCAAATGACCCCATTTTGGAAAGTAGACACCCCAAGCTATTTGCTGAGAGGCATGTCGAGTCCATGGAATATTTTATATTGCGACACAAGTTGCGGGAAAGAGACCAATTTTTTTTTTTTTTTTTTTTTTTTTTGCACAAAGTTGTCACTAAATGATATATTTCTCAAACATGCCATGGAAATATGTGAAATTACACCCCAAAATACATTCTGCTGCTTCTCCTGAGTACGGGGATACCACATGTGTGAGACTTTTTGGGAGCCTAGCCGCGTACGGGACCCCGAAAACCAAGCACCGCCTTCAGGCTTTCTAAGGGCGTGAATTTTTGATTTCACTCTTCACTGCCTATCACAGTTTCGGAGGCCATGGAATGCCCAGGTGGCACAAAACCCCCCCAAATGACCCCATTTTGGAAAGTAGACACCCCAAGCTATTTGCTGAGAGGTATAGTGAGTATTTTGCAGACCTCACTTTTTGTCACAAAGTTTTGAAAATTGAAAAAAGAAAAAAAAAAATGTTTTTTCTTGTCTTTCTTCATTTTCAAAAACAAATGAGAGCTGCAAAATACTCACCATGCCTCTCAGCAAATAGCTTGGGGTGTCTACTTTCCAAAATGGGGTCATTTGGGGGGGTTTTGTGCCACCTGGGCATTCCATGGCCTCCGAAACTGTGATAGGCAGTAAAGAGTGAAATCAAAAATTTTCACCCTTAGAAATCCTGAAGGCAGTGATTGGTTTTCGGGGTCCCGTACGCGGCTAGGCTCCCAAAAAGTCCCACACATGTGGTATGCCCATACTCAGGAGAAGCAGCTAAATGTATTTTGGGGTGCAATTCCACATATGCCCATGGCCTGTGTGAGCAATATATCATTTAGTGACAACTTTATGAAAAAAAAAAAAAAAAAAAAGTGTCACTTTCCCGCAACTTGTGTCAAAATATAAAATATTCCATGGACTCAATATGCCTCTCAGCAAATAGCTTGGGGTGTCTACTTTCCAAAATGGGGTCATTTTGGGGGGTTTTGTGCCACCTGGGCATTCCATGGCCTCCGAAACTGTGATAGGCAGTGAAGAGTGAAAGCAAAAATTTACACCCTTAGAAATCCTGAAGGCGGTGATTGGTTTTCGGGGCCCCGTACGCGGCTAGGCTCCCAAAAAGTCCCACACATGTGGTATCCCCATACTCAGGAGAAGCAGCTGAATGTATTTTGGGGTGCAATTCCACATAGGCCCATGGCCTGTGTGAGCAATATATCATTTAGTGACAACTTTTTGTAAATATTTTTTTTTTTTTTTGTCATTTTTCAATCACTTGGGACAAAAAAAATAAATATTCAATGGGTTCAACATGCCTCTCAGCAATTTCCTTGGGGTGTCTACTTTCCAAAATGGGGTCATTTGGGGGGGTTTTGTACTGCCCTGCCATTTTAGCACCTCAAGAAATGACATAGGCAGTCATAAACTAAAAGCTGTGTAAATTCCAGAAAATGTACCCTAGTTTGTAGACGCTATAACTTTTGCGCAAACCAATAAATATACACTTATTGACATTTTTTTTTACCAAAGACATGTGGCCGAATACATTTTGGCCTAAATGTATGACTAAAATTTAGTTTATTGGATTTTTTTTATAACAAAAAGTAGAAAATATAATTTTTTTCAAAATTTTCGGTCTTTTTCTGTTTATAGCGCAAAAAATAAAAACCGCAGAGGTGATCAAATACCATCAAAAGAAAGCTCTATTTGTGGGAAGAAAAGGACGCAAATTTCGTTTGGGTACAGCATTGCATGACCGCGCAATTAGCAGTTAAAGCGACGCAGTGCCAAATTGGAAAAAGACCTCTGGTCCTTAGGCAGCATAATGGTCCGGGGCTCAAGTGGTTAAGAAAGCGAGGTAATAAAACGGAGGTTCACACTGCTCAAAATTATTACTGTTATGGCAAGCAAAAAAAGTATTATGCTTAATTTACCTTAAGGTGGCAACTTGCACATATTTTAAAGAAAGTTGTGCGTCAGCTAAACACAGTTTTATGTTTCAGTTGATAATCATTGCATTGTTCAGTACAAATTCCTTGCTGGGGTGGTGGATACTGTTCTGAAGGTGTGGTGACTGGCTAGTTTATGGACTCAAAATACCATCAGCCTCTGTCTGGTTTTTATTGGTGGCTGAGTGGACATTGGTAAGATTTCCCCCCACACTTCTTTTAGTAAAGGGAAAGCTCCCAAAACAGGGGCACTTAAAAGATTACTCTCTACTCTACAAAAAATAATACAAAAAAAATAGAGTTTAACTAACTTTCTACGTTTTTCTTAAAGTTTAATAAAAAAAATTACTTACGTCAGTGCTACAGTTTGAATTTAAAACATATTTGTGTGAACTGTGAAGTTAAGTCATGGATTGTGGAAGCTAACTAGTGTCGGGTGATTGTATATAGTGTATACCACATTTACCACTGACTAATGCAGAGTTGCAATGCAAGGAGATCAGCTAAAAGTAGTTGGATCTGTATGTGCGTTTTAATTAATCGAAATTCGTTTTTTCTTTTTAAAAATCGATTAATCGAACACGAAAATTTTAATCAGTAACAGCTATAAAATAAATTAATACTCACAAAAGTAGAGGATATGTAAGAGCTCTGAAGAAGGGGGGTGCATCCCCTGAAACGTGTTAGCTCGCCAGTGCAGTGGTATTGTATATCAGGTTACACGATTCCCACACTGGATTATATTACACTTACTTATCCTTTACGTTTGTCAGCATATTCTGACTGCGTATCAGTCTCCTTGTTAGAATACAATGTCTGAGCGGGAAGGATTCCTCCATCCACTTCACTTGTATGGATGGAGTATCCATTTTCTCACACAATTAGAGCTTTCTTTGGGTGGTATTTGATCACCACTGCGTTTTTTTTTTCCACTACAGGCATACCCCACTTTTAAGTACACAATGGGACTAGAGCATGTGTGTAAAACAAAAATGTACTTAAAGTGGAGTAATACATTTTTTCACTTCTCAATGCATGTACTGCATTGCAATAGTCATTTACAGGCATAACCAATTACCTAGGCAAGCTGGCTGACCCCAAAATCGGATATGTTGTAGTCCTGTGTCCCCTCTCGGTGCTCCCCAAGTCTGGTGTCCCTGTCACTAATGGTTCGGGAGCAGTGCCATGTCAAGCTGACCAAGATTTCCCATAGACGCCAATGTTAAAGAAATTGGGAGCAGTGCCATGTCAAGCTGACCATAATTTTCTTGCGAGGCACTTTACATACACTCCCAGGTATGTCCGTACTCATGAGTGTACGTAAAGGTGAGGGTACATAAAGGGGGTATGCCTGTATAAACAAAACAAGGCAAACAATTTAGAAAAAAAAAAAACAATATTTTTTACTTTCTGCTATGAAACACACTGAATAAAAAAATGTAAAAAATTAAATTTTGTTCATGAATTTAGACCAATATGTAGTTTGCTACATATTTTTTTGTTAAAAAAATCCCAATAAGCGTATATTGATTGATTTTTCACAAAAGTTATAACGTCTAGAAACTATGGAATAATTTTATGGAAATTTTATTTATTTAATTATTTTTTACTAGTAATGGTGGGGATCAGCGACTTATAGCGGGACTGTGACATTTGTTTGGGGACCAGTGACACTACTACAGTGATCAGTGCTAAAAAGATGCCCTGCCACTGTAATAATGACACTGGCTGGGAAGGGGTTAACATCAGGGGCAATCAAAGGGTTAACTGTGTGCCTAGCCTGTGCTTGATTACTGCTTGTACTACTATGGGAAGGCAGAGGTCCCTGTTCCTGCGTTGCAGAAACACAGGATCACTACCTTCCCTACAGACAGAATGGCAGTCTGCCTTGTTTACATAGGCAGACCACTGTTCTGCTTGTGTCCTGAACGATCGGCGCGTCCACCAGACCCGCTGATTGGCTCCCGCTGTGTCCATCACAGCGGGAGCCGGTCACCGGCGGTGCGTGTGTGCGTACCAAACCTGGAAGTGCAGGATCAAGTACTAGGTACGTGATCTTTCCCAGGAGAGCCGCCTTGCCGCTGTGTATATATACAGTCCGCAAGCGGTTAAGCTTGCCATACACACACATAGATTTCTTTTGTTCAGTAGCTGAACAAAAGAAATCTAAGACCCCTTTCACACTGACGCAGTTTTCAGGTGTTTTAGCTCTAGAAATAGTGCCTGAAAACTGCCTCCCATGCCGCCTGAGTGCTCTCACACTGGGGCGGTGCGCTTGCAGGATGGTAGAAAAAGTCCTGCAAGCAGCATCAAGTATACACCACTCCTAAAACACCATTGCAATGAACGGGCAGCGCTTCCGAAGCTGCCGCAACACAAGCGTTTTTAGCCCCTTCTTTGGGGTTAAAAGCTCCCCGCTAGCGGCCAAAAAGCGCCGCCTAAACAGCGCTAAAGCATGGGTGGCCCCAGTGTGAAAGGGATCTAACAGAATCCTCCGTCCATGCTAACAATACAGGTAGACCAATCCCATCTGCCGAAACCAGCAGCTGTCACAATTTCCAAACAGTGCCTGCATCTAATTGGATGCAGTCACTGTTAGGTTAAACAATTTACTTTTTTTGGACGGAGCGATTCCGGAAGGGCCATACACTGCTGGAATTTTGACCAAACCATCAGGTAACTGTAAAAATTCAAGGCAGGCTGAAACTACTAGATTTTTTTTTTTTGGTGTTGTTGAAAATCTGGTTGAAGTGTCAAAGCATTAATGGTAAAAATGGCAGTTGATGAGAGAACATTTAAACCATTCCATAGGCCGGATTGTTTGTGCATGTCTTCTGTGACTGCTGCTGTTTGTCAGTTGATAAAGTAGATTTGGCAACAGAGCTGTGCTACTATATTCTGACATTAGTGCGACATTAGTTGCCATTTTGCTGTTAATGCTGATACATTTTTCAAAACTATGTTCTGCCATTTGCTGAAGAATAACAATTACTACTAATAATAGGCAAAATAATAATTACAGTTATAAGCTTTCAACAGTATAGTATCTGTCGCTGATAAACAGAAGGTTGGACATTGTTCCGTAGAATGGTAGGTGAATTCTTATTGGCTGCTGAACAGAACAAGTACTGTTTGGACATAAATGATGTCCAGTGCTGGTTATATATATAAGAATATATATAAGGATATACACTGTGAATAGTATAAAATATCTCCGATATTACCTGTTATTGTGGACCCGCTCATGGCTCTGTCTTCTGCTGCTGTTGTCTTGCTTCTGTATGACATCTGTAGTTGGCCTTCCTTCGCAGGATACACTGCCCTGTGTTGATAACAGACAAAACTTCCTGATGACGGACAGAATCCCAGAGTCACTGACTCCTATTTCTGGAAAGGAAATCTTATTGGCTGACTTGTTACAGTCAGCATTTATCCCATTAACTAGGAAATGACTTACAAGGGGTTGTACTCAAGGCGGTTGTGGACTGAAAAGAAAAAAGACTTAAAGCCCATTTCATCCACTGAATCAAAGTTTGCTAAGAAAACAAAGTTTTCGCTCATTATTTTTAAAAAAATTTTTTAGCATTAGAAAAAGAGAGAGGCTTAAGTTGGCCTTACACTTGTAGCGCTTACTCCCGGAGGAGCGGCTGATTATAGCTATATCCGTAATTAACGTTTACCACCCAACTATCGCAGCCCATAGATTTAAAAGTCACAGTCCTTAATGCGTTTTCTTAATGCTTTATTCATCAACATAAACTGGGATGGGAGAAGGACTTTCTCTGAGATGCTCTTTGGTAGATTTCTAATCTTTTCCTTTGCTTCACTTGCATTGCGGGTGACAGTGATTCAAAACTGGATGATTACTTTATCAGGGAAGATGGAGGTAGATTTTTTAATAGTAGTTCTGCAGATAAAGACGTTATTCAGAGTGACTCTTTATTGTTTATTCTCTAAGAACAGTCTGTATCTCTATATATGTGCTCGCAGCTTTACCGCTACCTTTTTACCACTACTTCCCATCTGCATGGTACTTCCAAGTTGAGCTAAAGAAAGAGTCACTCCTCCCGCTTGACTGATTGGAATCCCGGGGCAATGCTGAACCCAAAGTCACAGGCTACAACCACCTGTCTTACTGACTTGCGTACCAACAACCCTCAGCCTCTGGACAGTACCCCTCCCTGGGGCTTTTCACTCACTTGATTAATAGCCCGCGTGTCGCTCCTAAATGATCGATCACCCAGTTTCCTTCCGCTTGTCTTTACTTCTCCCGCAATGATTCTTAGTTCCTCTTCTCCTTTGTGGCCCGCTCCCCTCCCCGCAGGGGCGGCCAACGACATCAGCGACTACATGCTGTAAGATGTCGTCTGTTCCTCCATGAGGACCGGTTCTTCACCCTTCTCGCAAAGGTGAAGCTCCGTTGGCTCCCCAGAGGGGAAAAACCTCCACCTTTCCCCTCTGGGAACCAGGCTGGCTCTCTCTCTCGCTCCTCAGAGCAGGACTGGACTCGAACCCTCCGGACACCATGTGACCCCGCTTTTATATGAGAGTCCCGGGCATTACTAAGCAAATCAATGATAGGTCCAGGCTATCACATAAACTACCTGCCACTCAAATGGAAATTGACAAAAACAGGCCTGCTGTATTAACACAAGCCTGTCTAAATTTACCTGACATAGAAAGCTAGCAAAAAGGGTCACCTACCTAAAAGTAGGTGCCCGCTACACACTTGTAAAATTTTGTTTGAAATTTTTCATTTTAATAACATTCTTTGGATTTCTAAGTGGTTAGCGGGGTCAAATTCATTTTGAGTGCAGTGATGAGAAAAATTGAAGGAGCTGGGTGGAAAATTTTTCTTGAACAATTTTCTAACAGTGAATGCGGTTTTCATTTGGGAAAGTCCATTCATTACAAAATCGAATATTAAAAGCAAGTGCAATTTGGAACTACCTTGAAACAACATTTATCAAATATACTGGAAATTTTGGTAAGAATGTCTATGCAGACGCTCATTCAAAACTTTACCATTGCATGGCCAGCTTAGAATTTTATTGTTTTCTGTGTCCCCAAAGGTTTCCCCTTACTACTTGTCACAGTGACCCCCTGTCACCAGAATGGGGAGAAGTTTCCTTGCAGGAGCAAAGGTGAAAAAAAAAAGAAACTCGCAGGGAAACCAAAACTGGTGAACAACTACCAGTTTCAGGTTGATAGTAAGGGTGGTGAATGTAGAGGACTGGCAGGTCACAAGGAGTTTTGCCAATTTCCAGATGGGAGGAAAGAATGCTTAAAGATGAATTCCAGGTTTGGATTTTTTATACATAGCTACATTGGTCCAACTTTGACCATTGTAACTATGTATATACCATACCTGGCTGATGCCTTTAAAACCGTGGTGCCCAACCTGTGGCTCATGGGCCTGATGTGGGCCTTTGGTATATGATGTGCAGCCCTCTGATCTCAGCAATCTGTAGTGGGTACCTTGATTAGGGTAATAGAGCTGATCTCTACTAACCTCAAAACATATTCCCAGCATCGTATAATCTTCTGCAGCATTTCCCCATCCATAAAAGTATCCTATCCACACTTTCTGGCTCTCTTTTCCCATATTTAGTCTGTAGTTTCTGACAGTCCTCTCAAGCATTACATATATTGAACACTATGTATGGCCCTTTGATGTCAGGGGCCACCTTTTTGAGGCTCCCTTTAGCTCATAAGTTGACAACCACTCATCTAGAAGCTTGAAATCACTGAAGGAGACACCACTACTGCAGTGATCTCCACTTGCTTCTGGGACCCATGCTGATCAGCTGGCCTGGTACATTGTGAACGTAACTTGGCATGGAAGCCATTGAGAATGCTTTGCATTTTCTGAATGAATGCAACCTGTTTTCTGATTGGATGAGGCAGGATGGTGACATCACATTGGTCATGCCTGGTTAATTTATACAGGTATTTGAAAAATTAAGCAATCTGCATTCCGAACATTGTTTTTTGGGCACACAGTGCCGTAAACGTAAGTGCTACTAGGTGCACTGTCCAGCTGCAGCAGCTTTAAGCCTCTCTTAGGGTTTGACAGGCTGTCGGCCAGTGGTGTATTTTGGTTTTGTGCTGCCCTAGGCAAGACTAAAATCGTGCACCCCCAATCTAAATTTTCCCACCCCTTCCTTCTCAAATAGCTATTCACAGTCTCTGGTGATTATGGGGGGTGTCTGGTGGGGTGGTAACATGCAGTCTCTGGTATTACTGGTGAGGGGGGTGAGAGAGGGTGGCTCCCCTATTGCCCCGATACTGCAACAGAAGAGTCTCCCCCCCCCAAAAAAAAAGTCAATGGGGTCTCACCTTCCCGCACCTTCAGCTTTTTACGGAGAAAGGAAAATGACCCCTCAAAAAGTGGTGGGACTTTGAAGGCAACGGAGTAAGAATAAAAAACAGTTTTATTAACACAGATATTCAAAAATATACATATCGAAAAAGATTTTTTCAAATACAGTCATGTGGATCAGTTTAACAGTAAAAACAAGATTATGCTGGTGAGCGAACCAAATGTGTGTTCATGTAGTCTTCTACCTGAGCCTACGCGTTTCGGGACTACAGGAGTCCCTTCATCAGGGGCAAATGGTAAGCAGACTTTACACTAATAAAACATGAAATATCATAAATAAGATACAATTGCATTGAACATGTTTACTGCATTTAACATCATTCTAGGAAAAAAAAAAAACAACACATACCCAAGCATGACCAGGACGAGAGGCCGACTGTCGGAGCAATTCTCGGGGGCAAATACACACAGGACGCCAGGAAACCAAAATTAGGAAACAGGCGTATCTCTGGCCCCGCCTTCTCCACACTGGTCCCAGTGTACCACCCCAGAGGGGGACAACGCTACCCCAGGAAGTCCCAGCGAGCGAAAGATCAGAGGGAGGGGAGAAAAAATTAAATATCTGAAAATACAAGGAAAAAAAAGGCCTTATGTGCTGAAATACTAAGAAGGGCTTATAGAGTAGTTAAGTATACATATGCTAAAAACGCATAAACAACGTACGTCAAAGCGGCAAGCACCCATGTGCTGGGGATGCATAAACACCGCACAACATGCGGGTATGCATCAAGGCCAGGGGTGAGAAAATGGTCTAAACGTTCATGACTTACCCCAATATTGGTGTATGAGGGATATGGTGATTAGGCGTAGGTAGGTATCCCCAATATGCGAGTAAAAGGAGCGGATGTGCTTTAAGCGCAGAGTCGGCTGCAAATATTGTAGGGAGTAACAACCTCATACAGAAAAATCTGTAGAAAAAGGTAAAAGAAAGGTATTCGCTGTGTGTAGTGCTGCCCAATGTGCAGGACCAGGGTGTTCCCCAGGCAGGCACATTAAAAAGCGTACTCAGATTGAAGGATACTAACAAGGAAATAGTGTTGACAAGTAGTGCAGAGAAAGCCTTACCTGTGTCTCTAGTGTTACAATATCGTTGGTGGCTTTCAGCCGTCTCCAACCACCGCCGCCGAGTCGGACAGTGACACCGACACAGGCGTTCGGAGGTGGAGTATAAAAGGAGGAAGGGGAGGTGGGTGCGGCAATGATTGGCGTTAGAATCCCGCCAATCATACCGCAGCTCCACTCAGTGTGCAGGTGCCAGGGAAATCCCGCAGCGTCAATAGACGCTGAGAAAGGGAAACCATGGCAACCGTCAGACGCTGCTCAGGATCATGCCGTTCACCGCTCCAGTCAGGGTGAAGGTACCATGGAGACAGCGTCGATCCAGCACGGGACGCTGAAAGGGGGAGATCCATGGCAACACTGAGACGCCATTCAGTCTCGCGCCGCCTGCCGCTCCGATCAGGGCATAGGTGTCATGGAAACACCCACAGCGTCAATCCACCTACGGACGCTGAGAAGGGGATCCATGGCAACACCAGGACACCGCTCAGTGCAGCAGGGGGGGGAAAAGAGAGAGTAGCAAACCCTGACAGCAGAAAAAACAAAAACAAAAAAACAAAACAGGGGGGGCTCGCATAGAGGTGATTTGCCCCTCTACTGATGTTTGGGCAGAATGTGCACCAAGTAGAGTAATACAAACCACCTCATAGGGGGGGGTTACTAAAGATGTATTGATACATACAGGATTAGGAATGGGGTAGGGGTAAGTGGTTTTTTTATTACCCTCCGATGATCGTCACAAGGGCACCGCAGGGGCAGAGGGACCCTGGGCGAGAACTGCACGGCACCCCCCCACAGCGGACTGTGGGGGGGGGGTCATGCAAAAAACGCCCACCGACGCAAGAAAGGGCGCCGTGATCAGCAGGCACAGACAGGCAGCGTAAAGCCGCCAGTCACTCCGCGAGTATGTTCCGGGCACCCATAAAAAGGCCCCCCGACGGACAGGGATTCCCGGGAGGCCCGCGTGCGCCGGGCGGGACAAAGAGGGGCCAAAGCTGTGGTAAAAAGATGTTTCCCAAGTAGAGCCGACAGTGTGCCTCAAATGATGGCATGCCCGTATGTGAGAAAAGACAATGAAAATAAATATGAAACACATGAGGAACGCATACAAGAGAGCAACCAAGACGGACATAACAGCATCAATACTTTATAAGTCTTTCTCGCAAACCCCAGAGGAGAAACCCTCTAGGAAAGGTCTAAAACTCAAATGGTCATTGAGGCCGGGGGGTGAGGTGGCAGCAAGGTCTGCAATCCAGCGGGCTTCCCGTTGTAGCAAGGCCTTGTTCCAATCTCCACCCCTCGGACTGGGGTGCACTCTATCCAATATTAAAAAGTAGATGTTAGGAAAAATACCATGATGCACATTCGCCACATGTCTCCCCAATGGGAGTTCAGGATTCGCTTTCCTCATGGCAGAGATGTGCCGTGAGGCTCGCAACGAGAATCTTTGTTTGGTCTTGCCTACATAGAATTGAAGACATTGGCAAACTAGACGGTATATCACACCCTCTGTCTTACAGTTTGCAAAGTGGCGTGGTCTATATGGATGTCCATTGGGGAGGGTCACATGCTGTTGTGTATTCATGAATCTACATGTGGAGCATCCTCCACATGTGAATGTTCCAAGCCTCTTACAGGGGTCCCCACGTGAATCGCTAACAAATTCACTGCGGACCAAGTGGTCACGCAGGGAACTGGTACGCCGGTAGGTGATTGCTGGCCGAGCGGGTAAGTATGGACGTAGGGTGGTATCAAAGTGCAGAAGGTGCCAATGTTTGTTAAGAATAGATTTAATAGATTCATGTTGGTTTGTAAACCGCATAATGATCCTAGTGGTGGAGTCCATGACAGCCTTTTTTTTTTTTTGAGGGCCAAAAAGGAGTTCCCGTCGAGTGTGTCTGTTAGCACATTTGAACGCTTTTTTCAAAAGCGTGGAAGAATAGCCCCTCAGAAGCAGTCTGTCTCTGAGTGCGGCAGCTTCGGTCAGATAGGTCTGTTGGTCGGAGCAGTTCCGTCTTAGCCTCAAGTATTGGCTGTAGGGGATCGCTCGGATCAGTGGTTGGGGGTGGGAACTGGAGGCATGTAAGATGGTATTGCCGGCGGTAGGTTTTCGGAAAAGGCTACTGGAGAGAGTCCCCTCAGGGTTCTTACTGATGGTTGTATCCAAAAATGTGATACTGTGTGCACTGTGGGTCACAGTGAACTTTAAATTAAAGTTATTGTGCTGCATCATACGGATGCATTCGTTTAGTTGGCTTTCGGAGCCTTCCCACAACACCAAAATGTTGTCTATATAACGATACCATGCGACTATGTGTTGAGTGTGCGATCTAAAGGCCTCATCAGAAAGGAAGGACTGCTCCCACTCCCCCAGGTACAGGTTTGCGTAGGACGGGGCACAAGAAGTCCCCATCGCCACGCCCTGCACCTGGAGGAAGTGGGAGCCATCAAAAGAAAAGATGTTATGGTGAAGGATAAACTCCAGGGCCATAATAACAAATTCGCAGAGTTTTTTATCATCTCTGTGGGTTTGGGTGATGAAGTGTCTGACCACAGTCAGCCCTAAATGATGGGGAATTGAGCTATAGAGGGCCTCGACATCAATAGCTACCAGTAGTGACTGTGCTGAGACATGTAGGCCTTCCAGAGATTGTAAAAGATGGATGGCATCGCGCACGTATGAGGGCAGGTTTTCAACGAATGGTTTAAGATAAGAGTCTACAAAGAGACTCAAGTGTTCCGTAATAGCCCCATTACCGGAGACTATGGGTCTACCTGGTGGTGTTGTACAGTTTTTATGAACTTTGGGTAGACAATAAAAGGTTGGAATTTTTGGAAATTTTATTCGTAGAAATTCCCAGATGTCCTGATTGATGATACCCTGTGAAAGGGCACCATCAACCAGGGCATAAAATTGGAGCTCAAATTTAGCGATGCTAGATCTGGGTATAGGCCTATACCAGTCCCGATTGGACAAAACTTTCTGGCACATATTTTTATATTGCTCGTTCGACATGATCACAATATTGCCCCCCTTATCCGAGGGCTTAATGACAAGGGAGTGGCATTTTTTAAGAGTGTTTAAGGCGAGCATTTCGGAAGGGGATTATTCCCGGTCCTTTTGTGTATTTTAAGTTTTTGAATTTCAGATGTGACCATAGTAACGAAAGATGACAAATTGGGGTTGGAGCTCAGGGAAGGGAATTTATCCGATTTGTTCTTGAGCTTATTAGTATAAGATGGAATGGTTGATTCACTAAGTTTATCAGAAAGGAGGGAATCTAAGTCGATTGTGTCGATCAGGTCAGGAGAGTCCTCGTTCTCCAGTAGCGACAAAAGGACCTCTAAGTCCTTGTCATGTTGTTCATTGATGGTTTCGGGTTTGGTTTTAGCCTTGGAATACATGCTCTTCAATAACAACTTGCGGGCAAACAAATTTAGGTCTTTGATAGCCTCAAAAGTATCAAGATTGGAGCTGGGACAGAAACTTAGACCCCTTGACAAGAGAGATTTCTCTTCATCAGATAGCGTGTAGTCAGATAAGTTGATGATATTTCTATCATCAACATTGGTGATGTTAGATTCTGTACTTTTTAATTTTTTAATTTGGGAGTGGCGCCCTGAGGAAAAAATCGGCTTTGGCCCACCTCCCTCTTAGATACTGAGCTCGCACTTGATTGCGAGAGCTGAACAGTCGTAAGTAAGGAGGGGGCGACGTTACTGCTCGGAGTTCCTGTAGGGGGATGGAGGTCCTCACTGCATGCGCCGTTATTGCCCGATATATATGGAGTGGATGGGGCAGTATCGGCAGGATGTTCGGGAATGTGTTTCTTGTGTGCATTCCCCCCTTCTCCGGATAAGGGGCGTTTGGGTTTGTTGTGCCTATTCCTATTCCGATTGCGAGAAGAGGAGGAAGCGAAGGCGGAGGAATTGATAGAGGAGTCTGATCCTCTTTCCAGAGTAGATTTAGTTAGACCTCTGTTTTTGGGATTAGAGGTATGATTGTTTTGAGTCCACTTGTATGCTCTCCCTTCCTGGAAGGACAATTTGTCGCGCCAGAACTTTTTGTCTTTTTTGCGGAGAGTTTCAGTGGTAATTTGATCCAAATGAATCTTAATTCTTTCCTCATGTTCCTTTAATGAGGGAAGACTTTTAAAAGATTGTAATTTGGAGTATATGCTATCAATCTCTTTATCAAGGGCCAGACTGCGAATCTTATATTCCTCTATGAGCATCCTCATCATCTTGCGTGTGCACGCCTGCAGGTTGTCCTCCCACTGTTTCTTAAAGTCAGGGCTGATGTTGTCAATCAGAGGGAAGATTTGGATACGCAATCCATAAGGATTGATGTCCTCTCTGATATACCTTTCAAAGTTATCAATATGCCAGAAAAATGCTGCTTTTTTCTCCACATATTTGCTTAATTGGTTGCAGTAAGTGCTACTAGGTGCACTGTCCAGCTGCAGCAGCTTTAAGCCTCTCTTAGGGTTTGACAGGCTGTCGGCCAGTGGTGTATTTTGGTTTTGTGCTGCCCTAGGCAAGACTAAAATCGTGCACCCCCAATCTAAATTTTCCCACCCCTTCTTTCTTAAATAGCTATTCACAGTCTCTGGTGATTATGTGGGGTGTCTGGTGGGGTGGTAACATGCAGTCTCTGGTATTACTGGTGAGGGGGGTGAGAGAGGGTGGCTCCCCTATTGCCCCGATACTGCAACAGAAGAGTCTCCCCCCCCCCCCAAAAAAAAGTCAATGGGGTCTCACCTTCCCGCACCTTCAGCTTTTTACCAGCTGTGTGTAGCGAGGCTGCCGATCACAGCCTGGGACTCCGGCCTGCTGTGTCAATTGAGCTACTTTCAGGGATCGGAGGCTGCAGCCACCGCCACCTCCTACTTCCGCTTTGCTTTTCTGTCACCAAACGGTCAGTCCGCGGCCGCCCCTGGTGTAACCCCTTTGGCGGGTGTCACCTGGGTGCGGCCTGCACCCCCCCCCCACACACACCGATGCCACTGCTTCTCTGCAATCCTTGTAGTGTCCCCATGAAAAATACTACCCAAGGCAAACGCCTTGTTTGCCTCGCGGTAGGTACACCCCTGCTGTTGGCATTGGGGAGGGATGGTGCTCCTGTGCCCTCCGCTAAACCCCGGAACCTTCAAATTTTGAAATTCGATAACTACTTCCATTTTTTTCTTTGTAATTTGATTTTATAAAAGGTTTTATTTATTTTGCAAGAAAATACAAAACATAGCTCACATAATGGGAAGTCCAGGATATAGAGCCTCCCTATAGATCACAGTCAAAGGTAAAACTACAGGGGTACTTTACACCCCAGTGCAACACAGGATACAGATTTTATTATATTTTTTCTGCTTATTGTTAAAAATTAAGAGAAAGCAAACCTGTACATTCATTGCTTGACATATAGATACAGATTAGTGCCCACAATCACTTGTTTAGCTTGTTGGAAAAGAGTACATGATAATGCAACTACATCTAGTAAGTATGGGACTAATTGGCTGCACAAGATAAAACTTTAAAGAGTTCAGAAAGAATAGTAGTAGAATACTTAGATTGCAACTTTTTTTATTATTGAAAATGTATTCCTTATACAAAGATGCATAAAACATGTCCCAAACAACGTCAACAAAAAACAAAGACAACATATATTGTAGCTTTTAGATGGTTCCTTTTCCTTTCCTTGCGTTTCAACTGAACAAACATGCAGTGCAGATGTAGCATTTAGAGTGTTCAGACAAACCATTTATCACTGACAGGGGTGCTTACTAGGAATGAGCCAAACACCCCCTGGTTCGGCTCGCAGCAGAACATGCGAACATGCAAAAAATTTGTTTGAAAACGTGAACACTGTTAAAGTATATGGCACTTTATGAAAGAAAAAAAAAGTCTAATATTTCACAGCAGGGCTCGTTCCTGCACCCAACAAGAGTATCTGTGAGGGGTTACAGTGTTGTGGCACCACCACCCAAGGCCAAATTTTTCTGCCCCTGTTTAACAGGGACACGAACATGAAAAATCAAAAGTGCCAATTTTAAAGGCTTATATGCAAGTTATTGTCATAAAAAGTGTTTGGGGACCCCGGGTCCTGCCCCAGGGGACATGTATCAATGCACATTTCTAAAGGAAAAAAAGTCATAAAACTGCTTATATATATGCAATATATATGAAAATCATTGAGAAAAACGACATCCCCCCCCCCCCAGCCCATTACCAAGCTCTTTGGGTCTGGTATGGATATTAAGGGGAACCCTGGACCCAAATTTTTTTTTAAATGGTGTGGGGGCCCCCAGGTACTATATACTCTGAAAAGAAGTATATATACTCTACGGCCTGCCCTATATACTCTGCAGAAAATTGGGCCCTAGGTGTTGGTGGTATCAGAACACTGTAAGCCCTCACAGTTACTCTTGGTGAGCGCAAGAACGGGCCCTGCTGTGAAATACTATATCAAAAATTTGAATTACACGTCCCTGTTAAACAGGGGCAGAAAAATTTGGCCTTGGGTGGTGGTGCCACAACACTGTAACCCCTCACAGATACTCTTGTTGGGTGCAGGAACGAGCCCTGCTGTGAAATATTAGATCAAAAATTGTAATTATATGAATAAAGAAACAAGAAAAATTGGGCCTTAGGAAGTGGTGGTGGTGCCCTAAACCAAAAATATTGTTGGAAGCTAGCATCATCAAGATTGAGGAGGAATAGGATAGTCACTCAGCATAGGCAGTCTTCAAATGATCCCACATCCATAGAAAAATCAATCAGTTACATCAGCATCAGGTGCTTGATAGCTGCTGATTCAAGACTGATTCATTTTTATGAATGTGAGCCTATCAACGGAGTCTATGGACAGGCGCACTCTAAGATCCTTTACAAACCCTCCAGCAGCACTAAATGTGTGTTCAGAAAGAACGCTGAGTGCAGGACAGGCCAGTAGCTCAATTGCATATTGAGCAAGTTCTGGCCAGTGGTCCAGCCTCAAGACCCAGTAACCCAGTGGATGGTCTGTTGGAAAGGTCTCCAAGTCTGCTCTTGCCCCTAGATATTCCTGCACCATATAATGCAGACACTGGGAATGGTTGCTTGAACCGATCAGACCTTGGCGCTGAGGACTGAAAAATTGTCTAAAGGCATCGGTCAGCCGGCCACCTTCTACACCGCTCTTCCTCTGACTAAACGAAGCCTCAGCAACACGTTGTCCAGCACCAGGAAATTCTAACCTCCCAGGGTCTGGAGATGCATTTCAAAACCTTTCTTTAAGAAGTTTGGTGCCATTGTCGCACACAACCATTGGCTGAAGCTGGTGTGGCATCAACCACCTCTGAGCCTGCCCCTGCAGAGCTGACAGAATCTCTGCCCCAGTGTGGCTCCTGTACCCTAAGCAGACCAACTCAAGCACCGCATGGCATCTTTTTGCTTGAGTGCTTGCGTAGGCCCTTGAATGCTTACGGAGCACAGCTAGTTCAGAGGACAAATCTGCAGAAGAGGCCATAGAGTGAAGGAGAGAGCTGTGGCAGAATCACCACTAGCATTTTGGAGGAGTGGTGGCGGAACTAGCTCCAACAATACTGAACCCTGTCCTGCATCCTTCCCAGCTGCCAGCAGTTACCCAGTGGGCCGTGAAGGAAAGGTAACGTCCCTGCCCATGCCTGCTAGACCATGAGTCAGTGCCGCGGTAATATGCACCTTACTGCTGACCGCCCTGTCCAACGAGGCCAAAACATTGCCTTCCACATGCTGGTAGAGAGCCGGAATGGCCTTCCGTGAAAAGAAATGGCGTTTTGGAATCTGCCACTGAGGTACAGCACATTCCACAAATTCATGAAAGGGGGCAGAGTCTATCAGCTGAAAAGGCAGCAGTTGCACTGCTAGCAATTTAGCCAAGCTAACATTCAGATGCTGAGCATGTGGATGACTGGGACCGAATTTCTTTTTATGGTCTAGCAACTTGGGTAGGGAAATTTGCCTGCTAAAATCAGATGTAGGTGTACTTATAGCAGATTGGCTGCAAGTACTTGGGACACCTATTGCTATACCTTCATTTCTTTCAGTGCAGGTTTTTGAGAGGACTGGAGGTATAGTGGGGTTGGAGATCCCAGATGAAGAGCAAGGAGAAGTTTTTCTTTGATGTGGCTCTTTCAAGTGCTGTTGCCAATGGACTGCATGAGAGGTCATCATATGTCTGGTCAAGCATGTAGTGGCCAAGCGGCTGCTGTTCTGGCCCACTTAATCTGCTTCAGACATAGGTTGCAAACAGGAACGGTGTGATCTGCTGTACATGTGTCAAAAAAGGCACACACCAAGGAACTTTTCAAAATCAGTGAGGAGTCAGCAGCGCCCTGCAAATGCGGAGCTCTGCGGTGTGATGCAGTAGGGTGGCTGCCCTTAAGCTGCCCCCTAGAGGACATGCTGCCTCGTTTGAGTTGTGCTGCCCACTCCTCCAACTCCTCTCTTCACTGGGCTATTTACTGGGCAAAATACTGCACTGGGACCCCTACCAGGGAGATGATGACCTGCGGCATGCATAGTGCACCATGACGAACAATGGGCATGGCCAGTGGGAGAGTCTTAAAGGAGGATTCAACAGAATCTGTATCTGCTGTAAATAATGCAAACATACCACAGACACTGTACCCATAAAATTCTAATTACTGTGTCGCAACTGATAATCTCACAGACACAAATACATTTCATATAATGGAAACATTTATTTTAAAAACGAATGATCCTTTGACTATGTTTTTTTATGCACAAAAAAAAGGATATTTTTGGTTTACTGAGGCAACCTTACAGAAGAACTTAATTGTCTCAACAGTTGCTGGTTTTAATTAACACCTTGGTCGGGTCTATGTACAGTATAATGTACAGAGTACTGGGTCAGGGGTAAGTAACAAACAAAACAATATACAGAGTACAGCAGTCAGCACATCAGAGTCCTCCGTTAAATCAAAGTCCCAACATTCTTCATATACATCACAGTCCGCAGAATCCCACCCTGCGGCAGAGCCCCCCCAGAGTCCCACCCTGCGGCAGAGGACCCCCAGAGTCCCACCCTGCGGCAGAGCCCCCCCAGCGTCCCACCCTGCGGCAAAGCCCCCCCAGAGTCCCACCCTGCGGCAGAGCCCCCATCAGTGTCCCCTTACATACACCTTAGTGCTTGGTGTGGTAGGCAGCTGGCGGCAAAAGGCTTTAAAAAAAATCTGCATGTTGCAGGCTCTGAACTGCGCAAGTGAGTCATAGAGCCAACAGAATAGTGAACTGCTGTGGTTGGCCTCAGATCGAGCAGTGGGGCATGTGTCATGATGTCACTGCACAGGTGTGCACCCAGACCTTCCCTGCTGCCTCATCCAAGGCCGAGCTCAGCAGTGCACCATTCACCACCATGCACCATTCGGGGGGCCATTCAGATGCCCCCGGATGGCAACAAGTGGATTTTTCATGGGCATGGGATTGTTAGAGCAACTTCTGTTGAGCAGCAGTGGGCACAGATTGATCATACAGTATACACACGTGGCGGCTGATGCTCAACATTTTTGGGGGTGCGCAAACAAAATGGGAAAAGTACTAAAAAAAGAAAACATGCTATGCATGAATCTATCTATTATTCATATAGGGGGGTGGCGTGATAGAGGAGGCGGCGCCCGTGTGCCCTTAATGAAGGGGCTGCCCCTGGTATACATACACATAGGCATACGCACACAGTAACACACAGTATACATACATAGTAAATACATACATACACGCACCAGCAGTTTTCACCCAGCCTAAATAGAACACACTGCTGCTGCCCCATCTTCTGGCCTGCTGGTACTTGTAGTGCCCCAGCAGCTCACAGGCATTGGATGTGGTGATACAGGAGAGGAGGAGGCTGTGCCTGTGTAGTGGTGAGCAGGTAATGAGTAGGGAGGTGTAGCAGAGATTGGGGGAGAAATTCAGAACATCCTTCTCCAGAAGCAGGGCACTTCTCACACATACAACATCGATCTAACAGCAGCCTAAGAGACAGGAGGAGTCCTGCTAGAGGAAACACAGCCTCCCCCTGCTCACCAGGGTAAGCATTGACAATAATACATTTCGATCAGCTCAGTTCAACCCAGCTTACCTTGTATCAGGCAGTAGTTTGTCCCACACTGCAGCCTGTCCCCTACTCCCTCTCCTGTCCTCCAGCTGTCGCTATCTCCTGCTCTCATGTTAAAGAAGTTGCGCTGGAGAAGGGGGCGTGTACACTATGCTCCCATTGGCTGAGAAGGCAGTGGAGAGGCGGGGCAGCTATAATATCGAGATTTTGTACAGCAAGAGCATGTCGGTAGTGGCCATTTCAGGGACAGATTTAAAAATACTACGATTTTTACAAACTGTCCCTGCTTTTACTGAGGCTGGCAACCCTGATGGGGCCCCCGGACAGTGCCTGAGTGCCCAAATGGTCAGTCTGCCCCTGTTCCCAGCAAATGCGTATTATCATCCACTAATGAGATCGATAGTACCAGCGTATGTCAGGAAGTGCCATCTTGTTGGGATCAAATAATTAATTTTTGTTGGCCTTGCATGCAATGTATAGTTATCAAAGTAAAGGCTTTTTTTCTCTCTTCTGGCATGGAGTGGAACTCCAAGTCTATTTCCTATCTCCCAACAAATATAGACGGGTTAAAGGGCATTTTTCTCAGAGAATAGGTGCAGGTACTCCCTATTCCAAGACACCACTTGTCTCCACCACTACTCACCTTCAAGTGCTGTCTCTTGGTTCCATCTCTTACCCACCTCCCAGCACCACTCTTTTTTTAGAGAATACACAAAATCAATTATCATTTTGTGTAATTTGTATAGAATATGTTAGTGAAAACACCTAAAGCAGTAAAATAGATCCCCTACAGCCAGCAATAGACCCCCCCCTGCAACAATAGATTCCTCCCCAGCAGCAATAGACCCCACAAGCAACACTAAATCTCCCAGCAGTCAGCATCAGGAGACCTCTCCCTCAATAGCAGATCCCTCCCAGGAACAACTGACCCCCGGCAACAGAAGACCCCCGCAGCAACAATAGCCCCCACCAGTAACAATAAATCGTCCAATGGCCAGCATCAATAGACTCTCCAGCACACCCCATCATCTCTTCTCATTTCTTGCATTCAGTGCTGGAGGTGCCGGAACTGCGTTCCCCCTAAAAAAAAAAATTTGGACGGGTATATATGTGAACTGTGCAGGGGGTAACTCTGCCTTATCAGAAATATTGAATAAACTAAAAAAATAATCCAGATTAAGTTTAACAAAGTTTCAATATTATTCCTCATTATTGAGTAAAGTGAAATCTTCCCTTTTAGAACAAAGTTGTTATTCAAAAGGCAAACTTTAGGATGTCATCCTTGGTATTCGCTGTTTTTTGTGTAGAAACACTGCAACAAAAGAAACATATTTAACATTAGTGAAATGGAAGTATACAGAAAGTACAAACTTTTATCAGGAGACAGGTGTGGTCCCATTAGGGGAGGTGCACTACTCAGGAGACAGCATCCCATGCTGGAGGAGAGATTCCTTACCCACAGGACTGAGAAAGTCGAGACAGATAAGTAAGTAAAAAAAACTATTACTCCCATTACTACTACCAGCAACAATGTCAGGACCTGAATGACCTGCTTGTGACACTGTGCTTCCCAGAGTGGAAGGTTAGTCTCCATCTGATGCTGGCTGCTGGGTGGGTATTTAGGTCCTCCTCCGCCATTACACTTTGGTTTATTGATTTTCTAAATCTGGTGCAGCTGCATATTAACCAATCAGCTTCTAGGTTTTATTATCAAAGCTTAATAGAACAAGCTGAAGTTAGAAGCTGATTGGTTACTATGCGCAGCTGCACTAGATTCACCAGATTCTGTGTGCACCAGTTTTTCTAAATCTCTCCCTTTGTGTCAGTATTTTGAGTTGCTTTCTGTGCTAGTGCCATTTATCCTGCTCTGCTCCTGTTCATGATCTTGCTCTAGCCCTGCCTCCTGTACCCTGCTGCCTTACATCTGCTCCCCTTGTTCCTGCACCCAGTTCCGATTCCACCCTTCCTTGCATACCTGGTGTTCCCTGTTACCCGTGTTCCTCGTTTTGTATATATTGTACATACTGTATTTAGTTAGGCATTTTTGGTTATATGGTTGTAGTTCACTTGCATCATTTTTGTTTTATTATAATTTTATTTACTTCACTATATTTACTCTAGTTTTCACTTTCTAGGCATAGCCACGCAGATCTGGCCATCTTTGCTGCACATTCCTTACAAACAAACTAGTTGCTTACCTCATTTGCATATATCGTCTCCTCTGGGAATTCTTTGCAGGTTTGATGTTCCCTTTCCTGCCCTGAAATTGATTAGAAATGCATTTATTTGCAGTTACTTTAAAAATGATATAGAAAGTAACAAAACAGCCATTGAATCAACTTTAGATGTACATTTTCTATAGTCTCTATCATGAAATAGTATAGAATTAACTATTAATTAATAGTGAATTAATAATAATAATTATATTAATACTTATTCATATTAATTTGCATATGTTGATAATATGAAATAGATGGGTTAATATAAGATCCTACTACAAAAACCAAGCAATTTCTTCTGGCACTAAAAATTTTCAGTTTTTGGGACCTGTACAGTATCATTGGCGAGTAATTAAATTAGCAATTATTATTGTTAGGGAGGTTAAAATTAGAATGCATATACTTTGCATAGTAGTTTTACTGCAATAGTGCGAGCCGGCTGCACAGAAATAAGTATATACTGTATGTGATTGTTTATTTCTGCACTATCACGGTCCATCTTTAAGCCGTTGATCGCCACCATTAGTATATATAAAAAAAATATATATTCCATGGTGTATATAATATCATTTGTAGATGCTATAACTTTCATGCAAACCAATTAATATACGCTTATTGGAATTTTTTTTACCAAAGACATGTAGCAGAATACCTTTTGGCCTAAATTTATGAATACATTTTATTTTTTTATTGGATATCTTTTATAGCAGAAAGTAAAACATATAGTATTTTTCTAAATTTTCTGTCTTTTTCTATTTATAGCGCAAAAAAAAACAAAAAAAACAGTGGTGATCAAATAAAGAAAGCTCTGTTTGTATGAAAAAAATGATATAAAATTTCATTTACTTATAGCGTTGTATGACCGCGCAATTGTCAGTTAAAGTAGCACAGTGCCAAATAGCAAAAAATGGTTTTAAATGAACTTTTTTAGATTTAAATGTAATTACATTTTTTTTTTTAATATTTGGTAATGGTTTTAAATTTTAAATATTATATTTCTTTTGAAAATATAACAATTGTATTTTTAAGTAAAGCTAGAGAGAGACTTAGAAAGAAGATCTTTTTTTTTCAGGTCGTGGAAAGAAAGCAATATTTTCACAAACAGTGTCCTGTCTATATACATACATATATATATATATATATATATATATATATATATATATATATACATATATACACACATATATACATATATATATATATATATATATATATGTGTGTGTGTATATATATGTGTATGTATATGTGTGTATATATATATATGTTTATAATCTCTGATCATAGGCCCCATTTAAGTGAGCTTGTTGCCTTGCAAAGCACAGGTTCTCTTTAGTCTCAGTTGTAGCCCAATGCAATGTACACACTTGTCTCTTCCTTCTTTGCTGGAGAGGAAAATCGTTTGCACATCATGACAACCACAATAATGACCAACACAAAGCTCAACGCTGCGCCACTGATGATGCCAGCAAATGCCTCCATTTTATAACCAGATTCTAGAAAAGAACAGAGTATAAAGTGATTAAACATACAGTTGTTTTTCACATCGCAAATTAAAAAGACTATATGCCTATCTGATATAAAAAATACTTCAATAAGATATTTAGAGTGTAAAGATGAAGTCCATCCCAGCTCCATTTGTAAAGTATATTTCCACTTTTGCAGTCAAATTTGAGAAAACCCCACTATATGGTTGTTAGGCTCCATTTACACTTCAGCTTCTAAACTTGAGTTTAGGAGCTTTTGCATTTTTTTTGCCTCTAAGGTCCCTGAGGAGGCACTATTGTGCAAAACACCTGTTGGGTAGAGCTTGTGGAGTGACATCACGGCGCCACATTGGAGCCCAAAGTGACGGCAATCGATGTAAGTCTTGGGCTCGTTTTTTCTGTTTTTATGTGTTTAGGTCTATTTTTCAATATGTATGCTCTTGCTATTGTTCCTTATTAAATTATTACTACACTAGATGGTGTTTTTCATTTTTTGCCTATGATGCATATGGAACAATAAACGTAGTGTTGTCCCCTGGAGAATGTGATTGAAAGACTGGAGATTTTCTCAGATTCATGTCTGCCTTTATTACCATCACTTAAGCTGTTTATGCTGTACATTGATTTGGCAACAAAGAAGGCGTTTCCAAGAGTTCACTTGGATTGTGTGACTGGTTATAATCAGCAGAATAATAACTTCCTATATGTGTTTATGCTGCACTTAAGTGAGCAGCCTATTTTTCCTGTGACTATTAAATGCAGCCATACTCATACTTGCCAACAGTCCAGATTTTCCCGGGACAATCCTGAATTTTGGACCCTTGTCCCGATTGGAGTCTATCCCGATGAAAATTCCGGGATTTAGCTTTTGTCCTGGGAATCAGGACTGTTTTTGGCAAAGACCGCAGCAGGCTACAAAAAGATAGCCACACAGAATGAAGTCCCCTCCCCTCTCCACTGAACACAGGGAACAGGGAAAGTCGGGAAATGCAGCTGCCGCCAACCCTCTGCCCCATTTGTCCAATGAGAGGGGACACTGATGTAAGGAGGGACTCTGCTGGGGACCCCTGATGTAAGGAGGGACTTTGCTGGGGGCACTCGATGTAAGGAGGGATAGATGCAATAATAGAAATAATGCGCTTCAATCATCCTGACACCATAACAACCATGGTGCCATTATGATTGAAGCGCTAACAGAGTATCTTTAGCTGCTGATTGTTAAAATTTATGGAATACACATATTGCTATTGTAGTGTAGGATCTGGATCTTTCTTTTCTTTTCCTTTCTTTCTTTCTCTCCATCCCTTGTTCATCTTAGACTCTAACCACACCCATTTGAGACACACCCCTTTAAGCCACGGCCAATTTCTGTTTAAACCACACCCATTTTTCTACTTGGCACTGCACTACTTTAACTAGAAATTGTGTGGTCATGCCTTGCTGTACCCAAACAATATTTATATACCTTTTTTTTATGGTATTTGATCACCGCTGTTTTAAAAAAATTTGTGATATACATGAAAAAAGATCAGCAATTTATAATAGGACTGATAATATAACACTAACCAACACTTGGGAGAACTGACTAACCTTTGACATCACCAGTGACATTAATACAGTGATCGGTACTATACTATACACTGGCTGGGAAGGGGTTAACTAGGGTGATCAAGGGGTTAAATACGTGCCTAACTATGTATAAAGAGTGCTGCTTTTTACTAATAGATCTATCGGTTTAACATCTCTGCTTTGCATGGATGAGAGCTTTACAGAGGGAACAGTCTGTCAGTTTATGTGCTATTTATCAACACAGAGTTCTGGGCTGTGATTGGACACAGCTGATCAGCAGGTCCCAGCCATGAATCATTGGCTGGGACTTGCTGACTGGCTCCCGCTGTGTACAATCACATCTGGTGCCAGGCGGGGGGTGCGAATGTGCATGCCCTAATCCCAGAAGTAGGCAGCGACGTACTGGGTATGTTGCTTTGTCTACAGCAGTCACTCACTCGCAGTACATTGCAGGTGGGCAGTTGGCAAGTGGTTAAAGCAAACCTATTTTTTTTGCCTACGAAGGACAAATCAGCACCACATAATTACCTTTCCTTTACACCCTTACTGCTCAGGGACAAGAGGAGTGGAGGAAATACCTGGGAATTTCGAATATGGAAGAGCATTTGACTAACTTCCTTTCTTCTCTGCTGGTGTTTGGCAATTGGCCCTGTGCTGTCACATGGCACAGGAGACAGCTCTGTGTAAGTTCCAACTAGAGTGTCTAAGAGCTTACAGAGGGTCCTCTTTTCTTGCTCTGCGTTGCAGAATAAACAAACCGGGGAGCAAAGGAAAGGTAAGTATGTACAGGTGGGGGAATTGGACATAAAAGCAAACCATCTCCATGGCCACAAGTTTTCTTTAAGCACAATCCATGTGCCTAAACCCCAGCACCGATTGCCTGTAATCAGATTTTAGTTTGCTTGGGTCAGATCAGCTAAAAAAATAATTTTAGATTTTTTTATGAAATACTGTTCTTTACAGGCTTTAGTTATAGGTACATCGGCAAATGCATATGCTTAATAAGTAGTTGTACTGGCAGGCATTAAATGGAATTTTTAGCTTTGTTCTGCATGGTCAGACCTTGCACAGGTTCACGTTAAATATGAACTTCAGGATTTACTATTTCAAACTTACATTGGGCCATGCTGGACCAATATAAGTATATATGTAGGCAGGTGGTGCTCTTCTGCAGCTGCTTTGCAGCTGGAGAGGAAGTCAAGAGGAACATGGTTTCTCTATGGTTTCCTGGGTCACTGGAGGAAACTGAATCTGATTGAAAGCTGTCGCCCCACTTGACTCTTGCAGCCATCTATGGTCAGGCAGAGCCTATTTAAGGCCCTGGCTCCCACGTTTGGAGCACTTTATGCGAGTCGGTAGAGTAGGGACAGTACTAGCGGTAAGGGAAATGTTCCTGACGAGGAGGGAAAGCATAAGGATTAATTCCTTTGGACCTTTTGCACACAAGATGGTCAGGCTGCATTCTGCTCTCTTAACAGACACTGTCAGTCTGGCTGATACCTGCTCTCTTCACATTACTGAAAGCCGTGAGTGCACCCAGTTGGGCTGTTTTTCCATCAGGTTTGTTGTGAACCGTTGCGATTGTATTTCAATACAAGTGCTTCACTGCACCTGACTGTGTGAAATATTATTGCTGCACCCCATCTACATGTACATCTCATACCTGATGGGCTGCTAGGGAAGCCGATAATGACTGTAGTAGTTGGCACTACTACAGTGATAGCTTTAATATTCCAGGCCTGCTGGGGTTTTGTGTGTGCAGCTCCCCCTGATTACAGGGGTTACTCGTATGGCGATATATAACCCTGTTTTTTTTTGTCAATGTATGCAAGGTGTTCTGTAATTGGACAAGGTGGGAGGATGACATCAGGATCTTCCCCTCATCCAATCCAAAAATGGCTTGTTCTATTTTAAAAAAATATATGGAGTTCCATAAACGCTTGTAGTGCTTGCAAAGGACCCAGAAGATCAGTTTTCACTGCAGTAGAGCCAACTACTACAGTAAATGCATATCTCATACCTCAGGGACCTCTGGGTGAGTTGACATTGTTCTAAACTGGACCAATTAAATGTTCTAAACATTGTTCTAAACTGGACCAATGAAAACAAAATGTAATATATTGCAGCTTACTAGTTCTTAGATATGGTGGGTGCATTTGTTTTCCTTTTTATGGCTCATTCCCTTAATTTTCATCTGGTGATCCTGAAATTAGGATGAGTTTCTAGGTCCTCATTAAAACTGTGCAGAGACAGACTTCGAATATTCAGCATGAACAATGTCCCATGACATGGACACAGCATTTGCTGGACAGAGGACTAAGTTGCAGGACTGTCGTGGCAAATCCAGGACAGTTGGCATCTATGTTTGCGATTTGTCGAAAACACAAGAGACAATTGTCCGTAGTTGCTAGTTAGTAGTTATTATTTGTAAAACAATAGCATTTATAACTGATTCGGCCACCTAATGTGTGTTGTGATTCGGCCACCTAATGTGTGTTATGGCAAATAGCAAGTGTTATCACTTAGTGAACTGAACCTTATCCCTTAGAACTTACCCGTCACAGTGATAAACATGAAGGCACTGGCGGAGCGCTTTGTTACAAAGTTCTTTACTTCACATGTGTAATTTCCTTCATTCATTGAGGTGATCTGCTGAATGAGGAGTGTGTAATTGTGATGGAGTGTGAGGTTCCTTCCATTGAATTGCCAGCTGTAAATAGGGGTGGGAAAAGATTCCACGACACATACCAGTGACATGGCAGAACCAATGGTCACCTCGGAGGAGCCTGTGATGTTCACATTTTCCGGACCATCTGTTATGGTATTAGAGAATTCAAAGACAATATTTTTTTAGTCCTTTAATTTTAGTTCATTAATGTTTGATTGTACAAAAGAAGTGCAGCACAATAAATCAGAGTTCGTGCTGTACAAGGTGAACCACTAGTCCCAGATAGCACTAGAAAAAGTATCCACGTGTTGGAAAGGAATCCGGGAGCAGAGATGTAAAGTGACAGTCTCTCCACCTCCAAAGTAATCGCTTCCCTCACCTTATATAATGGACCCCGCACCTAACAGGTAGTCAACACAGCGCAGATCCCTAAAAAGGGTAAAGTACAGCAGGAACTGAATGTCCAGATCTCCAACACTATACACCAGGGATATATGAATAAAAGAAGAGATCTAAGTGCTCTCCATTAAAACTCTCCAATGCTTTATTTAAGAAAAGAGGACAAAGCACTGTGTGACAACTACGGATGGCAGCGGGTGACGTCATCCATGCGTGGCTCCTCCCCCGTACGCGTTACTTTCACAAGAAGTTCCTCAGCGGCGTCACCCGTCATCACTTAAATGCAACCAGTTGCCATGACAACATCAGAGTTCAGAAGCAAGCCGCATAGATCGCAGCTTTGAAAAAAATATATACTAACTCAAACAGCAGTCGGCGCTGTAAAACATAAAGCCCACTACATTAAAACTGCAGTTTTAAGAAAACGTAAGATGGCGGAAATAATTGGCCAATACCACGGCTTTGGGAAAAGAGATAAAAGGTACAAGGAACTGTTGGTGACATGCACTTCAAACAGATAAAACTCTATAACCTACATAAAGAAAATACATTTAAAAATGTGAAGCTTCTAACCCGCCCCACTAAATCCCATAGTGTGCAAATACACAACAGGGAATATATCAATACGCTATAAAACTGGGTCAAATAATAGCCTCTATACTCCCATAGAATTCAATAATCAAATGAAAAATAATTCCTCTTATAAAACACTTTCAATACAAATATACCATTATAAACATCACCTATCAGAGATAAAACAATTTAAATAAAAATCTACGTTTAATCCCTCAGGCGTCAAAACTTTAACTACAAAGATCCAAAAGGACTCTCTGACTAAAGTGGTGGATTCATTCACCCCCCCCCCCCCTTCCAATGTCTATTAACCCTTTCTATAACCCAGAATTTAAGTCCTCTGGGGTCCCTATCAGGGTTCAGTCTAAAGTGTTTATAAACACTGTGGGACCTAAGTCTCTTTTTGATATTGTTAACATGTTCTCCAATATGAAAACAAAGGGGTCTAGATGGTCTACCTATATACTTTAGTCCACAGCTACACTCCAATATATACACAACCCCCTGTTTGCTACATTTATTTACATTTTTAATCTGATATTTTTATTTGTGGAAAAAGATGTAAAGTCTGTTTTTTTCACATTACATATACATTGCCTGCATTCTGGACAACGTCCAACAAGCATAAAAACCAGAGAGAAAAACAAAATGTCCATTCTCTGACAATAGGCGGATCCAGGGGCAATGACATCTCTCAAAGTAGGGTCTCGCTTATAAATAAACTGGGGGAGGGAAGGGAGAACTGCTCCTAACACCCTATCTTTCCTCAGTACTTCCCAGTGCTTATTCACAATTTTCTCAAACTGTTTATGCTGAATGTTGTAATCTAAGACAATTTTACTACTAATAAAGAAAATAAACATGAATTTTAGAGTCAGACACCCAAAAATTCCTATCACGATCACCAATTTTACTAATCTCACTCTCTATCTGATTATTTTGGTACTCCTTCTGCTGAAATCTTTCTGCTAGAACTTGACATTGGGACAAAAAATCTGATTCCAAGGAGCAGTTTCGCCTCAGGCGAATAAACTGACCCCTTGGAAAATTACAGGTTTTGTGATGGCAACTACTAAGGGGAATATACCCATTCTTATCTGTAGGCTTAAAATAATTGTGTGTCCTATAGTTTACTCCTGCCTTATACACCTCCAAATTCAGGAACACCATACGATTGACATTTATGTTCCAAGAGAGGGAGATATTTTTATCGTTATTATTCAGCCTAAGCATGAAAGCTTTGAGACTAAGCATATCACCATCATAATGAGATCATCTATATATGATTTGTAGCATACTAATTGACTGGAGCAAACTTTGCCCCTATGGCCACACTCATAATTTGGATAAAGAACTGCCTATCATACCAGAAGTAATTCCTAGTGAGACAGAACTCCAAACACTGCAATAAAAACGTCCTATGTCTATTGGTGAGGTCAGATTTCTCTAAAGCCCAATTTACTGATGATATTGCATCCTGGTGTCCTATAATGGTATATAGGGAGCTAACATCAGCTGTAACCAGTATACTATTACAGGAAAACTTCTCAAGAATCTGGTTAATATGTTTGGTGTCCCTAAGAAAGGCTTTGGTCTCAGAAACCAAAGGCTTAAGAAAAAAATCCATGTATTGTCAGAGTCTGGCAGACACTGACTCAGTGCCATTTACAATCGGTCTCCCAGGGGGGGACTGAGTATCTTTATGTATTTTTGTCAAAAAATAAATATTTGGGGTCCTACATGCACTGGGATCTAGAAAGTTAGTCTCTTTTTTTTAATCAAAGCCTTTCTTTTCAAACCCTTCTTAACCAAAATTCCTAACTCCCCCTTGAATTAAAAAATGGGATCACTTTTCAGTACTTGATGTGGTAGGTGTTAGGATTACCCAATAATCAATTAATTTCCCACTTATAAAAGGACTTACTCATTACCACCAGCCCACCGCCCTTGTCTGCTGGACGTATAACCAACTCTTTTTTGGACTCCAAGGAAGAGATACGCTTTTTAATAAAAGCAGGATCCCTAACTCTCAATCTTCATAGTATCTAAGTCCCCCACCACCATGTTTTTAAGCACCTCGATATGTTTGGTGTCAACATAGGGCTGGTTGAACACAGATCTATCCCCCAAATTGGAGTGTGTCCCAACCGGAACAAGTGCAGCCCTTTCAAGAGGTTTAGATAAGAAATATTTTTTTAATATTAAGACTCCTGACATATTTCTGTATACTCGCATAAGTCTGTAATTTATTAAAATTATACACTGGAGCAAACTTAGGGTTCTTGATAAAGGACTTTAGTTCATCCTCAAATCAGAGCCACTAATATTATATATGCCAATTCCTAATGGGATCTTTTCCTTTTTTGTTGTTCTCCTTCCTGCTCTCTTTCCTCGCATTATTAGATACAGTTTTCTAGTGCTATCTGGGACTAGTGGTTCACCTTGTACATCTATGGACTCTAATTTTAATTCAGTAATGTTTGATTGATTTATTGCACTGTACTTCTTCACAAAAATCACAGTAAAATTGGTACAAAAAAGATCTTTAAGTGTTCAGCTGGCATGCTAATTTAAGACTTGCATCTTTGCGCTGATTGCATCTTTATTTGTATTTTTTTTAGTCCTGACTATAAAATAATTATGTACTAAGAAAATATGCACAAAACAACTTCACGTTCCCTTTATTGCTACAAATTACTTTATTAGCGGTGCTGAGCTTGCCAGTTAGGGTGGTAAACATACTGTATGTATAGCCTGGCGGGTGGCCCTTTATAGGGGTGGGATCTGCAAGACTCTGGCACTTGCAGCAGACCATTCAAACATAAGTGTAGCACGGCAGCAACTCTTTAAGTAGGGGGAGATGCCTGTCCCCATACACTCCTACCACCCTGCTTTTTGCTCCATGTCTCCTACTGGTGGATAGGTATGGTGAGCTGCAAGAGACTCCCACTCTACCCATTGGTTTCAGGACTGGGGAGAATGTGTCCCCAGCATAGATGGAGGGGATGGGGTTCTTAGGGAAGACCATAAGAAACCAGGACTCAAACTTTAACCCTACCCTTCAGATCTGGCTTTAGGAGAAGATCCCATACTGAGTAACACACAGGGTGATGGAGAGCCACTAGGCTCTGCTGCTGTACAGAGAGAACTTCACAGACCAGACTGCTGCTGCCTCAAGACTACTGTGGTGCCAGTGGCGGAATTACCAGGGTCGCAACAGTCGCAGTTGCGACTGGGCCCAGCATTCAGCCACTGTGGGGGGGCCCAGCGGAGTTGATCTTCACACACCACTCTGAGCGGAGATCGTGTGTCATAGATTAATAGCAGAGAGACTCCGGCGGCATTAATGTTCTATTTGTCGGTCCTCTCTGGCACAGATGAGAGAGGAGGACACACAGCTGATCTCACTGCTCCCCCTTCTCCCCCCTCCCTCTCCTGTGTGCTCTGCGGGCAGTCTAGTGTGAAGCTAAAGGGCTCACATTTCCCGCAGAACACACAGGAGAGGGGAGGGGAGAGAAGGGGGAGCAGTGAGATCAGCTGTGTGTCCTCTCTCATCCGTGCCAGAGAGGACCGACAAATAGAACATTAATGCCGCCGGAGTCTCTCTGTGCTATTAATCTATGACACCGATCTCTGCTCAGAGCTGTGCTGTCCTGAGAAGGCAGACAGCACTGATAGAAATGAATAGCAGGGACTGATGAGCACTAATAGAAGGCACTGATGAGCACTAATAGAAGGCACTGATGGGCACTGATGAGCACTGATAGAAGGCACTGATGAGCACTGATGGGCACTGATAGAAGGCACTGATGAGCACTGATAGAAGGCACTGATGGGCACTGATGGAAGGCACTGATGAGCACTGATGAGCACTAATAGAAGGCACTGATGAGCACTAATAGAAGGCACTGATAGAAGGCACTGATGAGCACTGATGGGCACTGATAGAAGGCACTGATGAGCACTGATAGAAGGCACTGATGAGCACTTATAGAAGGCACTGATGAGCACTAATAGAAGGCACTGATGAGCACTGATAGACGGCACTGATAAACGGCACTGATGAGCACTGATAGAAGGCACTGATGAGCACTGATGAGCACTAATAGAAGGCACTGATAAGCACTAATAGAAGGCACTGATGAGCCCTGATAGATGGCACTGATGAGCCCTGATAGATGGCACTGATGAGCACTGATAGACGGCACTGATGAGCACTGATAGAAGGCACTGAGTGGCAATGATGAGCACTGATAGAAGGCACTGATGGGCACTGATAGAAGGCACTGATGAGCACTGATAGAAGGCACCGATGAGCACTGATAGAAGGCACCGATAAGCACTGATAGGCACTGATGAGCACTGATAGAAGGCACTGATGGGCACTGATGAGCACTGATCGAAGGCACTGATGAGCACTGATAGAAGGCACCAATGAGCACTGATAGAAGGCACCGATGAGCACTGATAGAAGGCACTGATGAGCACTGATAGAAGGCACTGATGAGCACTGATAGAAGGCACTGATAGAAGGCACTGATGAGCACTGATAGAAAGCACTGATGGGCACTAATAGAAGGCACTGATGGACACTGATAAAAGGCACTGATGGGCACTGATAGGAGGCATTTATGGGCACTGATAGGAGGCACTGATGGGCACTGATAGGAGGCACTGATGAGCACTGATAGGAGGCACTGATGGGCACTGATAGGAGGCACTGATGAGCACTTATAGGAGGCAATGATGAGCACTGATAGGCAGCACTGATAGGAGGCACTAATGTGCACTGAAAGGCTGCACTGATAGGTGGCATTGATGGGCACTGATAGGTGGTACTGATGGGCACTGAGGAACACTGATAGGCAGAACTCAGGCAGTATTGATGGGCTTTGATGGACAGAATTGAAGAGTACTGATAGGTGGCACTGATGGACGCAGTTAGGTGGCATTAATGAGCACTGATAGGTGGTGCTGATAGGCAGAATTGATGGGCACTAATAGGCAGCATTAATGAGCACTGATAGGTAACACTTGCAGGTGGAAGTGATGGGCACTGATAGGCACTGATGATTGGGGCACTGATTATCAGTGTAAACAATTTACTGACATTCTTGACAGTTAATGGCAGTCCTTTCCTAACACAAACACAGCGTGTGAGGAAAGGGCTGTGGATAACCAGTCTGTTTACATGTGATCAGCTGATCACATAGTAAAGGGCCAATGTGATTGCGCTGGATGCATGTCCAAGGGGTCATGTGGGAAGCACGGTTTTGGGAGGATGTCCATGGACACCCTCCCAAAATTGGAAGCCGGGGCTCGGGTGGAAGGGGGGCCCATCATGGTTTCTTGCACCGGGGCCCTGAAGGTTCTAGTTACGCCTCTGTGTGGTGCTGTACAGGTGCTGCATGGAGGACTATGCTGCAGTGAGCTGAGCAGAATTCTGTGAGCCCAGTTTCAAAATAGAGTGGACTTAGCTGCAGATCATGGCAAGACTGAAAACGGAGATTGGCTGCATAATGCATATATCTCCTGTGGCAGAGCAATTTAGGGCAGATCCACAACCGACAGAGAGCCCAAAGCATGGAGAGGACTGAGAGCTATGGAAAGGGAGAAGGCTTCACATCCAGCTAATGCCAGCTTAGAGGGGATCCCTGTGTGTGTGGCATTAGCTCCCACCTGGCCTTTGGGGGACAGACCTTGGCCAGCATTCATACTCCTCGACTTAAGATTATAAACACTCTATATGGAGAGCAATCCAACAGGAGACCCAGAATTCCGTCAGACTGTATTTAAGACCCCACTGGCCAGTGACTTAGCTAGGGCCCTAAAATATAGCTAGGCAACATAATTGACTCGTTATATGTGTGTTTACAATTCTACTTGGGCTTGAAATTACTGTTGCATACACTGCTGTATTATTGCTGTTGCAAACCCCTTTTCCTGCAAGGGTTATTGTGTTTTGAATAAAGCCCACTTTTTGTTACAGATGTGTCGGTGAGTTCAGTACAGGTGGGTCACCAGTTCAAAACAACAACCAGTGGAGGGTTAGCGCTATAAATGTGTTGCTCGCTGATGACTCATATCCAGGTGGTCCAAGAGGCACTATATTGCCAAAAATATTGGGACGCCTGCCTTTACATGCACATGAACTTTAATGGCATCCCGTTCTTAGGGTTCAATATTGCGTTGGCCCACCCTTTGCAGCTGTAACAGCCTCAACTCTTCTGGGAAGGCTGTCCACAAGGTTTAGGAGTGTGTCTATGGGAATGTTTGACCATTCTTCCAGAAGCACATTTCTGAGGTCAGGCACTGATGTTGGATGAAAAGGCCTGGCTCACAGTCTCTGCTCTAATTCATCCCAAAGGTGTTCTATTGGGTTGAGATCAGGACTCTGTGCAGGCCAGTCAAGTTCCTCCACCCAAAACTCACTCATCCATGTCTTTATGGACCTTGCTTTGTGCACTGGTGCGCAGTCATGTTGGAACAGGAAGGGGCCATCCCTAAACTGTTCCCACAAAGTTGGAAGCATGAAATTGTTCAAAATGTTTTGGTATGCTGACGCTTAAGAGTTCTTTTGACTGAAACTAGGGGGTCAAGCCCAAACCCTGAAAAACAACCAGACACTACAATCCCCCCTCCACCAATTGTTACACTTTGCATAAGGCAGTCAGGTAAGTACTGTTCTCCTGGCAACCGCCAAACCCAGACACATCCATCGGATTGCCAGACAAGCATGATTTGTCACTCCAGAGAACACATCTCCACTGTCCAGTCCAGTGGCGGCGTGCTTTACACCACTGTATTCAATGCTTTGCATTGCACTTGGTGATGTAAGTCTTGGATGCAGCTGCTCGGCCATGGAAACTCATTCCATGAAGCTTTCTATGCACTGTTGTTGTGCTACTAAGAAGGCCACACAAAGTTTGGAGCTCTGTATCTATTGACTCTGCAGACAGTTAGCGACTTCTGTTCACTGTGCACTTCAGCATGTCCGCACTCAATCATTTTACGTGGCCTACCACTTTGTGGCTGAATTGCTGTTGTTCCCAGTTACTTTCACTTTGTTATAATACCACTAACAGTTGACCGTGTAATATTTAGTAGCAAGGAAATGTCATGGATGGACTTATTGCACAGTTGGCAATTTATCACGGTACCACGCTTGAATTCACCGAGCTCCTGAGAGCGACCCATTCTTTCACAAAATGTTTGCAGAAGCAGTCTGCATGCCCAGGTGCTTCATTGTATACACCTGTGGCCAAGAAGGTGATTGCAACACCTGAATACAATGATTTGGAGGGGTGTTCCAATACTTTTGGCAATATAGTGTATCTACAAGTATTCTAAATGTGTATGCAGTATATAAATGAGTAATGCCGGCCATACACGGTTCGAATTTCGTAAGAATTTTCTTTCGAAAATCGTATGAAAGAATTTTCGTATGAATTTCGCATCATTAGTGGGCTGCAACAACGGCCGATTTTCGTGCGGCAATCGAATTTGAGGAATCGGACATGTTGGAAATTTTCCGAAAAACGAACGATTTTCTAATCAATGATGGGAGAATCGTGCGAGAAATGTAATAAGAAAAGAAAATTTACGGAGAGAAAAGAAGATTCCCGGCCAAGAAAATTCTTTTCTTTAGCAACATGAGGTGAAATTGAAGGCTTGGTCGGCCGAATTTCGAAAATCAATGGTGGCATCATCGGATCACAAAAAAAACGAAATTTCTTATTTTGAAAAGAAAATTCGTTCGAAATTCGACCGTGTATGGCCTGCTTAAGATGCATAAAAAAAGATCAGACAACTACTGATCCAGTCAGAAAGTCAGGAGAGGAGCATTCCTTTCCTAAAGGAGCAGGTCATGTTGGAGGATATAACAGTATATGTTTTACTCTCAAAATATAACTGTGCCCTGCCTAATATAAGATCACAACAGGGCCCAATTAATCAAAGAGTGGTGAAAATAAAACTTAATTGGAAGTTGCAAATGAACAAGGAAGAAGTAGAGGCAATTGTTACTATTGCCAGCCAATTTGTCAAATTTGCTGCCAAGTCAGGGCCATTGCCATCAGGCCAAGCTGGTAATCAGGGCTATGCAGACACTTATGCCCCGTACACACGGTCGGATTTTCCGATGGAAAATGTCCGATCAGAGCGTGTTGTCGGAAATTCCGACCGTGTGTGGGCTCCATCGGACATTTTCCATCGGATTTTCCGACACACAAAGTTGGAGAGCAGGAGATAAAATTTTCCGACAACAAAATCCGTTGTCGGAAATTCCGATCGTGTGTACACAAATCCGACGGACAAAGTGCCACGCATGCTCAGAATAAATAAAGAGATGAAAGCTATTGGCCACTGCCCCGTTTATAGTCCCGATGTACGTGTTTTACGTCACCGCGTTTAGAACGATCGGATTTTCCGACAACTTTGTGCGACCGTGTGTAGACAAAACAAGTTTGAGCCAACATCCGTCGGAATAAATCCTAGGATTTTGTTGTCGGAATGTCCGAACAAAGTCCGACCGTGTGTACGCCCTATTAATAGGGAGTAATTCCACATAAAATCCCCCTCTGTTTTTCTCAACCTCACATTCTTCTTCTGGGATTGTCTTGGCTGACCACGTCTCAGACTGGATACAAACTCACAGGACAGGAGCTCACTCAGGCTTGCCTTGCATTTTAATGTTTACTGCTCCTCCAATGAGTAACCCAGAACTCATTATTCTCACAGTTTATGTATAATTACACTTCGAATACTCAACCGTGATCATCTGAGAAAGTATTCAATTACAAATTTTTCAGTACTCACAAGCTATGGCCAATGTGTAGGAATGGCTGATCTTTGTACTGGCCATGTTCTCAGCCGTGCACTGATAGTCCCCTGCGTCTGAACGATTGGTCTTGGAGAAGGTAAGGGTCCTATTATTTGATGATAATACAGCACCAGAAGGCAGACTGCCACCACCTTTACTCCATATTATCCTCTCAGCCTTAGATGAGGTACATGTGAGGGTGACTGTGTCATCTTCCTGTGGCTCAAGGTGAGATACTGTGATCACAGGCTTTGAAACTGGATCTATTAGTTAAAATACAAATATTTAAATTCAGCAATAGATCAATATTGATCAAACTTGATAAGTTATTTTTTTACGAAAATTGCTAAATTAACCTGCATTTAATTTGGAATTTAGGTTTCAGGGATGGTTAGAGAGGAAATTCCGTTCCCCGTAACTTGCACCCCCCCCCCCCCCCTACCTCTGGTGCTGCCATGTTTAGCACATCTGAACATGTGCCATATGTATCAAGAGCTCTGCCTGGCCCTCTGGACCTGGAAGTGACCTGCAGTACATCTGCACATGCACAGGAGGTTTTCCGCACATGTGCGGAGACCATAAGATCTAGGACCTTATACCTGCGTCATCTACATACAGGTGCCACAGGTCTCTGGTGCCTCTTTGCACTCCCAGGGCACTCTGGATGTGCCACAGGGCTTCATTTTATTCTTGCCAAGGAGAGTGAGAAGGAAGAGCTGCCTTGCAGAACAAAGGTATCAGAAATAAGAAAAATAAGAAAAAAATGTTTAATCTAATTAGGGATTGAGGGGGAGTAGCCAGGTTCCAATTAATTGCTTTATTGGGTGAAGGTCCACATTAAGTGTATGCAAACACGATCATGAAAATCTTACTTAAGCTTTTGCTAATATGAAACATATCACATTTTGATCACTAGAGGGAACCGGCCATACATGCATTAATCTCTTAGACATGGGACATTTCATTCAACTTGCACAAGTGCTTCTGGCATTCCTGCAGGGAATGTTTTTATAAATAGACTCCATTGTTTCCTATTATGTGATTTCTAACTTGTAACTCCAGTTGTGAAACAAATATGGAGGCCACCGCTGCTGACCTCTCATTCTGGAAATACTAACTTTTGATTGAATGGGACCTGAAAGCCAAAGGATCACCATGACACACTTTTGTGTTTTGGTAATGCATACTAAAAAGCATGCATTAATATGTACAGTGCCTTGAAAAAGTTTTCATACCCCTTGAAATTCTCCACATGTTGTCATGCTACAACCAAAAACGTAAAATTATTTTATGTGATTTTATGTGTGTATTTTATTGGGATTTTATGTGATAGACCAACACAAAGTGGCACATAATTGTGAAGTTGAAAGAAAATGATAAATTGTTTTCAGAAATGTTTACAAATATTGGGTTTAGGTCTGGACTTTGACTGGGCCATTTTAACACATGAATATGCTTTGATCTAAACCATTCTATTGTAGTTTTGGCTGTATGTTTAGGGTCGTTGAGACTTGGGCGGAGATGCACCTTCCAGGAGGAGAAGTCTTTTGTAGACTTTAACAGGTTTTCCTGTAAGATTGCCCTGTATTTAGCTCCATCCATTTTTCCATCAACTCTGACCAGTTTCCCTATCCCTGCTTAAGAAAAGCATCCCCACAACATGATGGTTTCACCACCGTGTTTCACAGTTAGGATGGTGGGTTCAGGGTAATGTGCAGAGTTTTCCACAACACATAGCGTTTTGCTTTTAGGCCAAAAAGTTCAATTTTGGTCTCATCTGACCAGAGCACCTATTTCCATGTTTGCTGTGTCCCCCACATGGCTTCTCACAAACTGCAAACAGGACTTCCTCTGGCTTTCTTTCAACAATGCCTTTCGTCTTGCCACTCTTCCGAAATGGCCAGATTTGTGGCGTGCACAACCAATAGTTATCCTGTGGACAGATTCTCCCACCTGAGCTGTGGATCTCTGCATCTCCTCCAGAGTTACCATGGGCCTCTTGGCTGCTTCTCTCCTTGACCAGCCTGTCAGTTTAGGTGGACGGCAATGTCTTGGTAGGTTTACAGTTGTGCCATACGCTTTCCATTTTTGCATGATGGATTGAACAGTGCTCCGTGAGATGTTCAAAGTTTGGGATATTTTTTTATAATCTAATCCTGCTTTCAATTTCTCCACAACTATATCCCTAACCTGTCTGGTGGGTTCCTTGGCCTTCATGATGCTGTTTGTTCCCTAAGGTTTTCTAGCAAACCTCTGAGGGCTTCACAAAACAGCTGTATTTTTCTACTGAGATTAAATTACACACAGGTGGACTCTATTTACTAATTAGGTGACGGCAATGGGTTCCACTAGATTTTAGTTAGGGGTATCAGAGTAAAGGGGGATGAATACAAATGCACGCCACACTTTTCAGATATTTATTTGTGAAAAAAATTGAAAACCATTTAACATTTTCCTTCCATTTCACAATTATGTGCCACTTTGTGTTGGTCTATTAAAAAAAAAACCAATAAAATACATTTACATTTTTGGTTGTAACATGACAAAATGTGGAAAATTTCAAAGGGTATGAATACTTTTTCAAGGTACTGTATTACCACAATGCTGATCTTTCTCTGCTGCAGTGTGTTCACTTTCTGCTCCCCACTCCACCCTGTGTCTGGACAGTGAAAGGAGAAGCAGAATACTGATGAGTTCCTCTCTGTGTCGCACTGCTCTGTCTCCTATCAGCATGCTATGTGCAATGCAACAAACCTAACTGGCTTTTGGTGCTGCTTCTTCCTCCCCCTCTCAGAGCTCTGCAATAGACTGCAAGAGACTGATTCCAGTACAAATTAGGGTGCTTACACTGCTCACCTTTACAAATAGTAAATAGTAAATATTTAAAGGATAAGTTCACCTTTGGAACATGTTACATGATCTGGCATCTGCACCTTCCCCATCTCCCTGTGACAGTGGGTGGGGGATCTTTTCCCTGCACCCTCTGTCACAATTTGAAAACAGTGCGGCCATGCCGTTTTCCACCCACCAGGTCGAGTCATTCATTTGCAGTTTCCTGTGAATGAATAGACTATGAGTGCGCTGGTGAGCATCCCCGTAGTTTCATTGATCTCCCTGCTCTCCAGTAACTGCCTGCCCGTATTGGAGGAGGTACAGGCAGACCACTATCCTGAGAGTCTGCAGGAGTCTGCAAAAAAAGTGCATTCATTTTTTTATTTTTTTTTTCAAGGTGAACTTAGCAATCATTTCTTTTCAAAAAATGTTGAAGATACCGATTGGTTGCTGCAGCCCAATAGCATCTTTTTGCACAATTTCAGTAATGAGACTTATCTTTTTATAACTTCATACTATTACTCACCGTAGACATTCAGGTGTAGAGTGCTTTCCAGAGCGCTTTGTGTCTGTACCTTTACTATGTAATTCCCCCGATCTGTGGTCTTAAGACTGGCAATCTGCAATGATCCATTGGGAAAGGCAGTGATTCGAGGGTCATAACGGTGCCCGGGAACTAGGGGATCCTTGTCACCAGGAAAATAGACAAGAATTTGATGTTCTGGAGATGACTTCGGTCCTTTAAACCAAGAGCAAGTAAGCATTCTCTCAGTAACCCCAATAATGTTTAGAGTTACAGATCCCTGGATGACCGGATACTGAGGTATATGCTGAATACTTATGATTCCACTGGACACATCCACCAACACACAGAGGAGAACTAAAAGAGAAATCAATAAAATGAAATAATAGCTTAAATAATGCAAAAGAACTACAACATTATGTAATTTACTATATTGATTACATACATTGTTACTGTAGCAGAATCTCTTAACTCTTCCAGTCTAATGAGAACCTTCAAGGCCAAAGATAATCCGTTTAAAAATTTTATTAGATTAAAAAATATTGCACTTACAGTTAGCTTTATATTCAGCGGTAAATAACAAAGGACACGAGCCGGCCGGCTCTCATATGCTGCCCGTAGCTTCCGGGTTCAGCGCAGTATGTGGTGACGTCAGCACGCCGCTCCTCCCTACGCCGTTTCGTCACAGATGACGTCTTCCAGGGGTACGGGCGGCGTGCTGACTCACCGCCATGTGTACACTACATAACAAGCGGAACGCCCAGTTCTGAACTCGTGGTATCCCTCGATCCGCCATATTGGAAAAGGGCATATGCCCTAAAATCCTACAAAAAGGCTGATATTCAATTGTTTGATTATAATTTAAATAACTGGGCATAATATTAGCCAAATGGTCTATGAGAAATATAATTAATACTACTGAATATCAAAAAAAATTGTTCAATGAAGAATGATTTAACTAAAATGGTACTGTTGGCGTTTGCACACCTTATTCCACACTAAACAAAATGATCTCGTCTGATAGACACTGGCCAAACAGTTTTGAAAATCCACTCAAGATCTATAGAGCGGCTCTAACCTACTGTACCCATTTATAAAAATGCGCTACCAATGTTTTTATAAAATAAAAGAATCTTAAAATCATCAATCAATAATTAAAAAATATAAAACAAAATCGTACATGTTATATGATCACATATTCCACAAATTCTCACTAAATGGAATATTAATGGTTGAACTATAACTAAAACAATTATTGTAATTTGGGACTTATGCGTCCACTATGATATGATGCTTATCGTCACATATTAGAATCAGTGTTAATGATACCTGACCTGAATGTATGGGGGATTTTACTCTATCTGTTCGTAATATTTTTTTAATTGTACGTTCTAGGTGGGTACTAGTGAATAAATGTCCTACTAATAGTTATTGTGTCATGGACCTAACCTGTCCTGATTTTTGTCAGGCCATTCATGCAAAAAAATTGCTTGTAAATTAGGAACTACAAAAACTTGACTCTACTAGACCTGCTTTTGCTAAGGTGTAAATTGTAAGGTCCCCTAGAAAAAAATTTATTTTCTTTATATTTGTTATCAGTATTAGAGTATATTGAAATACTGCAAGACCTCCCTGTACTATATGTCTCTCAATTTGCATATTATAGGTTTACTGGCCATGTCAAGGACTAAACATGAATGTATAAATGAATAAAAACAAAAACAAAAAAATTTGGAGCAAAAAAAAAATCGGGACAAAAAAATCTCCGGGTTCCCAGGAGTTCAGAAAGGGGTATAAGCAACAACATATTAACTATTATCAATAAAAGAATTTACGTCTATATCTACATTTAGGCCATATGGGGTGTAGCAGCATACCCTATGTATCCAGGCCATCTCAAGCCTAGACAGTTCTCTCACTAGAGAGCTACCTCTCCAATGAGCACTGAACCTATCTATCCCAAGAAAAAAATTGTATTGGCAGGATTACGGTTGTGATGGGTAGCATAGTGTTTAGAGACAGAATGGAACTTGAAGCCATTCTTGATGTTTGTAATATGCTCCCCCAAACTAACTTGCATAGGTCGTTTGGTCCTCCCTATATACTGAAGCCCACACGGGCATTGCAATAAATATACAACGCCTGTTGAGCTGCATGTGATAAATGGTTCAATACGGTGTTCCTTAGATGTACTACTTGAAGTGAATAATTCAGTTTTTCTCTGTTTGCTTTTATTTAATGTACAAATCTGACACCTCCGACATTGGTGGTATCCAGAAAGATTCTGAAAGAACGATACCCTCTTAGTGGGTGGATCTACAACGTTGGGGACAATTTTATCGCGGAGAGAGGGGACTCCTCTGAATACTATTTGTGGTTTTTCGGGTATAAATGTCTTAATGACTCTATCGTTTCCCAACAAATGCCAGTGTTTACGGAGAATGTTCTTAATACGATAGTGTTGGGTAGAATAAGAGGTAATGAATGGTATAGTTCGTCTATCTTTATTTCCCCCAGAACTTTCTTGGAGCAAGGTGGCTCTATCGATCTGTTCCACCTGTTCCATGGTTCTTCTTAGGGAGTCGCCATCATAACCCTTCTCTTCTAATCTTTTTTTGATAGTACCTGCCTGTATTCTATAATCATTGATGTCTGTACAATTCCACCTCATTCTTACAAACTGGCTTTTCGGAATGGACCTAAGCCACGAGTTATGATGGCAGCTCCCAAGAGGGATGAAAGCATTGCGATCTGTTTTTTTTAAGAACGACATTGTTCTAAATGTGTCCCCATTCTTTATTATAGTAAGATCGAGAAAATTTATTCTGTCATAGCTCGTTTCACGGATGAACTTTATACACCTATCATTGTTGTTGATAGAAGAAATGAAGTCATCAAGTTGGGGGCCCGTACCATCCCATAGGAGGAGGATGTCATCTATATATCTGGCCCAGAAACGCAGATGTGGGTTTCGGTCCTTATAGATGACGTCCTCCTCCCATTTCCCCATAAAAAGGTTTGCCAAACTGGGGGCATATTTCGCCCCCATATCTACACCTCGTTGTTGTCGGTAGTATTGGTGGTCGAACCAAAAATAATTATGTCCCGCCGCATATTCAAGTAGATCCATAATGAAATTCTGTTGTTGTTTAGGTAAGGTAGACAGCTTATTTAAATAGTACTTGACCGCGGCTATCACTAAATTATGGGGTATAATGGCGTATAAAGATGTAACGTCTGCTGTCACCAGCAGAGTATTATTTTCGGGTCTAATATCAGATAGTAAATTTAATACATGTATGGTATCCTTCAGATATGACAGTAATTGCTGTACCAGTGGCTGGAGAAAATGATCTATATACTTGCCCACCTGGGACGTGATGGAATCTATCCCACTCACGATGGGACGACCCGGGGGGCAAGTAAGGCTCTTGCGAATTTTGGGTAAACAATATAAAATTGGTACCCTAGGTGCTTTCGGAACCAGAAAGGTTTTCTCTTTTTCATTGAGAATGCCTTTTTGAAAACCCTTCTCAATTAGAGGTAGCAACTCTTTTTTATATTTGACAACAGGGTAGCCTGGCAGAGGGACATAGGTGTCCTTGTCTCCTACTATATTATACATTTCTTCTAGATATTTATCACGATCCAATACTACAATCCCCCCGCCTTTGTCCGCGGGGCGGATAACCACATTTTTGTTATTACAAATTGAGTCTAATCCTTCCTCTAAATTTCTGTCATTCTTGGGGTTTAAATTTGTTATACGTTCCAAATCCCTCAAGAGGACGTCCCTGAAAACTTTTAATGTAGGAGCCAGAACCCCAGGGGGTTAAAGGTTGAAGCATTTGAAAGAGCCGAGTGTTGATATTTTTGTTGGGTATCCTTGTGTTGCATAACAGGGATGGTTGCAAAATGTCGCTTGATGTTGATCCTGCGAACAAATCTGTGAACATCCATGTATGTTTGGAATTTATTGAGTTTCTTAGGTGGTGCAAACTTCAAACCCTTACTTAACAAAGCAGTTTCAGAATCAGAAGGGGCTTGAGAGCTCAAATTAAAGATACCGTCACCCTTTATTTCTTTAACTTTTTTTGACTGTGCTCTCCTCCCCCCTCTGGTTCCTCATTTGTTTTCCACATGTGTAGAATTGCTGCCTCCTATGGAAACAGTACTTAAACAGTTCCTAACTAAAAGTAACAGTTCTCTCAGCTGTACGACAACTTTTCCTTGTAGTTCTTCAGCCCCCTTGAGCTCCTGGTCTCTCACTGGACCCTCTGATTTACTACTCAGAATCCCATGAGTTCCTCAAGGCTTTTGCGACGGTATCTCCCTCAAGCGTCACCCAAGCTTCCTGGCTCGGTCCCTAGCTTGGCACACAAGGCTGCTCTGCAAGCGTCACCTCCGCTGGTTGGGTCCCTGACTTGATCACCACCTGAAGTTTCCTGATTCTCCACCGTGCCCATTTGGTGAGAATACTGCTGGTACTTGTTTTAGTTACTCACTGTGGTCCCTGGTAATAGCGATTGGTCCCTTCGCGGCGACAGTTTCCCTTCTACCTCCGACCACTGACAGGTTCTCCAGCTGTCAGAACCATCACTTCTGGTTGGACTGCAAGCCGCAGTCCCAACCCTGCGCTGCCCTCTTACTTCAGGATAGGCCCTCACAAAATCCGGCAGCCTGATGCCCCTGGGATAGGCCCAATCTCCAGCCTAGCAGCCTGGGCAATCGACACTCGTCCACCCAGATGGTGGTCAGGGTGGCACACAAGAACCTGGATCACCTGACCTACTCCGAATATATAGGCTCTCCCAGCAGGCCAAGGAATTCAACAAAATCCCTGCCCATTGGCTAAGATACCCCATACACCCATAACCTGACCTTGCGTTGTCCTTATCTAATACCTCCAAGTGCCCGGCCACCTAGTGGTAAAAGAGGAAAGTACAACCAAGCCAAACTTACGGGAAAAAAAAATCAAAGGATCCCTAGCAATTAACTACAGTAGCTACTCCTGACAAAGGACTTAGCAAGGAGCTCCCTGACTAAACCCCAGGGCGCTACATTACATTTATTATAATAAAATTACTTTATGAAGTGGTAAGGGACCTTATCTTTAGCAGGCTTCTTATCCTGACTTGTAGGCAGGTGCCTACTTGGGGTTAACATTTGGCTATGTTTTACCTCATTTTTGTTATCAAGGTATGGCCTTGTATTAGCTAAATATGTTTATTGTGCAAAATATGTTTATTGTGTATTTTGCTGCCAGGCCCCTGAATGTTAGGAAGGGGTTAATGTCTTTTTGACTCCTGGGTGTTAATAGCACTGCCCTATTGTGGCATACTATAAATTCAAGGGGAGACAACCTTGCAGGGCCTGCGAATGCTGTAACATGTAGAACTGTTCTTGCTATTTTTATTGCCCTTAGAGGGTACAGAGTTGAGGTACCGAAGTCAGATTCAACTGAGATGGACTCTGCTCTCTAGTTAATTCTGTCTTTAGGCTGCCCAGCATGATACCTTATGGAATAGTGCAAAGTTCATAGAACAATATGCAGGAGGAGTATGTGGAAGATACTGTACAGGCATGTGATTGAAAAGTTTCTAGTAAAAGTTGTGAAGTTCCAAATATCGTGCTTGATCTGAACTTCCTTGCATGGTGTATCTAAGAACGGCTTAGAATGGCAATAAAGGTGAGTCAGTGAAGATGCATTACAGAGGTCTAACGTGCAGTGGAGCTAAAGTAAAAGAGGATACTTTGGCATTGCTAGTGACAAGAAGAGTGATGTTTGGGTGCTTAAGCAGCCAGGCAGTGGGGGAATCGCTCATGACATGATATGGGTGACAGAAGGCCCTGGTAGTGAGGGGGCTTGTGAGCCGGTTGTCACTCTGCTCAGTCTAAAAAATAGGCATTAGTTAGTGCTGCTAGCGAGTCCCTACTTGGGTGTGTTAAACCCTGCCAACAGACTGACTCTGCCAAACCCAACTGCCTCACTTAAAGTAAAATTACAGGGTAAGAAAACCATAACCTGTGATTTATTTTTCCTTTTTTTACCGGTCTGTGAAGGGTCACAGACCTATTACTAGCAATAGCAGTGAATAAACCTGCCCACTTTGTTTCTATGTATAATTTGTAGGCATATACAGTACATAGTTCTCGTTTAATATGTTAGTTCTTGTTGGTGGGGCCTCAGGCAAGGTACCCACTTGGGAGGAACTCAACACAACCAGGGTCTAAAGCACCATAGCAGCTTTATGGTAATTGTTCAGTTATAATGAATAATGGAATGGCATTATGGCAAAGTAGAGAACAAAACAGTTTCAAAGCAGCTTTCTGTAGTGTAATTTACAGTAGTATTACTGGAGGGCCTCTGCTGGAGGGGTGCTGGTGCAAGGATTTTTGACACCCTAGACGAAACCTAATTTTGCTGCCCCCCCCTGGTTCCACCCCTGACTCCACCCCTTTTCCCTGCCCATGTAAACCCCACCTTTTTAATGAAGCACCCATCAAATGCAGCCTCACCAGCGCCTATCAATGCAACCTCACCAGTGCCCATCAAATGCAGCCTCACCAGCGCCCATCAAATGCAGCCTCACCAGCGCCCATCAAATGCAGCCTGCCTCAACAGCGCCCATCAAATGCAGCCTGCCTCACCAGCGCCCATCAAATGCAGCCTGCCTCACCAGCGCCCATCAAATGCAGCCTGCCTCACCAGCGCCCATCAAATGCAGCCTGCCTCACCAGCGCCCATCAAATGCAGCCTGCCTCACCAGCGCCCATCAAATGCAGCCTGCCTCACCAGCGCCCATCAAATGCAGCCTGCCTCACCAGCGCCCATCAAATGCAGCCTGCCTCACCAGCGCCAATCAAATGCAGCCTGCCTCACCAGCGCCCATCAAATGCAGCCTGCCTCACCAGCGCCCATCAAATGCAGCCTGCCTCACCAGCGCCCATCAAATGCAGCCTGCCTCACCAGCGCCCATCAAATGCAGCCTGCCTCACCAGCGCCCATCAAATGCAGCCTGCCTCACCAGCGCCCATCAATGCAACCTCACCAGCGCCCATCAAATGCCGCCTCACCAGTGCCCATCAAATGCAGCCTGCCTCATTAGCACCCATCAATGCAGCCTACCAGCATCCATCAATGAATGTTTGTTTGCTTACATTTAGTCAGGACACAGACACAGTCCTCCGGCACTGCTGTGCCTCTGGGACTATGTGCGAATGGAGCGGCGGCTGCCTGCTGATGCTGATTCTTAGTTGCTTGCTGCAGATCGAAGGCAGTAGAAAAAAACAGTGGTCGGGCGCCCTAGGCAGTAGGGCGCCCTAGGCGGCTGCCTAGTTTGCCTAGTCTTAGCACCGGCCCTTGGTTGCCACTTTGTATAACCACAACTGTGCTGGCACACTAGGAGGAATCCTCAGAGTGCTTTTCTGGCACTGGACACTGTCCCTACTATCCCTACACGCCAGGAATCCTTTCCTACTATCCCTTCTTGCCAGGAATCTTTCTCTGCGCTAAGTGCTGTACCTAACCAGCAGCTTCCTTTCCCTAACCTGCCATGTCTAAATGACATGGGATACAGTGATGGCCTGTCCATTAGAGGCGCACGGCGCTGCCCCCCCCCCCCATCCATGCGTCTGATCCTGATCCATGCGACCCTCTGATCTACATACAGGGGCGCTGGACTATGGATTCTAATGGTAGGGATGTGTTTTTTTGAAGCACATAATTGGAGCCAGAGACTCTAATAGGCTTTAAAAAAAGGTGGGCTCGGGGGCAAGAATACTGCGCCCAGACCCCACCCAGTTGTGTAACGATAGCGAATAAATATTCCCTATTTTCACACTATATCTCCTCACCGCCAATCACGAAGCTGGTCATGAGATGCATTTCTCGATTGGCCAAAATGTCAGGCGATCCTATTGCATGCCTAGCGCGTAGAAGGAGAGAGAAGACGCACTGAGGCTTGCACGGTGGAAGCCGCTGTGCTGGAGGAGAGGACACCGGAGCCGCTGTCCACAGCCCACCACCTAGATGGGGTCCGCCATGCTCGAGGACACCAGAGCGGCTACCCGTCAACCCAGATGGGGTAAGCACCGGTCCGACTGGCAGACAGCAGGTGCAGGTGGGGGAGGGTTAGTGCCACTGCTGGCCGCTTGGGGGGGTGGGGGGTGGTTGTTTGCCGCACCCCCCCCCCAAAAAAAAAAAAAAAAACACCAGCTTACACTGATGGGATCCCTTATTTAAAGGCTCCCTCATTAAGATGACCCAAAGAGTCTAATAAGAGAATTATCCCCTTCTTGACTCCATCAGACTCCTCTTCCCCTGTATAGGCACTGTGCCATCTACAGGCAAGAAGAATGCCTGCATTTGCCTGCACTCTGCTTCCTGTTTTTTAGGGCTACACAATAGCTGCATATTACTGTTCCTTCTCACAATGCATGTCTGAGTTTACCGGATGGATTTAGAGCAACACACTCAAATATATCTTCTCAATAGCTGTTAGAGATCAGCTCGGGTTCAGTTTGAGCCCATGCTCCACCAAACGCAGCGGGAAACAGTCAGTGCCAGGCTAGTTAGCTATGGCCCTGCAGTTGCAAATGCACAAAGGAGCAGTAAAGAAGAGGCCTGTAACTGCATACCCAGCATAAGTGGAGGGCCTACATGACTAAGTTGCTGGGTAGGCTAGAATCAGGAGCAGTTGTAATTTTGAATAGGTCAGAAGGGCTTCCTCTATTGGGTGATATGGGGCAGGGTGTGGCTGTAGAGGTCTAGAGTCAGAGAGGAGCTGTTCGGCAGCAAGAGGGACCAGGGCTCACCATGGATCTGGAGACACGGCTGTGCCGATGTCATCCCCGAGACAGCCTGGTGAGTGTGACTGTTTGTTTGCACCTGTCCCTCAGTCTGCTGTTCTTCCTGTATTGTCCTCTGTGCATGCATTGGGGAGTGTGTCGGATGCCGATGGGGATTTATCGGGGTCTGTTGTCGTAGGTGGGTTGTGTGGGAGCAGCAGGGGACAGGAGGTTCGGTAGCGGCTGTGGCCAGTCATGCTCTGCTGCCCAATTTGTTGCTTGCTCTGGTGACAGGTTACAAGGACCTCCTGGTCAGGGGGGCCATAGGGGTTTCCTCCTCTCAGAACGTTTCTCCGGTTTCTGCCTGGATATCGGCGGGCAATGCGAGTTTGGCTGCCACAGGAATGCCTCCTTTACCATCAGTCCCACTAGGGGTGGCGCAGCCAGCAGCTGCGACAGAGAAAGGTGATGCAGGTGGGGTTACACCTGTGATGCCAGGGGACCCGCGGGTCAGTAAGGAAAAAGCGGGGGGGTCAGCGCAGGTAGAGGCGGCTTTTGACGGGGTGCTACTTGCTGATGCGGCAAGATGTGAGGTATACGTATGCTACGAGGGACCCCTGGGGGCTAACCTTAAGACAGAAAGGGGACTACGTGGAGATCTTTTTGCTACTGCCCTTGGAAAAATTTAACCTGGATAAGGTGAAGCCTCACGAGAGCAAGAAGGAGGAGGAGGAAAAAAGGAACTACCGACTCATATCTAGGACATTCCCCAACTGGCTGCAAGCTTTTATCATCTTGGCCAGTGTTATTGGGGAGAAGGCGTCGGAGAACTGTTTGGCTTTGTTTTGTTATTTGGACTCGATAGGCCCAAAGAGTTTATGGGGGCGTGGGGTGGTTGCGCTATGATGAGAAATTCCGCCAGAGAAAGGCAGTGAGGCCGTCTTTGAGGTGGGACCACAAGGACATCAGCTTGTGGATGAAACTCATGACGCAAGCCTGAGTAACCCCCAACCCCTTTCTTGGAGGGGCCAAGTGTGCAACTGCCTCGTCACCATCAGCTGCAAAACGCAAGGGGTTTTGCTGGCAGTTTAATGAAGGTTCCTGTAAATTCAGGGGGTTCTTGGCATTTCCGCCACGGATGCTCTGGTTGCGGAGGTTCGCATCCCATGTCAAAATGCTTCCTGGCCATGTTGGCACAGCATGAATATCCATCCACAGTGGTTTCGGGCCTGCGGTCTTCAACTGGGGATAAGGTGACCTCTCAGGTAGAAATCTTACAAATGTTTAAAGCCTTTTACCAAACTCTTTATACCTCTGCTCTTCCCCCCGACTTCCAGCCAGAGATGTTGCAAAACCTTTTAGATCCACTAGCACTTGGCTGGCTGTCGAATGAGGAACGAGAATCGTTGGTACGCCCTATTTCGGCCTTAGAGGTTTTAAAAATTATACGGTCCTTCCCTTTGGGTAAGGCGCCAGGGCCGGATGGCCTTCCTATAGAATTTTATAGGGCACATGCAGCATTTTTGGCACCCATCCTGGCCCAATTATACACCCTCTGCCTATCCAAGGGTGATCTGCCCCTTTCAATGCACCAGGCCTATCTTACTTTGATCCATAAGGACCTTAAGGACCCAGAGCTATGTGCCTCATATAGGCCAATAGCCCTATTGAATAATGACCTGAAAATCTTAACCAAACTGCTGGCTACCCGTCTATATCCATTATTACCTTCGGTTATTGACTCTGATCAAACAGGATTTATGCCTAAAAGGTCAACCGACGTTAATCTTAGGAGACTCTTTACCAATATTCATGCCCAACACAACAACTCCGGTACCAGAGCTATTGCCCTACTAGATATAGAAAAGGCATTCGACACTGTAGAGTGGCCCTTTTTGTGGGAGACTCTACGTCGAATGGGTTTTCCACTACGGTTTATATCATGGTTGCAGGTGATCTATAGGTGTCCCATCTCATCGATTCGTTTGGGCTCCAGACTCTCAACCCCATTTCAACTGTTTCGGGGAACTAGACAGGGCTGCCCTCTTTCTCCGGCTCTATTTGCTCTAGCTATAGAGCCAGTTGCAGAGGCTCTCCGTACATCGCCTCATATTAAGGGGCTTAGGATAGGCATGCTGGAGGAGAGGGTAGCCCTGTATGCTGACGACATGGTTTTATTTTTGGGGGACGCGGGTCCATCACTTCAGGGTGCTCTGTCACTCCTCAACACTTTCTCCATGGTAACGGGCCTCCGGGTAAACTGGCCAAAATCTACTCTATTTCCAATAGATCAAGCAGCCAAATTGACATCCTCTCCAGATAGCCCATTAAAGTGGGTTGACTCCTTTAAATATCTTGGGGTTTGTGTCTCTGCACAAGCCTCAGATTTTCTTAAATTAAACTTGGATCCGGTAGTGGGGGATATGAAAGCTAAACTCAAGGCATGGAATAATCTCCCCCTATCGGTATGGGGAAGGGTCAACTTGCTTAAAATGAAGGTCATCCCCAAATTCATATATTTATTCCGCCATTCCCCGCAGTGGATTCCTAAATCCTTCTTTATTAAACTAAACCAACGCTTTTCAGAGTTTCTCTGGGGCTCCTTACCACCGAGATATAAGTTAACTACATTAATGAGGCCACTATCGCAGGGTGGCATGGCCTTTCCGGATTGCTATAAGTACTTTTTGGCGACACAGCTGGTGACAGTGGTCTGGTGGCTAAATCCTGATAAAACCAATGTGGCCTCCGCTTTGGAGGCCACCGTGGCAGGCTCCTGGGAATCTCTTCAATACCTAATTTACAGAGGCCCATGTGCCCCACACTTATTAACTCCGTCTATGCTTACTACTTTACGGGCCTGGAAAATGGGCTTGGCTATTGAAAAACACAGCCAGATGGGAATTTCCCCTAATACACCCCTATGGCTAAACCCCAATTTACCACATTTTTACAAATCTATTGACCCCCAGATATGGACTAGATATGGTATAAAATTAATCTCACAAGTGGTGTCTTGCACCTCACTGCTTTCTTTTTGTCAGCTTTCCTCCCAGTATAATCTTCCGCAGCACTATCAGTTCCGTTATCTTCAACTTTTGCATGCTTTCGAAGCCCAATTCCCTTCGTTCGTCCTGTATATTAATACAGTCTAAACTGGAGACTACTCTTAGATCCGGTTGTACAAAAAAACCTACATCTCACATATATCAGCATTTAATCTATGAGTCCTTGCCTCCGTTGGACGGCCTTTTGTCCCGTTGGCAGCGTGACATTCCAGCTTTGAGTGGCGAAGATTGGGATGGTGTTTGGGACTTCCCTTTTAGTTCGCTAGTCTCTATACGTGACAAGTTAGTCCAATTTAAAATAGTCCACCGGGCGTATTTCACTCCCCACAGACTTCATTTGATAAATCCTGCCCACTCCCCTAAGTGTTGGAGATGTAGCTACACCCCCGGAGATTTTTCCCATATCTTTTGGCATTGTCCAAAGATACAACAATTCTGGGGGGAGGTACTAGGCCTAATCAATAAAATTGCATCCACTAATCTACAACTGTCTATGGAGATTTGTATGTTGGGCCTTATAAAAAAATTAGTTCCTGCTGTAGCTAAACGCACGATGATTGGTTTGCTTCTATTTTACGCTAGGAAAACCATAACATTTCAATGGAAGAAGCCCTATCCCCCCACAAATGTCCAGTGGAAACGTTTGGTTAACGATAATCTTCCACTATATAAAGATACCTATCTTAATAGAGGCTGCCAATTGAAATTTAATAAGGTTTGGAGTGGGTGGCTGGAGGAAATGAACATTGCTTACTAATGTTGGACTAGCTTCAGTTACGATACCAAGAATCAACGATTAAATGTAATTCCTAGTTAATCGGTATAGGCCTTTATGGGCAGTGGGGGGGCGGCCCAAAAATTCCAAAAATCCCCTTTTCACTTACATGCTAAAACTGTATTGCATGGATGTATTTCTCTATTTCTCTCTTTTTCTTTCCCTTTCATTTTTTTTCTTTTACCTGATGTACTTGCGATATTACCTGTACAAGCTAGACAACCAATTTGTATATGTCTTTATGTCTTTGTGTCTTATAAGGAAAATTTGAATAAAAATAAATTTAAAAAAACAAAAAACAAAATGCTTCAAGCAGGGTAAGGGGAAATCTTCAGACGCTGGAAAAAGGGAGGACGCCAGTGAGGCTGGAAAAACTGTCTCCGTACCTAAGTAGGTATCTGAATAGGTTCGCGGCTCAGTTTCTGTGGCATGGTTTTAAGGACAGTTTCCCATTTCCGAGTTCTTTATCCAGTATCCCTCCCATGTCGGGTAATTTGAAGTAATTTGAATGTGCACCCTGAGGTGGTTTCCGGTGAATTCAAGAAGGAGGTGTCCTTGGGTAGAATGGTGGGCCCGTTTTCTTCCCCACCGGTGGACAACTTGGTGGTTTCCCCTTTGATTAGGTTCCAGCCTAGGGACCACTCCCAGTTTCGCTTTATCCATCACCTTTCCTAACCGAGGGGTGGATTGGTGAATGATGCGATTGACCCCTCCTTGTGCTCAGTATAGTATGCCTTGTTCGACGAGGCTGTGGGGTGGGTGCGCAAATTTGGGCTGGAAGCACTCATGGCTAAGATCAACATAGAGTTGGCCTTGTGTCTATTACCGGTCCACCCGGACAGTTTCCGCCTTTTGGGTTGCATGTGGGGGGGTAAATATTTTATTGATCGATGCCTGCCCATGGGTTGTTCTATTTCTTGTTCATATTTTGAACTCTGTAATTCCTTTTGGGAATGGGTCGTCAGGGATTTGTTGGGCCTAAAGTCAATCATACACTACTTGGATGACTTTCTGGTGATTGGCCCATCTGGGGACCAAACTTGCCTGATTTTGTTTACCACGCTTCAACACATTTTCCAAGTCTGAGGGTCCCACCACAGAACTGAAGTTCTTAGGTATTATTATTGATACAAGTAGAATGGAATGCCATTTACCGCTTGACAAGCAGGAGGATTTATAGGGGACCGTTGTCGTCACTCTTCAAAGCTCGAAAGTGCAATTACAGGCTTTGCAGTCCCTATTGGGGAAACTCAATTTCGCATGTCGGATCATGCCCATGGGGCGAGTGTTCCGCAGGGGTTAAAGCACTGCAACATTTCGTTCGTATTTGCAAAGTCGTTTTGCCTGCTACGTGGTTTGCCTATGAGCGAGTATGGTGTGAGTGGCAAGAGCTGATAAATTCGGTGGGTGGTTGCTTCGGGGGGAAGGACCGGTTGCATGTATTTCTGTATTTCATAGGAAAAAATTGCGAGGAGGGTGTATCGGTCTCTGAATTTAGTCAAAAAATGGCGGGTTTGGCTTTTCAGTTTAAATTGACTGGTGTGGAGGATGTCAATAATTCATTCTTGGTTTGCATGGCCCTGGGGATTATCGGAGGGGCGCAAGTCGGCGGACTCCCGCCGTCTTGTGTCTTTTGGAATGCTGGCAGTATTGTCAGATTGCTTGCACCGGGTCTGTTTTACACCTTTTTGAGGTTTAATTGTTTCGGATGGCCTTTGTTGTGGCCTTTTTTGGAGCGTTACGCGTGGGGGAATTGGTAAGCCCTTCAAAAAGTAATGCTGGGGGTCTGGCCTGTTCGGATGTAGTGGTTCAGGGTGACAGTGTTACCCTGATCATTCGCAAATCAAAAACTGATCAGTTGGGCCGGGGAACTAGGGTGGAGCTTGGCAGGGTTCGGGGTTTCTATTTGTGCCCGGTCTCTGTGGTGCTGGCTTGGCAAGGGGTGCAGCCTGATAAGCCTGGGCCTTTCTTCATTCATGAGGATGGTACTGCGTTGTCGAGGTATCAATTTGTGATTATTTTTTGTAAATGTTTGGTGGCAGGTGGGTTTTCACCGTCTGAATATTCTTCCCATTCATTCAGGATTGGGGCTGCTATGAAGGCGGTCATTGGTGTCTTGGCGACCAGATTCTGTGGCGAATTGGTAATTGGGAATCACAGCGTTTTCGTTTATATGTTCGTCCTAAACTCCTTTAGTCCTTGGGTGTCCTCTTACCTAGGGTTTTTACCTAGGGAGCGTCTGGGTGTCTCTGTGACTTGTTTGTGTTTGTTGTTCACACGTGTTGGTGTAGCCTGCAAGGCTTGGTGGGGTTGGGGTGCTGACTTTACTGGTGGGGTTGGTGCATTGTTATGTTTGTTATTTTATGTTTTTCAGACCCGGCCTGCTTGTTGTGGATACTGGGATATTCTTATGTTCATTGGGGTGCTAAGAGAGCACTAGTCAGGCCGGAGGGTAGGCAGCTGGGTTCCCCATGTAGCAATGCTGTAGTGAGGTGGATTGGGGTCAAGGGCATGCTGTGGTCCAGGGTGTTGCTGGAAATTCAGAGGTATGCCAGGTTGGATAGGCCCTCTGATGTGCTGTTGATGCATGTGGGGGGCAATGATCTTGGCCTTAGGGCTTCCAGGGAGCTTAACTGTGATATCAACTGGGATTTTCTCAGCTTGCGGCCGTCCTTCCTGAACACCATGTTGATATGGTCAGATATCATTGTCAGGGCGTCCTGGCACATGGCTCCATCCGTGGACAGGCTTAATAAAGCAAGGATCAAAGTAAAGAGGTAGCCAGGTTTTTTGTCCGCAACGGTGGGCTGAAGGTGCGTCATGTTGAGCTGGAAGGAGATAATTGGATTTATCTTCGGGGAGATGGAGTGCACTTGACTGCGGTCGGAATCGACATGTGCTTTTTGGGTCTGCAGGAGGAGGTTTCACTTTGTGGCAGGAATCTCAGGTTTGTGAAGGTCGGAAAAAAATATACAGTACGAGGAGTGGAACGGGTTGGGCCTATCTCAGTATGGGTACCTTCCCTACTAAGGAAGTAAGGGGCTATCTGTTTTTCAGGCTGCATCGGGTGTGAAAAACTGTTAAAAAGTTTGTCCCTGGGCTGGTGCAACTGCGGCTAGGGACCAGGTTGGTAAAGTGGTAGGTGATACAGCCGATGCGATAAAAAAATCTTCCTTCATTAACCTGAGATATAGATTCAGGCAGATAATTTGGGTTGTAAAAGTTCTGCTTTAAGGACAATGGAATAAAATGTTTTATAATGTATTTTTGGTTGTTAATAAAGGGCTGCTATGGCCATTTAAATCCAAGGAATGTGTTGTGTATTTATTTAAGGTATTAGTGGCATTTAACGGTATTGGAGGTAGGCTGTGGCAGCCACAACATCAGCCATACTTCAGTCATGACCTAATATGGTCAATGATGTTATGAGCATCCCTGCTACTTTGTGTACATGCTACTGCGGGGCATTGGTGCCAGCCTAGTTAGCTACGGCTAAGGCATTATAAGTGTTATATAGGCTGTTATTGCTGATCTATCCTTTTGAGTTACATAGCTGTTATCCTAATACTTTAGTTTTCTGAGTGACTGAATATAGATATATAGAAAGTAAGTGTCGAAAAATAAATACATTTCTTATGTTTGTTTCAAGGACTTTAACTCAAAAGTTCTGAAGTTAGTAAAAAGTAAGTAGGCGATGTTACAAATCTTTCTACATGAGTTGTACCTGTTTATCTACTGCCCTCCACCGGGTTTATCTTCTCTTCATCTGTTTGAAGTTCAGAATCTATAAAGCTTGTCTAAGCTGTCAGAAAAAAAGGGGTGAGGAGCTGAAGTTACATTCTGCAGAGCTCAGCGAGGAAAGTTCTTAGAGCTGATTGGAGGGAAGAGACATATCCCACTTCACAAGGCACCCAGGAACAGAGCTGAGGCTATTAATCACAGGCTGTGTGCTGGAGATCCCTTCCCTGTCACCTTTTTCTCTTGGTGTCAGGAAAACTTATCAGAAGTGATTCATACTGATAACAGAGGAACGAAGCAGCAGACAGAAATTACACTTGGTGCTCTTAACTCAGACAAGCACACACTATAGAGGAATATGCTTTGCTCAGATTTCATGTCTGAGGTTTACAACCACTTTAAGTTCTGCTTTAGGTAAAATCATATAAAAAATGTGCGGAGTACGCAAAAGCTGGGAATACACTAGCAAAATTTTGAATGAAAATTCGTACGGCAATACCGCCCAGTTTAAATGTGTATGAAAATTCTAAAACATTTGAATGTCATTTGAAAGTAATTCAACATTTTGTTTGTTATTTAAAAAAAATAAATAAACTTTAAAAGCAAACATGTTATTTTTACCTGCTCTGTGCAATGGTATTGCACAGAGCGGCCCTGATCCATTTCTTCCTGGTTCCCCCACCGGCGCTCCTTCTCTTCTTGATGTGCCTCCATAGGAGGTCACTTTGGATGGAGGCACTGGGGCTCAGGATCAAGCCTGCAGGTGTGCCACAATACAAAGACACAGCACAGCTCGGCCCTGCCCTCCACTCCTTCTTCACATGATTTGACTGACAATGCATCCTGCTGCCTTAGCAAGACCTGTGAAAGCTGGGAGAGCTGCTACAGATGCGCACAGCGCTGGATTGGTTGGGGACTCAGCTAGGTATAAGTTGGGGGGGTCAGTAAGATTATTATACATTATATAAATCAACATAATTGTAGTGAATACCTACTGTAGGCAGCAACAGGGTTTGTATGGAAGATGGTAAAATGGCAGCACCAAATCCACCAAAGCAAAACTGGCAGTTGCTTAGATCGGTGCCCTGGCACTACAGGCCAGAAGTAACCATAAAATCAGGTAAAGTAAACCAAGCTTTCAATTTAATGTTTAAAAATAAAACATTTTAGATTACTTAAAACTTATGCAGCGTACACACGGTTGGACTTTTCGATCAGACTTGTCCGACGGACGCCGACGGACCAAATCCGGCAGACAATGCGATCGTGTGTGGGCTTCACCGGACCTTCAGCTGACTTTTCCAGTCACAAATCTGACGGACTTTAGATTTGGAACATGCTTCAAATCTTTACTTTGTAACTCCGCCGGACCCAGAAATCCGCTCGTCTGTATGCTAGTCCGACGGATGAAAACCCACGCTAGGGCAGCTATTGGCTACTGGCTATCAACTTCCTTATTTTAGTCCGGTGTACCTCATCACGTACGAATCCGTCGGACTTTAGTGTGATCATGTGTAGGCAAGAAAAGTCAGTCGGAAGTCCGTCGAAAGTCCGCTGGAAAGTCTGTCGGACCAGTCCGGTCGAAAAGTCCGCTCGTGTGTACGCGGCCTTAGGTGTAGTTACATAGTCGGTATGGTTGAATAAAGACACCAGTCCATCCAGTTCAACCTGTGTGTGTGTGTTCATGTCGAATAATATTTTCCATATCCATGTATACTGGATTCCCTTTTATATTGTAAAGCGCTGCGTAAACTGTTGGCGCTATATAAATCCTGAATAAATCCTGAATAATAATACTGTGTTTGTGAATATGTCTATCTAGGAGTAGAGAAACTACAGTATCTATACTTCCCACTGACTCCACTGATTGTGGAAGGGAGTTGCACATCCTCACCGCTCTGATAGTGAAAAAACCCCTACCCAGTTTAAAGTTAAACCGCTTCTCCTCCAATATCATTGACTTGCTGAGTTTCTACTTACACTCCTTGAGACTCTATAGCTTACTCCCTATGCTAGAATCACCATTTAGATATTTGTATATTGCTATCATATCCCCTCTCAAGTGTCTCTTCTCCAGGGAGAATAAGTTTAATGTTTGTAGTCGTTCCTCGTAAACTGAGATCCTCCGGTTCCCTTATTAGCTTGGTTGCCCTTGTCTGGACTCTCTCCATTTTCAGCACATCCTTCCTGAGGATTGGTGACCAGAACTGGATGGGATACCCCAGATGAAGCAGAATGTTATAACGTGGAAGGATTCTTGTTTTATCTCATATTTTGCTTGCCTTGTTTGCTGCAGCTTGGCATTGCATGCTATTTCTGACTCTGTTATCTACTAGAACCCCCAGATCTTTTTCTGCCCTGTATTCCCCCAAAAGTTCTCCCCCCAGGGAGTAAATAGCGTTCTTAATCCCCCCCTAGTGCATTAATTTTTCAAAATTAATACCTCCTTTGCTATGTAGTTGCCCATCCCATTATGTTATTAAGATCTTGTGACACTTACATATTCTGCTTTGATGTTTTTGCCCTGCTTAGCTCAGGAAATACTGAGACGGAACTATTTATACCAACCTCTATATCATTTATGAATAAATGAAACAGAATTGGTCTCAAAACAGAGCCTTGTGGTTGAATTAAAAAAAGATCAGCACAAAGAATGGTACTTGCATTCAATGAGAAGTGCCCCTTGTGCTGATGGCTGCTATCTTAGTTAAAATCTTCTGAGGGCGAGGGGCAATACTGTTAGCTAGGGCTGCAACTAATGATTATTTTCATAATCGATTAGTTGGCCGATTTATTGTTTCGATTAATCGGTTAATAACCTTTAACTAAATTATAGACCACAATTTTTTTTATGTGTAAAGTTTTAAAAAAAAGGCAATTTATTCTTAAATATCTCTATGCAGTGGTAAATATAAATAACCAACTATATGGTTAGGGAGCAAAATATCGAATCCACTCTGAGAATAACAGACAGAAGAGATATACTGTATATACTATTAGAGGTGATATACTGTATATACTATTAGAAGAGATACTGTATATACTATTAGAAGAGATTAATAGTATATACAGTATATCTCTCCAGTATGTATATACAGTATATCTCTTCTAATAGTATATACAGTATATATCCTCTAATAGTATATACAGTATATCTCTCCAGTATATACAGTATGAGGATATATACTGTATATACTCTTAACCACTTAAGCCCCGGACCATTTGGCTGGCCAAAGGCCAGAGCACTTTTTCCTTTTCGGCACTGCGCCTCTTTAACTGACAATTGTGCGGTCGTGCAACGTTGTACCCAAACAAAATTGACGTCCTTTTTTTCCCACAAATAGAGCGTTTTTTGGTAGCATTTGATCGCCTCTGAGATTTTTATTTATTGCGCTATAAACAAAAAAAGAGCGGCAATTTGGAATAAACTGCAATATTTTTTACTTTAAAAAATATCTCCAAAAAATATACATATTTTTAGTAAAAAAAAATCAAATAAGCGTATATTGATTGGTTTGCGCAAAAGTTATAGCATCTACAAAATAGGGTATAGTTTTATGGCCTTTTTATTGTTCATTTTGTTTTTTATTAGTAATGGCGTGATCTGCAATTTTTATCTGGACTGCGACATTATAGCGCACATGTCGGACAATTTTGACACATTTTTGGGACCATTGGCATTTTTACAGCGATCAATGCGTTAAAATTGCATTACTGTAAAAATGTCACTGGCAGTGAAGGGGTTAACCACTAGGGGGCGATCAAGGGGTTAAGTGTATCCTATTGTGTATTCTAACTGAAGGGGGGAGGGGACTGTGTAGGGGACATGACAGATCATCTGTTCATACTCTGTATGAACAGATGATCTGTCTGTTCTCCCCTCAGAGAACCGTAAACTGTGTGTTTACACACACAGATCCCGGTTCTCCGTGTGCCCTGAGCGATTGCGGGAGCCCGGCAGTGATCGAGACCGCCAGGCACTCGCATCGGCTCCATGGACGAGCAGGGGGCATGCACGCCCCCCTAGTGGTCATCTATGGTACCGACGTACCATGACGGCGATTCGCGCAGCCGAGCCATGTTGCAGCAGTATAACTGTGGCGGCTGGTCGGCATGCGGTTAAAGGGTGAATCTGGTAAATATCATCAGATTCAGAGATCAAATTTTCTTTTTTTTTTAAAAACAATGTCTTCCTTCAAAAAAAAAAAATGTAATTTTAAGAACCTTCGTTCGATTTTCTAATCATTAGTGGGGTCAAATCGACGTTCATTTTCAACCACAGTGACGGGAAAGTTTGGAAATAATTGAAAATTCCTTTGACGAAGAAGTTTTCTGACAGTGCATGTGGTTTTCATTCAGAAATTACATTCATTTTTTAAAAACAGAATGTTAAAAACAAGTGAAAATTTCAAAAAACATTGCATGTGATTTTGCTGCGATTTGCGTTTTTGCATTTTTTTGGGCCAATTTGGTGGGCAGATTAAAAAACACAAATTGCTGCAAAAATGCATTACATGCTTTTCTGCAGCTTCTTCATTGAAGTATATTGAGCCAAAAAAGCACCGTTTTCTGTTAAAAAAAAAAGTCCCTGACCCTTTCCAAATACGCAGCGGCTGAAAAAAGCATAGATGTGAACTTGTCCCATAGGAAACCATGTAAATGAAGTGTAGTGCATTTCTGCAAAAAGCACCAAAAACACACAGATGTGAACCAGGTCTAAGACGTTTAGTAACATAATGGGGTTAAAAAAAAACTAAAATTAGCCCTTTATAGTACAAAAAAGAAAATAATCACTACTGTAAGGGGTTCATTTTTTACTGTAGAACTATGAAAGTAATATTTACAGTAGTGATTAGTTGCTCTTTTTGTACTATAAAGGGCTTATTTTCATCTTTTTTTTTTAACCCCATTATGTTACTGGCCGATTAATCGATTATGAAAATAGTAATAGATTAATTTCATAATCGATTACTTGTCGATTAATCGATTAGTTGTTTCAGCCCTGCTATTAGCAAAACATTTATGCATTAACCACTTGACCACTGGGCACTTAAACCCCCTTAATAACCAGACCAATTTTCAGCTTTTGGTGCTCTCACATTTTAAATGACAATTACTCAGTCATGCAACACTGTATCTATATGAAATTTTTGTCCTTTTTTTCACACAAATAGAGCTTTCTTTTAGTGGTATTTAATCACTGCTGGGTTCTTTATTTTTTGCGCTATAAAAGAAAAAAGACCGAAAATTCTGTAAAAAAATGCATTTTTCTTCGTTTCTGTTATAAAATTTTGCAAACTAGTAATTTTTCTTCATATATTTTGGCCAAAATGTATACCGCTACATATCTTTGGTAAAAATAACCCAAATCGGTGTATATTATTTGGTCTTTGTGAAAGTTATAGAGTCCAAAAGGTATGGTGCCAATATCTGAAAATTGATCACACCTGAAGTACTGACGGCCTATCTCATTTCTTGAGACCCTAACATGCCAGAAAAGTAGAAATACCCCCCAAATGACCCCTTTTTGGAAAGAAGACATTCCAAGGTATTTAGAAAGATGCATGGTGAGTTTTTTGAAGTTGTCATTTTATCCCACAATTCTTTGCAAAATCAAGTTGTTTTTTTTCTTTTTTTTTTTTTCACAAAATTGTCATATTAGCAGGTTATTTCTAAAACACAGCATATGCATACCAGAAATTACACCCCAAAACACATTCTGCTATTACTCCCGAGTATGGCGATACCACATGTGTGAGACTTTTACACAGCGTGGCCACATACAGAGACCCAACATGCAGGGAGCACCTTCAGGCGTTCTGGAGCACCCAGGCCAATTCTGACATTTCTCTCCTACATGTAAAAATCATCATTTATTTGCTAGAAAATTACATTGCTAAAAAACATATATAATGTTTTGGGGTTCTAAGACCCTAGAGAATACAATGGCGGTCATTGCAACAACTTTTTATCTCGCACGGTATTTGCGCAGCAATTTTTCGAACGTGTTTTAAAAAAAAAAAAAAAAAAACAGTTTTGTGCTTTAAAAAAAAACCAAAACAGTAAAGTTAGCCCAATGTTTTTGCATAATGTGAAAGATGAAGTTACACCGAGTAAATTGATACCCAACATGTCACCTTTCAAAATTGCACACGCTTGTGGAATGGCGCCAAACATCGCTACTTAAAAATACCCATAGGGAACGTTTAAAATTTTTTACTGGTTACATGTTTTGAGTTACAGAGGAGGTCTAGGGCCAAAATTATTGCTCTCGCTCTACCGATCGCAGCGATACCTCACCGTTTTCATATGTGGGTGGGACTTATGTATGCGTTCGCTTCTGCATGCGAGCACACGGGGACAGGGGCGCTTTAATTTATTTTTTTTCTTTATTGTTCATTTTACTTTATTTTAGTTTGATGCTTTTTTCCAAAAAAAAATGTTTTTGATCACTTTTATTCCTATTACAAGGAATGTAAACATCCCTTGTAATAGGAATATGGCAGGTCCTCTTTACAGTGAGGGGTGTCCCCTCTCGCCTCCCGTAAGAACGATCAAGCAGTGGAACAGCCGCTATGATCATTCTTATGGTGTAGGGAATCGCCGGCTGAAAAAGCTGATATCTGAATGATGCCTGTAGCTGAGTATCGCGGGGTATGGCAGAGTATGGCAGGGTATTGCCGAGTATTGCGGGGTATTGCAGAGCATTGCAGAGTAGTGAAGTGTATTGCAGAGCATTGAGGGGTGGCTGAGTATGGATGGTTGGATGGCAGTTGTCACTGAGCAGCGCTGTGGGCACTACACATCCAGCCCACATCGCTGCTGCCATCCGATCCCTCCACCTCCCTGCTCACAGTGTACCGATCGGTACAGAGAGGGGAGGAGAGGAACCGGCGTCATGAGATGACGCCGGTTTGTTTACATTTGTTTACATGCGATTAGCGGCCATTTACCGGGATTCGTGATGCGCCAGGTCCAGATGCTCTCGGGTGCGCGCCCCAGGGGGCGTGCGCAAGAGCGGAATTCTGGGAGCACGACACTGTACGCCCTCCCAGAGTTAAGCAACCGCCATGTAGCCTTCATTTGGCTATGGATTGTAAGGTGGTTAAGGTAAAAAGGATTTAGGCTTTAGTACCACTTTAACATTTGATTTTGGAATGAATGGACTTAATCAAAGAAATACCACATGCAGTTATGCCGCGTACACACGATCAGAAATTCGGCCAGCAAAAGACCGATGAGAGCTTTTGGTCAGAAGATGTGACCGTGTGTATGCTCCATCAGACTTTTGCTGGCCAAATTCCAGCCAGCAAAAGATTGAGAGCATGTTCTCAATTTTTCAGTCAGAAAAAGTTCCAAAAAATGCGATCGTCTGTAGCAATTCCGACGCGCAAAATTCCTATACATGCTCGGAAACAATTCGATGCATGCTCGGAAGCATTGAACTTAATTTTCTCGGCTCGTCGTAGTGTTATACGTCACTGCATTCTTGACGGTCGAAAGTTCAGAGAACTTTTGTGTAACCGTGTGTATGGAAAGCAAGCTTGAGCAGAATCCCATCGGAAAAACCATCATATCTTTTTCCAACCAAAATCCCGATCGTGTGTACACAGCATTAGAAATTGTTACATTTGGGAAAAATTTTCCATCCTGCTTCTTCAAAATTATTCATCACTGTAGTCGAAAAACAAACATTGATTTGACACCACTAATGATTAGCAAACCAAACCAAATTCTTACAATAAAAAAATGTCAAAATGAATTCCACCAGTGTATACCCAAGTACTTTGAAAACATCCTCATGACATCAAAAAATGGAAACAGATGTAAGGAGAATATAGGCAAAATATCTACCACCGACTGTATGAAGGCTTACCGGAATGCTTGGACTCAAATGGACATACGCTTGATGAGTCGACAAGGCTTGTGGTGAAATTACACCAATGGATAAGGGCATCCATGTAGACAACCTCTGGCTTGAAAGTAGGATGATCCCACGGTCCTTCAGATGGTTCACAATGACAGTAACCCTCGGGATGGACAATCTCAGAATGAAGTGGGTCAAAATTTTCCTCAGGGAAAACTGATTGATATCCATACGTTATGATTTGTGATTTTTTGTACAGTCAATCAGTTTTCCCTGAGGAAAAGCCCTCAAGAAAAAAAAATATCGCCGCCTTACCGCTGACACCCGGGCGGCTCAGTGTTTCTAAGTGTATATGTGCGTATGGATGATTCATGTTTATATGTATTTTATGCGCATTATAATACAAGGTTATGTACCAATTGTTCATTAATTTAAACTGTTTTTTCAGAAGTGGTATTATTCCCTGAAGAAGATTTATTTATAACAGTACAATTTGAAACGCGTCGAGTATCCCCTTCTACTGTATTCCTCTGTAATCAATCGATGAAAGGAACAGCAAGTAGATGGGGACTACCACTTTATGTCTGATAGAACTTTTTTGTATAGTTGCAACACATTGCAACAATAGTAGTATCATTTCCTATTAGGGAATTTTATTTGTTTTTTATTTGCTTTTTGTAATCTGTTATAATAAAATATACATTTTCTTAAATATCATTTTTTCTTTTTTGATTGCCTATAAAATCCCACATTTCTTGAGGTTTATTCTATATGGAGTGCAATTTGAACATTTAATCTATTTGAGGGTGCTGGTCAAGTCTGGAGGCTCAGTTTCACAAATGCATGATGTGCATAAATATTTTCATGCCGATTTTCTCTAATTAGCAACTCTGGTTCATGAAATTGTGTGTATATATACAAATATGAATTAACCATTTAGGAAAGCAGAAAGAAAAGAGACTTACAAATTATATAGTCATTAATTAAAAACTGCTGTTAAAGAATTCCTTTTTTTTCAACTGAAGATGAGGCTCATTACAAAATTATGTTAAAATAATTGAAGTCTATTGTGAAAGCAAAAACAGATAGACAAACATAAATCTAAATAAACTGATATTATATAGGCAATACAAAGGGCATTACAGGCACCAGCAACCTCCCTATGAACTGAGAGGTCATTTAAACTTTCAATGACAGCCTGCCGGATAGTAAATTCTAATACTTCAGAAGGCAGGATGCACATAAAATATGAGTATCTACTATATTCCAAGTTTTACATGCATGAACACATTGGAAATGCCTATAGAAAAGCCTAAATTGACTCCCCCCTGCATCCCCCCAATGGGGTCTTACTTTACCTGAAAAATTAAAGCACCACATCTCTTAATCGTGTATCTTCTTTGCAGCCTATTACTATTATGTTCTAGCAGGAATGAGGATGTGGTAATGCTAGTAACTGCTAGCTGGTCATACTAATTATCAACCTTAGGACTTCCCAATCTGCAAACTATCCTTTTCTTGTCTTGCAATACCTATTTTTCCTGCTGTGTATAATATACTTTATATAGCTGAGCATAGGTGTGCGCAGCCTATTGCATTAGAGTGTGCACCCCAAATGTCTTAAAACATGGACGGTGTTAGTAGGGCAGAGGTTGGTGTCAGTAGGGCAGTGAACAGTGTAGACCCGTCCATTAGAGGAGCATGGGTGCTGCCCCCACTATCCATGCGTCCGGCCCTCTGATCTACATGCGGGGCGCCAGACGCATGGATTCCCATGGGGGATTTTTTTTTTAAGCACGTGATTGGAGCCAGAGGCTCTAATAGGCTTAAAAAAAGGGTTGGCTTGGGGCGCAGAGCACTGCGCTTTGAGCCCATCCAGTTGTATACAATAGCGAATGGATATTTGCTATTGTCACACTGATTCTCCTCCCAGCCAATTAGGAAGCGGGTCGTGAAACCCATTTCCCGATTGGCCAAAAGGAGAAGTGATCTTATTGGTCAAGGAGGGAGCAAGAGAAGGGAGTAGACGCACGGAAGCCCGACCGACCCACCTGTGACTCCAGGGATGGCTCACCCGCATCGGCTCAGCCATCCAGCATCCAGCACTCCTCAGCTCAGACAGGTGAGGGAGGAGGAGGGGAGATCGAAGTCAACCCGGGCAGGACATCTGCCTTCTAAAGTAAGGAGGCCATCTGTCTCCCGCGGGGGTGGGGGGTGTTGCTGGTGTTCCCGGTGTTCATGTCCATCTCCCAGGGGGAATGGCCTCATCTCCCGCCGAGGGGGGGGGGGGTCTTGTTTGCCATCACCCCCACCCCCATATTATTGAGCATCAGTGGCAGTAGTTTTTTATTACTTTATTTTTTACAATATTTTTTAGGAGCCCCATTGGTGGGCTTTGGTGAAGTATCAGCAGGAGAATCTGCACTGCACGGGGTGATTAGGGTATGCCCAGGCACACCTGGCACACCCCCTGTACATGCCTATGTAACTGAGGTGTTAATGCCCGTAGACTGAAGACTGGAGGTCAACGAGGGTTAATGTACATGTTGTATGGACTGGTAAAATATGACTTGTCACTGGCTTTTAGTCTGAATTTTGGGGGCTAATCACTTAGGGGTTTTTTATACCTACAGTGTAGACAGGTAACTTGGCACAAAGATTGACCCTGAGGGGTTAGTGTACATACACCACTGGTCAAATAAATGGCGTTTGTTTGCTAAATTCAGGACTTAACCTGTTCAGATCCACGCTATAGCCGAATGACGGCTACAGCGTGGACCTGCTTTGCCGGGGGTACGTCTATTGACATCCCCCCATGCGCGAGCAGCCTGCGCGCCTCCTGCAGAGTGCGCGCGGTGCTCTGTGATCAGCGAGTTTATGAGATCCTGACCCCTTACCACGTGATCAGCTGTCAGCCGATGACAGCTGATCATGTTATATAAAAAGAGCCGGTAATCGGCTATTTATGAAAAAAAAATCACCGGTGGCCGTGAGAGGGACATCGGTCCCGATAACGGAGAGCTGCTGCCAGTTCCTCAGTGCCCACCTGTGCCACCTGCCAGTGCCACCAACAGTACACAACAGTGCCACCCATCAGTGCCTACAGTGCCACCTATTAGTGCCCACAATCAGTGCCTCATCAACAGTGTTGCACATCAGTGTCACCTTCCAGTGCCCATCAGTGCCGCCCATCAGTGACACCTATCAGTGGTACATATCAGTGCCCATCAGTGCCACCCATCAGGGCCCATCAGTGCCATCTTGTCAGTGGCCATCAGTGCCACCTTATCTGTCCCCACCAGTGCTGCCTTAACTGTGCCCACCAGTGCCGCCTCATCAGCGCATATCAATGAAGGAGAAAAATTACTTGTTTTTATAACTATGATTTTTTTTTTTTTTTTCAAAATTTTCCATCTTTTTTTTGTTTGTTTAGCAAAAAATAAAAAGCCCAGCTGTGATTAAATAGGACCAAAAGAAAGCTCTATTTATTTGAAAAAAAAATGATAAAAATTTCATTTGGGTACAGTGTTGTATGATCGCGCAATTGTCATTCAAAGTGCGTCAGTGCTGAAAGCTGAAAATTGGTCTGGGCAGGAGGGGGGTTTAAGTGTCCAGTAAGCAAGTGGTTAAGCCAGAATACCCTACTGAAAAATCTAAAATCAGACTTTAATTTATAATATATACAGTATATATTATTATTATTACAGTGCATTGAAAAAGTATTCATAATCTCTTGAAATTTTCCACATTTTGTCACGTTACATGATGAAAGGCGAGGTGATTGATGGATGTTATATTTCACCTTGCATGCTGTCATTTGCTAAGATCTAAGGTGGAATCCGGTCCAGGTTTTACCAGCCACCTTGGCAGGGTAGGCTCCGGACCAGATTTTGCAGTCCACTTGTGTCCACCAACAGGTGGTATAAATAAAGCAGGACTGGAGCAAAGAGTTGCTCTTGGCCTGGTATTTATGAAGCCAAAAACCTGAGAGCTGCTTTGTGAGCAGTGCTGCCAATAGAGTTGACACCTCATCCCTTTAAACCCAAACACCTTTTGAATTACACAGGTTCTGAGGCTAATTAAATGCAGATAAGGCACCAAATGAGTTTAATTATCACCTTAATCAGCCACAGAACCTGTGTAATATGTGTTCGGGTTTAATTGGATGAGGTGGCAACCATAGTTGCCAACCATCAGTATTTTTACTGGCAGCCAGTAAAAAACGGGCACTTTTCTCCTGCCAGTAAATGCCAGTGACAGGAAAAGGTTTCCAGTTAAAAAAGTATGGTTGTGACACTCTGGAGCGGGCCAAGACCATCCGAGTGCTTGGTACAGTGTGTTCGGGAAGTAACTGGGGGGCAGATCTGGCGGAGGCGGTGCCTAAGTGTGTCGTGTGATGTCATGGTGCAAGAAAATCGAGCGGAGTGGCTGGAGCCTCCTGTATGGAGAAACTAGTCACATGCCTCCCAACAGTCCTGGGACTTGATGCAAGTCCCTGCGAATGAAGGCTTCGCCCAGGACTTGGCTCTAGTGCAGTGGTTCTCAACTCCAGTCCTCGGGACCCACCAACAGGCCAGATTTTAAGTATTACCTTGGGGAGTTGCAGACTAGAATACTGCAATCACTGAGCAGCAAGTGATATCACCTGTGATGTATTTCAGCTATCTTGCAAACCTGGCCTGTTGGTGGGTCCTGAGGACTGGAGTTGAGAACCACTGCTCTAGTGGAATGCCCGCCCTGCGGCTTGCCTGGTGTCCTGCACACCGCAAGTATGGCTGTGTAAATTTGACAGGCAGCAGGCAGTGAAAGATGCCGGCTGCCTCACACATACACAGTGCAGAACAGCTTGCGGCTGAGCCCACCGCCTCCTCGGCTACCTATGCTGCTTTCCTATACACAGGAGAGAGAGGCGGGGAGGAGTCATGACTGGGGGGGGGCAGAATGGCAATTTCTCCCCGGCCGTTCTGATGTGCGTAAATGGCCGCAGACATGTCCTCCGGGCACCTGTACAGTTCCGGACAGGACTGGCCAGCTCCCTCAATCTCTTCCCTTTCACCTCCTTGTCCATGACTGAGAGCTCCACCAATTGATCGCTGGATTCAAGAGTGGAGAGTCAGCCTGCTGTCAGCCTGAAGGTACTTCGATGGGGTCCCATGTGACCGGTGGGAGGGGGGGCAGTTATTGGGGGTGTAACAGTAAAGGGGGATAGACTGGGGGGTTGTGCTATGAGGGGAGGGGGGATTTTGGTTAAGAAAAGAAATGGGGGGATTGGACCCCCTATACCCTGCTCTGCTGACCCACAGTCTTCTGTCCTGTTGACCCCTGTATGCTACCCTACTGACACCCTGTCTTTCGTGCTGCTGACCCCTGTACCCTACTGTACTGACCCTTGTACCCTGCCCTACTGACTACCCCTGTCTTCCGTCCTACTGACCCCCTGTCTTTTGTCCTGCTGACCCCTGTACTCTGCCCTACTGACTCTCTGTCATCTGTCCTGACCCCTGTACCCTGCCCTGCTAGTCGCATGCATTGCTCAGGTGTGATTTTGGCCCATTCTTCCACACAAACTGTCTTTAAAACAGTTCTATGAACTCTGATCTTCAGTTCTTTCCATAGATTTTCTATTGGATTCAAGTCAGGTGATTGGCTGGGCCCATTCTAGCAGCTTTTTTTTTTCTTTCTTTGAAACCAATTGATATTTTCCTTGGCTTTGTGTTTGGTATCATTTTCTTGCTGACATGTAGCAAAACATTCTTGATAAAAAATCTGCTACCATCTACCAGGATGATGAAGATGAAGGTAGACATTTTTTCATTCATCCTTCCTTCCTTCAATCATATGAAGTTTGCCAGTACCGTATGCTGAAAAACAGCCCCACACCATAATGTTCCCACCTCCAAACCCCACTGTTGGTATTGGGGGTATTTTTGGGGTGATATGCAGTGCCATTTGACCTCCAAACATGGTGTGTATTATGGCATCCAAAGAGTTCAATTTTGGTCTCATCTAACCAGACTATATTTTCTCAGTATTTCACAGGCTTGTCTAAATGTTTGCAGCAAACTTTAAACAAGCTTCAAGATGCTTTTTCTTCAGCAATGGAGTCTTGTGTGGTGAGCTTGCATTACTTCTTTGAAACAATTGTATCTGCTAATTCAAGGTCTTTCTGAAGCTCCACAAGTGATCCTAGGCTCTTGGACAACTCTTCTGATAATTATTTTCACTCCTCTGTCAGAAATCTTGCGGGGAGCACCTAGTCATGGCCGGTTTATGGTTAAATTATGTTCTTTCTACTTCCATATTATGGCCCCAAAAGTGCTCACTGGAACATTCAGAAGTTTGGAAATCCTTCTGTAACCAATGCCATCAGTATGTTTTGCAACACTAAGGTTGTGAAGGTCTTGAGGGAGCTCTTTGGTTTTACCCATCATGAGATGTTTCTTGTGTGACACCTTGGTAGTGAGACACATTTTTATAGGCCATCAGTTCCGACTGAACCAGCTGATATTAATTTGCACTGACAAGAGGCAGGAATGCTTTATAATTACTGATAGATTTCAACTGGTGTCTTGGCTTTCCATGCATTTTTGCACCTCCCTTTCTTCATGTGGGTATGGGGGCGGGGGCGGGGGGGGGGGGGGGGGTGTCAGAGGACTGAATATTTCAACTAAGCTAGCAGCACAAAAGACACTTCTTGTTCAGTCTAAGTATTGTCCTTCTACTGATGAAAAAATAAATAACTTATGCCCCGTACACACGAGCGGAATTTCCGTCGGAAAAATCTTGGATGGTTTTTCCGACAGAATTCCACTCAAGCTTGGCTTGCATACACACCGTCACACAAAATTTCTCTGAACTTTCGACCGTCAAGAAAGCAGTAACCTACAACACTACGACGAGCTGAGAAAATGAAGTTCAATGCTTCTGAGCATGCGTCAAAATGTTTCCAAGCATGCGTGATTTTTTGAGCGTCCAAATTGCATACAGACGAACGCATTTTCGGATAGGAACTTTTTCCGACCGAAAAATAGGGAACCTGCCCTCAATCTTTTACTGGCTGGAATTCTGCCAGCAAAAGTCCGATGGAGCATACACACGGTCGCAATTTCCGAACCAAAAGCTCACATCGGACTTTTGCTGGCGGAATTTCCGCTCATGTGTACAGGGCATAAGATTTTAGGAGTGGGGGAAATTGGGAATTTTTTTTTTCATTAGACCAGAGATCAACTTTAAACTGTTTCAACAATTACGATATTAAAGTATATGTAAACCTTCAGCTTGTATAACAACCCATTCAGTTTAACCACTTCAGATCCGCGCTACAGCCGAATGACGGCTACAGCGCAGACCTACTTTGCCAGGAGGGTGTCAATAGACGTCTTCCCGTGCTCGAGCAGCCTGCGCGCCCCCTGTGATCAGCGAGTCTATGAGACTCGCTGGATCACAGATCGGAGTAATGGGTCAAACCCGACCCCTTAAAACGCGATCAGCTGTCAGCCAATGACAGCTGATCATGTGATATAAACAGAACCGGTAATAGGCTATTTTTTCTCCTCCCGCTGATAGCGTGAGGAGGAAAAAAAAAGCCGATCACCGGCGCCTGTCATAGGGACATTGGTCCCGATCAAGGAGAGCAGCCGCCAGCTCATCTGTGCCCACATGTGCCGCCTACCAGTGCCACCTATCAATGTCACCAATCAGTGCCTCAAGAGTGCCACCCATCAGGCCCCATCAGTGCCACCTTATCTGTGCCTATCTCTCCCTGCCTACCTTTGCAGCCTATCAGTGCTGCCTCTTCAGCGCATATCAATGAAGGAGAAAAATTACCTGTTTGCAAAAATTTATAACAAACTATGAAACATGATTTTTTTTTTTCATCATTTTTTGTTTATTTAGCAAAAAAAAAACAAAAAAACCCTAGTGTTGAATAAATACCGCCAAAAGAAAGCTCTATTTTTGTGAATAAAAACCTATAAAATTTCATTTGGGTACAGTGTTGTATGATTGCGCAATTGTCATTCAAATAGTGACAGAGCTGAAAATTGGTCTGCCCAGTAAGCAAGTGGTTAAAATAGAATAGAAAGGTAAAACCCTTGTGTATAGATATAAAAAAAATATATAAATACATTCCCCCCCCCCCCTTTTTTCCCCTGTTCTCTGTTGCATAGAGAGGTGGGGGGGGGGGGGGGGGGAGAAACAGCAGCACACTGGTCTTCCAAGTGAATGGCTGTGCAGAGGGTCAGCACAAGACTGGTCATTGGAGGAGAGCAGGCTGAGTTTTCAGCACAACTAGAGAACGGTCCATGCTGTGCTCCCATTTTGATAGGAAAGCAGAGGGATTGGCAGGAACACCAGTGATTTCACACAAAGGAAGCAATACAAAGAGAACAGGATGCTTTTTCATACAAGTACATGGTACAGCAGACACATATCAGGAATCTGAAATGTTAGGTTTACATACTCTTTAAGAGAAGTTCTTGTTGCTTACATTTGTAAATATATGGGATGCCACACTGCACTGTTCACTTATTAACCACTTGAGCTCTGGAAGATTTACTCCCTTCATGACCAGACCATTTTTTGCGATACGGCACTGCGTTATTTTAACTGACAATTGCACGGTCATGCAAAGCTGTTCCCAAATAAAATGGATGTCCTTTTTTTCCCACAAATAGAGCGTTCCTTAGGTTATATTTGATCACCACTGCGTTTTTTTATTTTTTTTGCGCTATAGACAATTTTGAAAAAACAGAATTTTTTACTTTCTCCTATAAAACACATTCAATAAAAAAATGTAAAAAATCAAATTTCTTCATAAATTTAGGCCAATATGTATTCTGCTATACATATTTTTTTTGTTAAAAGAATCCCAATAAGCAAATAATGATTGGCTTTGCGCAAAAGTTATAGCGACTCCAAACTATGGGATATACTGTATTTATGGAATTTGTATTTATTTATTTATTTTTACTAGTAATGGCAGTGATCAGTGACTTATAGCAGGACTGCGATATTGCGGCAGACAAATTGGACACTAACTGACACTTTTTTTTGTGAACCGGTGACAAATACAGTGATCAGTGCTAAAAATGTGCATGGTCACTGTACTAATGGCACTGGCTGGCAAGGGGTTAACATCAGGGGCGATCAAAGGGTTAAGTGTGTGCCTAGCCAGTGTTTGTGTACTGTGTGAGGTGCTTTTACTAAGGGAGGCATGGATGCTTTGCAGGAACACAGTATCAATGCTTTCCCTACCGACACAATCTGCCTTGTGTAACCAATGATCAGAGGGTGCCAGTGGACATCGAGTCCGCGGTACCCGCTGATCGGCTCCCGCTGCATATATAAATACACTAGATCCTGCGCACATCGGCCACCCTGTAGCAGTAAAACTGCTATATGGCGGTCATGAAGTGATTAATGCCGTGTACGCACGGGTGGACTTTTCAACCAGTATGGTCCGACGGAACGAATCCGTCGGACAATTCGACCGTGTGTGGGCTTCATTGGACCTGCAGCGGACTTTTTCGGTCGAAAATCAGACGGACTTTAGATTTGGAACATGTTTCAAATCTTTCTGACGGACTCGAGTCCGGTCGAAAAATCCGCTCATCTGTATGCTAGTCCGACGGACAAAAACCGACGCTAGGGCAGCTATTGGCTACTGGCTATGAACTTCCTTATTTTAGTCCGGTTGTAGGTCATCACGTACGAATCCGTCTGACTTTGGTGTGATCGTGTGTAGGCAAGTCCGTTCGCTCGGAAGTCCGTCGGAAAGACCGTTGGACCTTTGATGCCGAAAAGTCCGCCCGTGTGTACACGGCATAAGAATATTTAAATAGTCGACCATACATAAGCTGGCCATACACTGGTATATTTTTTGCAAATGTTCACACAAAATCTCCAAATGTCATCCAAAAGTACTTCAAAAGTTTTGATTTGGATTTTTGTTTTGATTTTGGAATGAATGGAATTTTCCAAACAAAACTACATTCACTTAATAAATTTTGACCATCCTGCTCCTTCAAATGTTCTCGTCACTACAATTGAAAATAAATTTCAATATAACTCCATTAATTACTAGTAAGTATGGTCACACAGGTTCACTTCCACCAGCAGCGTACTTCTACTTTCTTTCATCTAGATTTCCTACCAGACCAATTGCCATAGGCGTGCGCAAGGGGTGTGCCAGGTGTGCCTGGGCACACCCTAATCCTGGAGTTGGCAACCCATCAATTGTGGGCAGGTGACAGGTAAGCCACGATCCTTACTTGCCGACCCCCAGAACCTGGACAGGATAGGCAGCTGGAGTGGAAATTAATAGATCGATCTGTATTTTCTTCTGCAGCAGCTGAAAGTAGGCGCTTCCTCATCTTCCTCTCGCCAATATTCAGCTGCCACGGGAGGAAAATACAGGGGATTGGTACCAATGTATGCCAACCCTCTTGTCCCAGTTCCTTTTCTTTCTGCTGCCCAGGTCCCCCTGTATGCTCACCTGTCCCCCCCCCCCCCCATAGTTTTAGGATGACAAGTGGGGAAGAGGCCGGTTAATATGTCACAAAGGCATAAGTGTTGGAGCTTTGAGGTTCACACCCTAATACAATAGGCTGCGCACACCTATGCCAATTGCAGGTCAATTGGTGAGCAAGATTTGCTTTTTTCCCTGGGAGCCATACCATAATAACATTTTGCACAATTCACCATTAAACGGAAAGGTGATCCTGATCTTCCATTACCAGCTGTCACTGTGAACTATGAAACTGCTTCTTCTCATTTGAAGGCCAGTTTCTTTTTTACTGTACTAGCAAGATAAGGATGTGGTAGCAACTTTCTGACCTCTACTATAAGACGGATGAGCTAATAAAACCTTCTTCCTGTAACTTTTCATAATTTTCTCCTACTGCTTTGTGGCTGCAAAACATGTTGTCGAATTGTCTCAGCCCATGGTAAAGGTTGCACAAACTAAATTGTATCTGAGAACCACAAACTGAAAACGCTAGTTAATTCATTCTTAACCTCTTCAAGCCAGCCCTACACATATATGCAGCCTCTCGGAGGGTAGGCCTTCACGCCGAGAGGCCACATATATGTGTACAAAAATTTAAACAATGCTGTGCTGAAGGGTAATGGAAAGCAGGGCTGTCTTAATGAGAGGGCACACCTGGGCATTGCCCAGGGGCACCAGCTGCATGGGGGTCCCCTGCACTTTCCCCAAAGCAGCTGGTCCTTGAGCCCATGCTGCCCCGAAATTGGGGGCCCCATGATGGCACTGAGAGTGATGGATACAGAGGGGAGGCAGGCTGGCAGAGGTGCGCCGTGCTGTGCAGAACGATACCTATTATTTCACAGCCAGCAGGGAGGGGCGGAGCCAGAGCGCCAGTGATGCTCTGACCCCGCCCATGCAACTTAAATGCTGGGGACTCGGAGGCCACGGGGTAGGAGCTGGAGTGGGAGCTGCTGAGTCGGCAGCACTGAGAGCCCGTCTGGGAAGTAGCATTGTGGATGGTGTCATGGTGAGCCCAGCTGTGTCCAGCACTGTTTGCACCGAAGGGCTTGGAATGTCCGGAGGTGGTGATTGGTATAGGTGAGTCCAGTGCTGGAGGTGGGCACATAGCCAAAAGTTTACATGCACTGTATGTCCACTGGAAAAGGGGGTACTACATGGATGGAATAATGGTGCTGGGGGGATATCAAGGGTGTATGGGGGAAAACAATGCTTTGGGGGGATCTGGGGTGTATAGGGGGTAGCAATGCTTGGGGCAGCTTGGGTGACTATAGTGCTAGAGGTATCAGGGATGTAGAGAGGCCACAGTGTAGGGGGTATCAGGGTTGTTGTTGGGTCACAGTACAAGGGGTATCTTATGGTATATGGTTATAGTGCTAGGGGGATGTAGAGGTGTCAGAGTGCTGGGGTTATATCTGGGGTGTAGAGGGGTACAGAGTGCTGGGGAGGCATCAGTCTAGCAGATATATTATATGCACAAGACAACTTTGTTACTTTATGTATGTAGTATTTTCCCACTGTTTCTTTGCTGTACAGAATGATTGTTCATGTAGTTAAAGCGGAGCTCCACCCAAAAGGGGAAGCCCTGCTTGTCTGCCTCCTACCTACTTGATGTCTGTTTACCTGCGCTGTGTCCATTGTAGGGGCCCCAGAGCATTACTTTGCCCAGGGGCCCATGATTCTATTAAGACAGCCCTGATGGAAAGCTCCCAAACTCTAGTTGCTATCGGGAGCTTTCCAATCATGTGACCGCTGTGACAGCCAATCACGGCGGTCACATGATTAAAATGGCTGCCTCCACCTCCCAGCGCCTGAAACTTCTTAAAGGGCAGGGAGGTGCCAAGATCCAGAGCAAACGTACCCATCCATCCATGTCTCCATGCTTTGTTTTGTTGAGAAATCACTTCAAAATCATCAGAAATCACAAAAAACAGCCCCTAGCATTTCTAACAGCAGCTATCTTGAGTAATGGCTGATAATTCATGTAGCCAGTGGCGGTGGTGGCCCGTCCATAGGGGGCGACGGGCGCCAGCCCCCCCACCCAGACATCACAAAAAAAAAATGTTTTAAAAAGGCCCCTAAAAAAATAAAATAGAAAAAAATGTTCTTTCAGTGCACTGTGTTCGGGCGCTGGAAACAGTGCTCTATGGGAAGTGCCACGTCAATGCAATCACAAGATTGCAGATGAGGTGCTACATTTTCAGGATTTTGACCTGCTTTGTGGTGCAAACCAAAGCGCCGAGCAGCTTCTGCCCATAGTGTTACTATGGGCGGGAGCTTTGTTCTTCTAGTTAAGAGGTTACTTCCGGTAACAGGGAAACCGAAAGTGACGTCGACAGCTCCGTGAAACGCACAGCCCGAGCAGAGCTGCATGTAAGGTAAGTGAGGCTGCATTTGATAGGGCACAGTAAGGCTGCATTTGATAGGGCACAGTAAGGCTGCATTTGATGGGGCACAGTGAGGCTGCATATGATGGGACACAGTGAGGCTGCATATGATGGGACACAGTGAGGCTGCATATGATGGGACACACAGTGAGGCTGCATATGATGGGACACAGTGACTGCATTTGATGGGCACAGTGGCTGCACAAGATGGGCACAGTAGCTGTATTTGGGGCACAGTGGCAACATTTGATGGCACAGTAGCAGCGTTTGATGGCATAGTGGCTGCGTTTGATGGCACAGTGGCTGCGTTTGATGGCACAGTGGCTGCGTTTGATGGGCACAGTGGCTGCGTTTGATGGGCACAGTGGCTGCGTTTGATGGGCACAGTGGCTGCGTTTGATGGGCACAGTGGCTGCGATTGATGGTACAGTGAGGCTGCAATTGATGGGGTTTTTTTTCAGAATTTTTCAGTTTGTTTGCGCCCACCCAAAATTTTTGAGCACCAGCCATCACTGCATGTAGCATTTACTTTCTGGAATCCATCTGCATTTAGCTGAGGCATGCAGGCAGGAGGGTGTGCTTAGCTTAGAAAGCCCCTCCTCCCATGTAGACTCCTGGGATGAATGAAATCATTTTGGCCTAGGCCAGAAACCCGGAAGCAACTGAAGATATAAAAAAGGTTAAGGTTAAGAGTGGCATGTGAGCAGACGCATCTCGCAGAGCTCCAGGCATTACTCCTGCATCAATCTTGTTTCCAGCCTCATAGCAGCAATCTTTTGGCTCACCCATGTTCCACACTACCTGCCGCCAGTCCCCGAGCTGCCCCGAGCCTGCTACAACACCATGGTGACCCATAAGAGCAAAGAGGGTGCCTTGCAGCCAGAGAGCCAACATGGTGCTGCGGCGGCCATTCCTCAGTGCACTCCACGTGGCACAAATAAAACCAAAGATATTTAAAAAAAAAAAACGTTTAAAACAAGTAAATCTATTTCTCAGGAATCAGTGGCAGAGATGACCAGATCTGCGTGGCTACACTCTGCTTACAATCTACTATACTACACTTAGACCAGTGTTTTTTCCAGTGGACCAGTGGCGGTTTTTCAAATGCAATACACTTTTTAAAATTTTAATGCAAAAAAACAAAATGCATTACCGGATTTTTGGGTAACATATAAAAGATGACATTACACTGAGTAAATAGATACCAAACATGTCATGCTATAAAATTGCGTATGCTCGTGCAACAGCAACAAACAATATAAATGTTACTATCAATAGGCGACGCTTTAAAAGCCTTTACAGGTTACCACTTTAGATTTACACAGGAGGTCTGGTGCTAGAATAACTGCCCATGATCTGACATTAGCAGTGATACCTTACATGTGTGGGACAATTGCTGTTTGCGTGCGTGCTGGACCAACACAAACGTTTGTCTTTGTGTGGGGGGAAAAATAGACAGCATCGAAACCCAATGATCTCCCATGTGGACCCCACTACACACAGCAACCCTAACCAGCTGATTCCCTCCCTAATATAAACCCTTTCTGATAATGTAAAATCCTGCAGTGGGAGCTGGTGTGACCCCCCTCCCCCCCCCCAACCAGAGCCCCCTACTCCCTACCTATCGACCTGCACAGATACAAAAACAATATGGAGTAAAAATAAAAGAAGAGAAAATGACCTGCCTGTACCCTGAGGAGCCAGCACCCCACCTAAAAAACCACAATGGGTGAATAAGGTGCTAAAGCTCCACAAGGTAGAAAGCTGGAATCCCCAACCTGCCTAACAAGCCAAACACAGCAATAACCCAGGTATCCCCTTCAGTTCTCCCACATAGAGGAGTTCAGCTCCCATGGTTGAGACAAAGGATCTTTCATTCTATTACTAGAGTAGGACCCACTAATTCGGGGTACTTTGTCGCAAGGTTTAACAAGGATTACTCCTGTTCTACCTGGAGATAGAGGAACGCTTTGGAAACAGACACAGCAGACATCGTGGTGAGCTGATCGTACTGTCTATATCTGCATGTGTGTTGCCCCTGCTGGGGTGAGTGGATTTGGTGAGTGGGGATCCTTGATGGGGAGCACAAAAGTCACCTGAGGACACTGCAAGCACTCAAGTCACCCTTAAGTTTTTCTGCCTCACAACAGAGCACTACCAGATCTAGACTTTATACGAACTGTTCCTTATTAACCTAATTGAAGACCGATTCCATGCCATGCCTTTACAGTGTGGCTTAACCCTTTTGGACTGTATTACATGATTATAATGGGGTTAACATACCTGTGACCACCTGACACAAACAATTTCTTTCCTTTGGATGTGTTTTCACTTATTTACATGCAGGGCTTTTTTTCTCAGAGAAAAGGTGCAGGAACTCAACCATGCCGCCACACACACACATACAGTGGGGCAAAAAAAGTATTTAGTCAGCCACCAATTGTGCAAGTTGTCCCACTTAAAAAGATGAAAGAGGCCTGTAATTGTCATCATAGGTATACCTCAACTATGGGAGACAAAATGTGAAAACAAATCCAGACAATCACGTCTGATTTTTGAAAGAATTTATTTGCAAATTATGGTAGTAAATAAGTATTTGGTCACCTACAAACAAGCAAGATTTCTGTCTCTCACAGACCTGTATCTTCTTCTTTAAGAGGCTCCTCTGTCCTCCACTCATTACCTGTATTAATGGCACCTGTTTGAGGTTGTGGACAGGTGTCTTTTATACTGATAACAAGTTCAAACAGTCACACTCCAAACTCCACTACGGTGAAGACCAAAGAGCTGTCGAAGGACACCAGAAACAAAATTGTAGACCTGCACCAGGCAAATTGACCAAATACTTATTTTCCACCATAATTTGCAAATAAATTCTTTCAAAAATCAGACAATGTGATTGTCATCATAGGTATACCTCAACTATGAGAGACAAAATGTGGAAACAAATCCAGACAATTACAGGCCTCTCTCATCTTTTTAAGTGGGAGAACTTGCACAATTGGTGGCTGACTACGTACTTTTTTGCCCCACTGTACCTGCCAAATGGCATCAAATAGTAGCTCTTCCCTCTGCATACAATCCCTCCCTCCACTGCCCTCATCTTCTCCCCCCTCCTTAAAAGCTCCACCATCTGTCATATGTCTAACCTTTGTTGCAGTATTAAGCTGAAGCACCTATCCGGCTGTAGTACCTCCCAGCATACTATACTATACTACAGTCACTTGCAAGGGATATCATGCAGTAGGAGCATCAACAAGTGGTCACCAAGGAAAAAATTAAGAACACAGAGGGTGCAGCCTACCACACACCCTCTCCTGCCCATGACTGCACTGAACCCTGGGCACCTGTTCTGCATCTCCCTTGTCCCTGTCCGGCACTCAGTGGGATCTGCGCAGGAGATCTGACCTGTGGGAGCTACTGGGAGATAAGCTATCATGTAAATGCAGAAGCTGGGCTTCAATGTTACCAAGTGATAGTGGTGAGCAGGGAGCAGAAGACCTGAGCCAGAGGTGGTGGAACTGAGTTCCCCCTAGTTCCTGCTGAAAAAAAGCCCTGTTTATATGTATTTTGCTTATTTCTATTTTTCACCCTGACAGTTGGATTAATATCACTTAGAATCAATATTTATTGTGCTGTATGTAACACTTGTCATGCACTTGTGATATGTAGTTGTTGGGATGTACATACTACTCTTTTAGTTTTTAGGCCTGCACATACACAGGTACTAGGTAATTTTGGATCGTGGTTTTTACCTTCCACATTAGGGGTGCATACACAGGTACTAGGTAATTTTGGATCGTGGTTTTACCTTCCACATTAGGGGTGCACCTGCACTGCATTTCGCGTACACGCCTGATAGTATGTATGCCTTTCACTATTATACACATATCACACTGGGATACCTATATATGAGGTATTGAGTTTTTATTTATTTTCTTAGTTTTGGGTTTCCGGAGAAGCCTCACCGCTTTTACATTTATGCTGTAGTCCTCTCACCCACCCCATACAAAAAACCTGTGTGCTCTTGGTTATTAGGTAGCGCCACACACCCCTTTCATCTGTTTGCTTTTCTAATAACCAAGGTAAGTCCTGATGGAAGGTATGTCCAAATATACCAAAACAAGTTGTATAAACCATCATAGAAATACCAGAAGACAAAATAATGTCTTTAACAAGTAATAGCATATGCGGCCATGTGCAAAAAATGGACTAGTGCAAAAGGAACAGAAGATACTGTTAGATCATCAGGGTCATCTGATCAGATAAGAGTTAACAGGTGACCCTTTGGCAGCAGAAGGCTGATGACCTAGAAAATCATCTATGACTAAACAATGTAGAGATAACTGGTCTTCCAGAAAAAGCAGGACAATCTCTTGAGATGATAGAATTTTGGTTATGGAATGGCTTCCAACAGCATTTAACCCAGTGTCCGACCTAATCCCTAATACTCAATATCCAAGACCCCAGAAAAGAAAAGCAATATATTTCCTGAACTTTGCTTGTCTTATGTATGTTCCCACCAAGATTGAATCACACTTCTCTAGGGTCCCTGTGCTTACCTTTGTATACAAATCTTATTAGTGTATACTGTTATGCAGAGCATTGATATAAGCACTGGAAGCTTCTTGTATGCAGAGTATACATCTTTACTTTCATGGAGGATATCTTTATCATGGCTTTACATCATGTAGACTTGAAACAGGAACAAGGAGGATACAACTACATATACTGAGAGAGATAACACTTCCTCTGATTACACTACCATAGACACACAATACAGTGCCACCTGCTGGATAGATAGGTATAATGCACACAGTACATAGTTCACAGTATATATAAGCAGATTGCTTGAGTTTTGGCTAACAGAACATTTTAACTCTGCTAACCCAGTGACAAGATCTAAGGCCAGGCTTAATGAGTAGAGACCTGCATTAGTTTGTGTCTTTATATCTGCCTGGGATTCAGGTTTAATGTGACCTTTAATGTGAAATCTTGTTTTAATTTGTGGGTTGAATTATAGGGTTGGGCCTATGCTTACAAAATAAATTTGTTTTAATATGTAGTTAGGGCTAGGTTTAGGCTTTGACAGTCTCTCTTTAATACCTATCCAGAATACCTGAAACAATGCAGATAGTAAAGAATGCATAAGGCGTGATTAGTTTGTGATTTTTCTAAACTTGATTTTGCTTCAAATACAGCTATTTTGCTTTAGCTATTTTGCAGCACTACTTGGTAAAATTTACTAAAAAAAAAATCATTCTCATTTAAATCCAGAACCATGCTCCTACCTGTGAGACCACATCTCTATGTGGTATGGATTTATTGACTAACAGAGATATGGCTTTATCTACAGTTGACATGTCCATGCTTTTATGATAATCAGTTGGTTTGTTTATGAATAAGGCTTATAATCGCTATATCAGTAATGTGATCATATGACATTTTCAATGAACAACAGAGTTATAGTTATTGTTAGAATTATCTTTATTTATAAGGTTAAGGTTATGATTAGGGTTACCCAACCTTTTACATACCGGGAGCTCATAGCAATCCTTCTGCTATATGCAATTTACCATAACAAAAATAACTTCAAAGCGGAGTTCCACACGTTTTTTAGTTTATTAAAAGTCAGCAGCTACAAAAAAAGCATAGCTGCTGACTTTTAATAAACCAACACTTACCTGTCCCACGGTCCAGCGAAGCGGCCGCCCGGAGTCTCGCTCCTCTCCCCCTCCTCCCTGCCGACGCCGTCATAGCCACTGTGGGCACCTCGCCGTGACAGCTTACGGCTTCACGGCCGGGCGTGCACTGACGCCTGACAAGTCGCGTCCCGTTCTGTACTACGGAACCGTTCTAATAGGAGTGACACAAGTCGCTCTGACTTAGAAAAAGGTTCCTGTAGTATTTTTGGGGCGACTTCAGGCGACTTGCATTGACTTGTTTGTGATAATTACACTTCTCTTGCAACACATCATCTGTAGCGAACAAAAACAGGGTTAGGGAAAAGTCTATTGGTAAGACTATACAACCACCAGATTTATAAGTCAATAATGGCTTTTTAATTTAGGCCTATGGTGGGGAAATCGGAAGAATTGGAAGAACTTGAGTCTAGTCACCAACCATAATTGTAATACATGTTTTTAGGTGGAATGTCTGATAATAACAACTTCTAAAAAGCCTATCTTTTCCCTTATTTTGTTTTTGTTGTCTGTTTTCTGTCCTGTGCCTCTCATTGTCAGCTACTGAGAAACAAAGAAGTGTGAATATAGTAAAACCATTTCCTTTCTCTACATACGTGGCGTGTTGGCTGCAGCAGATGAAAAGATTAAAAATACTCCAGTTCTGGTCATCGTGGTAAAGGCGTGTGGAAAATAATTTTGCTGTCTTTTATTTGTATGTGAGTGAACAGAGAAATAAAAAAATAAGCCAACTGCTCCAGCTTATTTGAAGAGAAATATCTATAGCGCCCTCCTAAACAGTTGCTAGGATTGGATAGATAGATTTAGAGTTGGCTCACTGTGTTCTGTGGAGTTGTGTCTTGATTTAGCTTGTCACACTGTATTCAGTGCACAGGGGCGTAACTACCACCATAGCGACCCATGCGGGCGCTATGGGGCCCGCAGCCGAGTGGGGCCCAGTGAGGATAAGAGCACCGCCGGCACAGTCTCCCAGCCAGGGGAAGAGAGAGGAAAGGAAGAGGCGAGCTGTCCGTATCAGCAGAGAGCTGAATTGCCCAATGTAAGAGCTTTCATTAGAACTTCCAGTGTTCCCGGGGCTCACGTCACATAGCTCCACCTTTTGGCCCGGTGCCTTTGATAGACAGAACGCTGATCCAATGCGGGACATGTGACGTCATCAAAGGCGTCGGGCCAAGAGGTGGGGCTATGTGGCGATGAGCCCCGGGAAGACAGGAAATTCAAATGAAAGCTATTACAGAGGGCAATCCCGCTCTCTGCTGATCCGGGTGGCTTGCCTCTTCCTCTGCATAGGTGGGGCTGTATGGGGCACAGGCAGACCAGGCTGTATTGGGCACAGGTCACGCAGTATTGGGCACAGGTCACGCTGCATTGGGCACAGGTCACGCTGCATTGACACTAGGGCAGCTGTGGGGGGGGGGGGCTGTTTGCAGGGGGGCCCCATACAACATTTTGCTATGGGGCCCTGCTATTTCTAGTTACGCCCCTGTCAGTGCAGCTGCCTTTGACTACTGTAGTTAGACTAGCAGCAGCTGAGAACACTGAGCAGACCTCTTTACTCCCACTGTTGTCCAGAAAAGCTGTGAGAACTTTCTGGATCATAGGTGTGGAGCTAGGAAGATGGCAGAATGAATATTCATGCAGCCCTGGCCAATCCCAGAGAGCTGGGCCCTGATGGCATGCTGGGGGGACTGTATATATTCTCTGAAGACACTGGGCTTGAGGTCTTTTCCTGGAGAAGATCATCCTGGAGGTCTTGCTGCCATGTGCTTGCTGTTCGTGAGGCCTCAGGTGGACAATCTGGGGGGGGGGGGGGGGGTCTGTATGCTGAAGCTGTTGAGAGCTGACTGAGGGGCTGTCTGCTGAATATCTAGTCTGGTATCACTGGAGGAAAGTGTTGCATGGAAGGAGGTAACCAACTTTCAGTGGACATTTTGTGAGTAGAGGCTGCTGAGAGATATTAGAAACTTTTGGGTTTTGCTAAAGGGACTTTTGGTGTTTGCTAAAGGGAACGTCAGCTGCTGTCTTAAAGAGCTTAGTTTATCTGATTCTTTGTGAAGGGCATTTTCTCCTACCCTGTTTCCCCGAAAACAAGACCTAGCGTGATTGCCGGTGATGGCTGCAATATAAGCCCTACCCCCCAAATAAGCCCTACCCTGTTTCCCCGAAAATAAGCCCTACCCTGAAAATAAGACCTACAAGGACTTTAACTTGGGCTTATTTGGGGGGTAGGGCTTATATTGCAACCATCCCCGACAATCACGCTAGGTCTTATTTTCGGGGAAACAGGGTAGTGTTCTAAAGAAAGAAGTCTGCTTTTAACTGCAGCCATTACAAGCCAAGTCCATAGCTTGCTATATGCAAGGACTTCTGCTTCAGCTTTACAGAAATGAGTTCACTCTCTGCAACTTGTAAATAGTTCTGTTTTTGGAGTATCCTACTTAATTCCCTCAACCCTATCCCAGTTCTCTAAAAATAAAAAAACAATGCCCCTAGACTGGTTATTGAGGAAAAGTGTGTCTGAGATTGTGTGTCTGGATGCGGGGCAATCCACAGGGGAAGAACCAAGGCAAATATGTAGCGCTTACTCCCAAAGGAGCCGCTGGATATCTGATTGCAGCAAATTGCTTTCTGCTGTCTATATAATGTGTATGATATTAAATTACTGTACATGCCAGGGACTCAAAACATCTGTCTGCACAAATCAAATCCCGGCCAGCTCTGCTTGACTTGACCTTAACATTCATGATGAAATTACATGATCTAAAGTTATAAAACTCTGCAGTATTTCAGGACTGTAAATTATCACAGACCTTTTACTAGCAATACAAGGTATATAATTTACAATGCCTTCAGTCCTCAGCCATAGCATTGACCACTATTCAGTGCATTTTCCATAATAGACTCCTCCTTGTATTAAGCATTTTTTTTATATTTTAAGCATACCTGCATCATTCCCTCCAGAGAGATTTGCCAGGTGGCCTACCCTGTGCAGTATATCCTTTCCACACAAAAAATCCTAGGCAGGCAGTGTACCCCTCACACATGGAATGGACGAAGTACATTCACTGAAAAGCCCAGCTTCGTCCCCCACCCTCTCTTGTGGCCCCCAATGCCAGTACTTTTTATGTTTTGATATTTACTGTTTCAGAAGTCTTAAGTACATCCACATTCACCATTCTCTTCACTTGTACATTGTGAGTGAAGGGTGCTCTGGTTATGGACTTCCAGGAAGTGGGTCAGTAACAAACTGCACTCACCTTATGCACTCAGTCTTTCAAGTTTAGTGATGCTGGATATTATTCAACCCAGAAGACTGACATCTTGTGGGGAAAAAGAGGTACTGCAGGGAATGAAGGTGAGCTTTTTGCCTGGGGACAATTTCAAGAAATAAAATATTTAGTCTAGAGTTAGGCTCTAGAATGTAAGCCCATTTCTATTTAACCTCCCTGGCGGTATGATTATTTTGGATTTTAGGTGCTGAAAGCGGTACAATTATTTTGCATGGAAATTTGGCGTTTTATATTGTAGGTCTGTAATTCTTAACAATAACACACTTAAATCTGTCCAAACAAGAGTCTAGTAGATATCCCGGGTAGAATAAAGTTTGAAACACAAAAACATAAATTAGAATATAATAAATAAAAATAAATAATTAAAAAAATTAAAAATAAATAGTAATAAAATAAATTTCCCCACGATTCACTATCGCTTAATTCTGCAAGTGTTCTAATTTACTATTGCTGTTTTCTAGCTGGTCTAAAGCCACTTTTGACGTAAAGAGACACTTTTTTTGGTTGCTATGGACAATCTCCAGTTTCCAGGCAGAAAGAACAGTATATATAACATAAAACTGCATGCAGGGCATGGGCCAAAGCACTGGGGACAAAAGGGATGTGAAATCATTTCATACATTACTGTAATCTGTAAGATTACAGTACTGTATGTGTTATGATTTTTACAATTTTTTGAATTTGCCGCCAGGCTCCGCCCCCGTGCGTCGCGACGCTCGCAGGGAACGGAGCCTGGCAAGGAGAGGCTTCGGAGGAGGCAGAGCCCACGGACACTGCGGGGGACATCGCAGGATCCTGGGGACAAGGTAAGTAAAGCCACACCAGGATCCTGCAATGTAATCCCGAGTGTGGCTCGGGGTTACCGCTAATGGTCCTGAATTTTAACCCCGAGCCACACTCGGGAAAACCGCCAGGGAGGCTACAAGATTCTAAAAAAGCTCCTTCTTATTATGAACAAGTATATGTATCCTTATAACAGAAAACCATGAGGCCTCTGCCAACCCCAGGACATCTATTCATTTAAAGAGTTTTATAGGGGACTCCACAGAGAAATGAAAAACTTTAAGGATGTCAGAGATCAATAGGCAAAGCACAATAGCACAGAGAGAAATCTGAATTTATCATGTATTAATCTAACTAAAATCAGATTGGTTGTCAATCAGTTTGCTATATGCAAGGACTTCTGCTTCAACTTTTCAGAAAGGAGTTTGCTGTCCTCAACCTGTACATAGTTCTCTTTTTGGAGTATCCCACTCAATACGCTCAATCCTATCCAAGTTACTCCAAAAATAAAGACAACAAAAAAGAACACCCCTAGACTGGTTTTCGGGGCAAAGTGTAACTGTGATTGTGTGCTTGGCTGTGGGGTAATCTACTGAGAAAAGAACCTGGGCACATTTCCAACTGGTCCATCAAGGGTAGTGCTAAATTTACAATTGCTACCCCAAGGCTATTGGCTGCTCCTGCCCTGCTACGGGTTCTTCAGTTGTGTAGGCACTACCAGTTATAGTATCTCTAGGCAAAACCACCGTGCTTTTTTTGTTTGTTTTTTAGTTTAGTTTTCAATAGAATGGTGAAGGCTTAGACCCTCTAAGCAAGTTTAGCTTAGTTTTTAACCGCTTCCCGACCGACTCCTGTACATATACAGCGGCAGGATGGCTCTCTTGTGCGAATCGCCATATAAATATATATGATATAAGGCAACTCCTTTAAGAGCCATAGCAGGTGTGCACTTACTGCACAGCGGGGGACACCGTTGTGTGTGACCGGCAGGAGCGATCGCCGATGGCCACTTGCGATCGCGAGCACGAGAGACAGAACGAGGATTTGTGTGTGTAAACACACAAATCCCTGTTCTGACAGGGGAGGAGAAACAGATTGTCTGTTCATACTAAGTAGGAACAACGATCTGGCTCCTCCTCTCCAGTCACATCCCCTCACGGTTAGAAACACACATAGGGAGCACACTTAACCCCTTGATCGCCCCCCTAGTGGTAACCCCTTCCCTGCCAGTGACATTTATACAGTAATCAGTGGCTATTTTTAGCTCTGATCGCTGTATAAATGTCAATGGTCCCAAAAGTGTCTGATCTGTCAGCCGCAATGTCACAGTCCCAAAAAAAAAATTGCAGATCGCTGCCATTACTAGTAAAAAAAAAAAATAATAATAATAAAAATGCCATAAATCTATCCCCTATTTTGTAGACGCGATAACATTTTTGCAAAACCAATCAATATATACTTATTGCGATTCTTTTTTCTTTTTTTAGAAGAACACATATTGGCCTAAACCGATCAAAACATTTTTTTCATTTTTTTTTTAAATTGGGATATTTATTATAGCAAAAAAGTAATAAATACTGTGTTTTTTCAAAATTGTTGCTCTTCTTTTGTTTATAGCGCAAAAAAATTAAATTGCAGAGGTGATCAAATACCACCAAAAGAAAGCTCTATTTGTGGGGAAAAAAGATGTATATTTTGTTTGGGTACAATGTCGCACGACTGAGCAACTGTCAGTTAAAGCGGCGCAGTGCCGTATCGCAGAAAATAGCAGGAAGGGGGTGAATTCTCCCGGGGCTGAAGTGGTTAAAGCTGTCTGTGCTCCCACTGAGGAGATTCACGCCTTTGTTTGTACTGCTTACCATTTTCACTCGGTAAAAAAATGAGGAAAAATCCAAAATGTTTGCGTTGTCCCCAGAACAAGAGGTAAGTGGAAATCTTCCAGTGCTGACATGTGTTTCATGGACAGCTGTCTATAAGGGGAATTCTCACTTTAGGAGATTATCTCCTCCTTTCTGTTGCCTCCCTGGGACAGCGAGTGAAAGAAAATGTCCCCAATGGTACATAGATGGCAAACAATAATCTAGCGGGTGTTTTAGCCCTTCCCTACTATCCACAAAATGTATGTAAAGCATAACTTGTAAAGCAGCAGAATGAAACTCACGAACAGGGTGAATAAATTACCTTTATTCACAGGCGGTGAAAACATACGTAAAAATAATAACAAAAACAATAATATTACATAATGTTATATTTCTCCTTGCTTTATTACAAGCATTTTCAACATGGTCACAGGGAAGATTGTCCATTACATGGACAATTCGTTGTGTGGTAGTTCTTTTAGCGCTGTGTATATGTCTTCTGACTTGAACTGCAAACTCTGTAAGATGGATAGGACCATTAAAGCAGAATTTCAATCAAGGAAAGCAAAATCAATACTGTTATATGTGCTTGGTATTTATCTTTTTGAGAAACATGATCTCCAGAATGCCCCATATGCAAATTTCAGCACTTCCGTTACCCATTTGTTACACTAGTAACCTGTAGCGCACCCCCTAAGGAGCCGCTGTTGAATTTGTTCCTATTTCCCCCGTAGAGCACACACAGCCAGGCACACCACATTTTCTGCACTCTTGTACTGACTTCAAAGAACAGTCTAGGGGTTTCTTTTGGGGTTTTTTTGGGTATGATGATACTCCAAAAAACTGTAAAACTAAACAACTTAAGGACTCCGCAACTTCTGGCTGTACTTCACAAATATGAATATCCCACAATATCTCTGTGCAGTTGGTAACCTGTACTCCTAACAGAGTTAAAAGCTACACACAGTCACTATTCTTCAGTACTGGGGTCATCTACTCTAATAGCCACAGGACCATTGGTTGCCTCCTACAGATATCCACCAGGCTCTTCCTAGTGAGAGAGATGCAGACTCACACCACCATAGGACAGCTGAACTCTTTCCCACTAATTTCCTCCTGGCTCTCTCCAGTGAGCTTCTTTAGACCCAACTTGTTCCCCGGATGCAGATTTGCAAATAGGCTTCCCAGCTTAGCCTAGCCGGGACCTTGGTATCCTCCTGAAGACTTTCTCTAGGATCCTGCACCAGGGGTCTCCTCCTGCAGCACTGGACCTAGGAACACTGCATTCTACTGCCCAGGCCTCAGACTATTAATGGGCTCTCTCCCCACCTACTGGACACACATCCCCAGGTATTAGCTAGAGTTCCATAAATATTCAGGTTGCATGTCCCATCCTTCCTCCCGCTATGATTCTAGAATCCTCTATAACACAGGGAAGTAACAGAGGAGCACCTTGTGAAACACTGAGCAGCCCTAAAGAACTAAACTGAATTTACCAAGCAGCCTACTCTACACTAGGAGTGTGCTACAAACCATTGTTACATTTGGGTCTAATGCCGCGTACACACGAGCGGACTTTACGGCAGACTTTGCTCGGCGGACTTTTCGACGGACTTTATGACGGACTTTCCGAATGAACGGACTTGCCTACACACAATCCACCAAAGTCCGTCAAACTCGTATGTGATGACGTACGACCAGACTAAAACAAGGAAGTTCATAGCCAGTAGCCAATAGCTGCCCTAGCGTGGCTTTTTGTCCGTCAAACTAGCATACAGACGAGCGGACTTTTCGACCGGACTCGAGTTCCACGGATAGATTTAAAACATGTTTCAAATCTAAGTCCATCCAACTTTTGAGAAAACAAAGTCAGCTGGAGCCTACACACGATCGAATTGTCCGACGAAATCCCGTCCGCCGGGCAAAGTCTGCCGTAAAGTCCGCTCGTGTGTATGCGGCATTAGTGTTTTGGCTCAGATGCCACAAAGACTGCAGAGCTAAATCTGGCAGTACAGGTGTCACCCTTCTGCCTCATACTGTGATGATTGGGTGGGGGCACTTGCTTTTCAAGTCCTCAATTCAGATATATTCGAACAAAAGTAATCGAGCAGATCCATCGATCACTTTTACAGTAAAGAACTGAGCCTGCTGATTAGAAAGAGAAACAAGCTAATGGCTGCTACTGTAGGTGTGAGCCCTCTTTGGACATACCAGACACCTCCAAAAGGGGAATTATAGTGTGTGTGTGTGTATGTGTGTGTATATATATATATATATATATATATATATATATATATATATATATATATATATATATATATATATATATATATATATATTGTATACTAGGGAAAATTGTTTGCCTTACCGTAATTTTTTTTCTTGGATCCTCATGTCAGTCTACCACAGGTCAGCTCTGCCCCCTCTGACCTCTTTAGAACAACCTCTTAACTAGCCTGTAAAGTTACCCCTAGTCAATGTTCTAATATCCCACCTTATGACGGAATTTGTGTGGGGAATCCCCGATTGACATAAGGCAGATCCAGGAAAGGAAAACTATGTTAAGTAGGCAAACAATTTTCCCTATTCCTGGACCTCCACTTGTCAGCCTACTACGGGATGTAACAAGCAATGCCCATCAATAAGGAAGGGAAACCACTACGAATAGGAAGGAAAGGAAAACAGAGTCTCAATGCTGCTAAAGAATTTAATGACCAACAGCCACCGCAATGACCGTAAAACCGAATGCCTCTGTGGGCGGCAGATCCACATTCACCCTATAGTGGTGAATACAAGCATCAGCTGCATTCTAGCTAGCTGCTCTGGATACCACCTCAGCTGAAACTTTGGCGTATGCCACCCATGAGGCACCATGCCTCACATTGAAAGGCAGTGGAAGGCCCAGGGATTGTTAAGCCATTTGTATCATTTTGACGATCCAGGAAGACATGACTCTTGGAGGAATAGCCAACCCTTTCTTTGGTCCCCTGGGCATCTTCTGGAAAGGACCGACTCCTAATTCATATAAAATGAGGTAGAATACTTTTGGAGGAAAGCTGGGCACTGGTCTTAGCACAATTCTGTTGTGAAGTACCAAGCAGTATGGCTCTTTGGACATAATGGCACTCAGCTCTGACACTCTCCTGGCGGAATTCATAACTGTCGAATATTGTCCTCAGAGTTAAATGGAACAAAGAGCATAAAGAAATTGGGTCCAATGGAGGAAGCAACAAAGCTTTCATGACCAAGGATAAGACCCACTTAGAGAAACAAGCCCTATCTTCACAGCTGCTTTTAGAAAGCAAACAACTAAAGGTTCGAAGGCCCACCTCTTGTTTGACATGGTTTATAAAGACGATATATATAATGACAATCAGCGCAAACACCTAAGCCCTCGCCCAAAATGCAAGCTGAACACTACAGGTAATCACAATAAAGCCTGAAACATGACATGAAACAAAATAAGTGCAGCGCAATGATGTTAAAACAATGAATAAAAAAAGTCCCCAAAGATTCAATCCAGGCAGATGAAATCTGTCAGATCAGATCTTTACATCAATGGTCAAAGGAGATGCGATCCCAGTGTAATCTATTCGCTTACCAGATGCTGTGGACCCCTGCACAGCAGAGGTCAAACTCACGTGTATCCACTCAGGGATGTTGGTATACTGGAAGCTGTCACTGGAGCCGAATCCCGAATCCTGATGTCCACGCATAGGCACGAGTCTCCACAGGAAGGACCCCCAAGCACTATAGGAATCTGGAGCGGGATATCCTCCCAAGTATCTCCCCGATGTCAGCCAATAAAAAACAGAGAGAGAAACTCTTCTAAGAGTAGTCCGTTTATTCAGCTCTTTTTTTAAAAAAGTGGTAACAACCACCAATAAGAAGGCGCTCATAGGCGCTGAACTTCAGTAACCAAGTATACAGTCGGGCTGCGGTGCACGAGCAGACCCGACATACAGGCGGAGGCAGCGGGTGACGTCCGTGATTAAGCTCCTCCCCCCGTACGCGGCGTTGCGTCCTATTGGACTTCGTCAGCGAGGGGTGGAGCCTGACGTACACCCTATGCATTTATATGGGACACTTACGGTGTCCTCACAGGGTCACAGGTACCAGGAAGCAGAAAAAGCTTCCTTAGCAACTGTGCCCTAGAGACAACGCATCTATTGGAGGACAACACCGTTGCATAGATGAATCTATGCTATAAAAAATTTTTTTTAAATAAATCGTTGTTTGGAGATACCCGAATGCTTTTAATTCTAAATTTAGCAAGCAGCCCTAAAAAGTAATGTATGGTATAAGGGCATAATTAAGCCTCTTATATATCGTCATACAAAAAAGGGGGCGGACACCATCCAATATTAAAAAAACTATAAAGAAGTCTCCCGCTGTCTCCTCTGTTTACATAAAAATTCCTTAATAAAATTTCTCTAAAATCAATGAAAAAAGAGGGCACATAACTCCTAAAATTACAGCGTATAAAATAATAATGCAGTAAAATATCACACTATATATAAAAATTACAAAATACAAACCCTATATTTATTTAACAAAGTAATACGACTATTTGTTGGAGATAAAGCAATTAAGATCAAAATCCACATTCAACCCGTTAGGGAATAAAACCTGGGTCTCATGAATCCACATGGATTCCCGCTGACTTAGCTGTCTAATGTAATTACCCCCCCGCCAGTGTGGATTAACTCTTTCTATACCCCAAAATTTTAAGTGTCTAGGATTACGGTCATGACATCTTCTAAAATGTTTGGAGACACTATGAGTAATGAGTCCTTTTTTAATGTTGTTCACATGCTCCGCGATGCGGACTCCCATAGGTCTTGAGGTCCTCCCTACGTATTGGAGCCCGCATTCGCATTCCAACATGTAAACAACCCCCACCGTGTTACACGTGATAAATTGTTTGATATTATATTGTTTATTGGTGGTAGACACTGTAAACTCTTTCTTTCTTTTCATATTCCCCTTGCATTGTTTACAGGCCGGACACCTACCACATGCGTAAAAGCCTGTAAGCAGGTTGCAAATCCTGTTTTCTTCCTTGAATGTAGGGGGATCCACAACACTGGGTGCCAAAATATTTCTTAGTGTAGTAGGTTTCCGATATACAAATTTTGGCCGGGGAGGCAGTGCTGGACCCAACACGTTATCTCTTTTAAGAATTTCCCAGTGCTTAGAAATTATTCTCTCGAACTTTTTATATTGGATGTTGTAATCGAGGATAATTTTATACTCAAAATTATCCTGGGGTGAGTTGGAGTTGATAGGTTTTTGAGCAATGAGAGAAGTGCGTTGTAAACCACCCACACTAGTCAGATCACTTCTAATCTGCTCCTCCTTATAACCCTTCTGCAAGAAGCGGTTGGCTAGAATCTCAGCTTGAGTAAAATAGTCGGAGTCAAGGGTGCAGTTTCTCCTCAACCGGATAAACTGTCCTCTGGGGATATTGTACAGCCAGGAATGGTGGTGACAACTGTCCAGTGGTATAAATCCATTCCTGTCCGTGGGTTTAAAAAAGTTTTTCGTGGCATACTTGTCCCCCTGCTTAAATATTTCGAGATCTAGAAAGGAAATACACATGGGATCCGCATTCCAGGACAGGTGGATCCCCTTATTGTTACCGTTAAGTTTGGACATGAACATTTGCAGGCTTTATTGTGATTACCTGTAGTGTTCAGCTTGCATTTTGGGCGAGGGCTTAGGTGTTTGCGCTGATTGTCATTATATATATCATTTCTGTTTAATCACGCTACCTTCAGCAGCATCCATGGAAGTTTTTTCCTTTTTAGAACATAGAGAGGTTAAGCTAAATGAAGTGTTTTCCAACTCTCAGCCCTCTAATGATTCTGATGATATATCCACTTGTTTTAGAAAACTAGGCTACGTATATGAAAAAAAGATAAAAGCCTGGTGGGATATTGCCACATTTGAGCAATACACCAAAGCCAATCTGGTCCCCAGGCGTTTAAGGTGGGATCTTCCCCCTAATGATGGCCTGGTTGATGAAGAGTCAGTTCGGGAGTGGTTCAGTTTTTTTGATAAAAAAGGTCATGAACTCATTGAATTTCTGCTTGAAAGGAAACGGAGAAAAATGACCATGTTGAACAATCAAATTGGGGACCTTAAAAAGAAAATGGAACCACTCCAGAACACAACAGACTTTACCAGGCTTTCGGGAGAGCTTAAGAACAAAATGATGAAGTGGGATAGAGAGATACAGGATAAAAAAAAGAGTAAATACAATAGGGACTCGGGAGATTACATGAAAGGAGAAGTTTTTAAGTGGCAATCAAAATTACCTGCCCAAGATACAGGGACTGATAATAATATACCGGTTCAGACCCAACCTAGACCTACTCCACACACTCCCAGCGCCCAACCCAGACCTTCCAACTCACAGGGAGCAGTCCCAAAGAGATATCCCTATCCCCAAAACAGAGGGAGAGGACAGTCAAACAGAGGGAATTCATATAGGGGAAATCAAGGACCTTATCCTATGCCTTACAACCAAGCATATAGGGATAACAGTCGGGGTCCCCCCCGACCACCTAGAGGGAGACATACCAGTAACGCATCCAATAGAGGTCAATACCCTCATAATTATCCCAATCAATATAGTGGTCACTCCCAATATGAAAGAACTCCGGTTCCTACACAGAACCGATTCTCTCCATTGCGGTATGATAACTACCAACAGGAAGAGGGTTTTTTAGGGAACCCCCAATCCCATTGGCCAATACCATGGGAGGGCACCCCGGGTGGAAACAATGGGGGAGGAAAAAGAAGGGAAAGAGAGGGCGAAGAGCCGGAAGAAAATTACAAAAGAAAAAAATCACACTAGGGACAGGGATCTATAATATCAGTGGTACGGTTCTGTCAGAGGATGAACTGAAGGTTTTAGATAAAGGTCTCAAGTTTGCCCCTGTAAAAAATTTTAATAAATTCCAGACATATATCAGCCTCCAAAAGTTCATTAGGACCCTTAATATTAAAAGATATTTTTTATCTAAACCAGGGGAGAAGTCTAGTCAGATAGGTAACACTGCCCCTACAGGTGGCCATTCAGGCCTGGCCAACAAATCTATCTTCAATCCACCTAAAAATGACCATCGTCACATTGAAGTATTTAAGAATATGGTTAGCAGTGATCTGCAGGAGATGAAGGTCAAAAGGATAGGTGACCCTGCGTACCTTAAAAAAGGTATCAGCACATTGGAAAAAAACAAAGACGTTGTCATCCGCCCCGCGGATAAAGGGGGCGGGGTTGTGGTCATGAGTAAATCATATTACAAATTGGAAATGGAGCGACTTTTATCTGACAACAAAACTTATAAATTATTAAATAATGATCCAGTGTTTAAATTCAAGGAAGAACTAAACCAGCTTGTCACATTAGGCAAAGCACAGGGAGTATTGAATAAGAAAGAGGCCTCTTATCTTAACCCCAGTGCGTGTAGAAGACCCATAATCTATTTTTTGCCCAAAATCCATAAGGATGCCAGTTCCCCCCCAGGCCGTCCTATCGTTAACGGTATTGACTCGGTTACTGCTCGCCTGGGTCAATATATAGATTATTTTTTAAAACCCCTAGTGTCTAATACTAAAGCATATCTGAAAGACACTAAACACATTATTCAAATTCTGGATAATGTTACATGTAAAGAAAATAGTCTTTTAGTTACTGCTGACGTAAGCTCTCTCTACACCATTATAGGCCATAGAGATGCTCTTGCGTCTGTACAATGGGCTCTTAATGGATCTAGTCTCCCCCTCCCTGTAAAAGATTTTATAGTGAGGGCGCTGGATTTCTGCCTATCCAGAAATTATTTCTGGTACGGTGGAAGATTTTTTCTCCAAACGCTTGGAGTCGCAATGGGGGCCAGGTTTGCGCCCAGCGTTGCCAATATCTTCATGGCTCTATGGGAGGAGGAGGTGGTCTTTGGCAGTAGACCGGCTCAGCTGGTCTGCTACCAAAGATACATCGACGATCTGATTATGATATGGGAGGGAGACCTCATAAGCTTGCAAATGTTCATGTCCAAACTTAACGGTAACAATAAGGGGATCCACCTGTCCTGGAATGCGGATCCCATGTGTATTTCCTTTCTAGATCTCGAAATATTTAAGCAGGGGGACAAGTATGCCACGAAAAACTTTTTTAAACCCACGGACAGGAATGGATTTATACCACTGGACAGTTGTCACCACCATTCCTGGCTGTACAATATCCCCAGAGGACAGTTTATCCGGTTGAGGAGAAACTGCACCCTTGACTCCGACTATTTTACTCAAGCTGAGATTCTAGCCAACCGCTTCTTGCAGAAGGGTTATAAGGAGGAGCAGATTAGAAGTGATCTGACTAGTGTGGGTGGTTTACAACGCACTTCTCTCATTGCTCAAAAACCTATCAACTCCAACTCACCCCAGGATAATTTTGAGTATAAAATTATCCTCGATTACAACATCCAATATAAAAAGTTCGAGAGAATAATTTCTAAGCACTGGGAAATTCTTAAAAGAGATAACGTGTTGGGTCCAGCACTGCCTCCCCGGCCAAAATTTGTATATCGGAAACCTACTACACTAAGAAATATTTTGGCACCCAGTGTTGTGGATCCCCCTACATTCAAGGAAGAAAACAGGATTTGCAACCTGCTTACAGGCTTTTACGCATGTGGTAGGTGTCCGGCCTGTAAACAATGCAAGGGGAATATGAAAAGAAAGAAAGAGTTTACAGTGTCTACCACCAATAAACAATATAATATCAAACAATTTATCACGTGTAACACGGTGGGGGTTGTTTACATGTTGGAATGCGAATGCGGGCTCCAATACGTAGGGAGGACCTCAAGACCTATGGGAGTCCGCATCGCGGAGCATGTGAACAACATTAAAAAAGGACTCATTACTCATAGTGTCTCCAAACATTTTAGAAGATGTCATGACCGTAATCCTAGACACTTAAAATTTTGGGGTATAGAAAGAGTTAATCCACACTGGCGGGGGGGTAATTACATTAGACAGCTAAGTCAGCGGGAATCCATGTGGATTCATGAGACCCAGGTTTTATTCCCTAACGGGTTGAATGTGGATTTTGATCTTAATTGCTTTATCTCCAACAAATAGTCGTATTACTTTGTTAAATAAATATAGGGTTTGTATTTTGTAATTTTTATATATAGTGTGATATTTTACTGCATTATTATTTTATACGCTGTAATTTTAGGAGTTATGTGCCCTCTTTTTTCATTGATTTTAGAGAAATTTTATTAAGGAATTTTTATGTAAACAGAGGAGACAGCGGGAGACTTCTTTATAGTTTTTTTAATATTGGATGGTGTCCGCCCCCTTTTTTGTATGACGATATATAAGAGGCTTAATTATGCCCTTATACCATACATTACTTTTTAGGGCTGCTTGCTAAATTTAGAATTAAAAGCATTCGGGTATCTCCAAACAACGATTTATTTAAAAAAAATTTTTTATAGCATAGATTCATCTATGCAACGGTGTTGTCCTCCAATAGATGCGTTGTCTCTAGGGCACAGTTGCTAAGGAAGCTTTTTCTGCTTCCTGGTACCTGTGACCCTGTGAGGACACCGTAAGTGTCCCATATAAATGCATAGGGTGTACGTCAGGCTCCACCCCTCGCTGACGAAGTCCAATAGGACGCAACGCCGCGTACGGGGGGAGGAGCTTAATCACGGACGTCACCCGCTGCCTCCGCCTGTATGTCGGGTCTGCTCGTGCACCGCAGCCCGACTGTATACTTGGTTACTGAAGTTCAGCGCCTATGAGCGCCTTCTTATTGGTGGTTGTTACCACTTTTTTAAAAAAAGAGCTGAATAAACGGACTACTCTTAGAAGAGTTTCTCTCTCTGTTTTTTATTGGCTGACATCGGGGAGATACTTGGGAGGATATCCCGCTCCAGATTCCTATAGTGCTTGGGGGTCCTTCCTGTGGAGACTCGTGCCTATGCGTGGACATCAGGATTCGGGATTCGGCTCCAGTGACAGCTTCCAGTATACCAACATCCCTGAGTGGATACACGTGAGTTTGACCTCTGCTGTGCAGGGGTCCACAGCATCTGGTAAGCGAATAGATTACACTGGGATCGCATCTCCTTTGACCATTGATGTAAAGATCTGATCTGACAGATTTCATCTGCCTGGATTGAATCTTTGGGGACTTTTTTTATTCATTGTTTTAACATCATTGCGCTGCATTTATAAAGACGATACTTGGACTAAAGTGTTGTAAGCTAAGCCGCATTCTAGCCAGGGACGTGCAGTCAGGGGAGGCAGAGCATGAACATAAAAAAAGGAAAAAAAAAAGATCGAGCTTTGAGGGTCATAGCTCGGCAACCTGGGGTCACAGAAACGCCAAATTTGGGGGGTAGGTAGCTGAAGTCCTACCCCAAAATTTGGGGCTCATAGGACCTATGGTTCCGGAGATAGGGGGCTCCTTGTGCAGCCTGTCAGAAGCTACATACAGGGTGGCCAATTTAAATACAAGCTGGAACACTCTGCAGCAGACTGAGAGGATGAGCTCACAGTGCCTCTCACGTCTTGTCAGAGGCACTGAGCTCAATGGACAGCTTGGAACCTTGGACCAATGGTAAAGTATCATTGGAATAACGTGTCCAATAAAAATGCTGCAGTGGAGGCTGTCCTCTCACTGCAGTGTCATAGAAGGGGGCATGTGTCTAAAAGACACATACCCATAAACCCATGTGTTTTCCATGTAGTTAAGAGGGCTGGGCTGCAAGGGAGTATAAGAGGAAGTTAAGAGGGAGAATGGGAATCAGCTGCTGCTGAAAAGGCACTGTTTTAATCAAGCTAAATCATATAGTATTATGCTATATATTATAACATAATAATTTATTATTTATCTATTTACTGCAAAATTACTTGTTTGAAGTTATAACTTCAAACTTCAGTAATTTGTCCGTTAAGCTACTTGCTTGAGTATAGATTTTGAAAATATAGTAAATGATATATATATATATATATATATATATATATATATATATATATATAACTTATGGTAATTAACCCCTTGCCACCCAGGCCAATTCTGACACTTCTCTCCTACATGTAAAAATCATAATTTTTTTGCTAGAAAATTACTCAGAACCCCCAAACATCATTATATATATTGTTTTAGCAGACACCCTAGGGAATAAAATGGTGGTCATTGCAACGGTATTTGTTCAGCAATTTTTCAAATGTATTTTTTTTTGGAAAGAAACTCTTATTTATTTTTGTATACTATGAAAGATGATGTTACACCGAGTAGATAGATACCTAATATGTCACGCTTTAAAATTTCGCACACTTGTGGAATGGCGCCAAACTTCAGTACTTAAAAATCTCCATAGGTGACACTTTATACATGTAACCTGTAAAATTTATTAGAGCAAGAGCAATAATTCTAGCAGTAGACCTCCTCTTTAACTCTTTAACTTTAACGTTCACGGCGTATGTAACCTGTGTGCACCTGGCTCTGATACTAGCCGGTGCCTCACCAGCCACTGACCTCACCGTACGTCCCTGATTCTAGCCCCCTTTAGAGGAACTCCAAAATATTGGAAACTGTATGCGACATTGAGATACAGTTCTTCTCTGCTGAGATACACCTGAAAGTTTCTCAAACCCGACGGTAGGTCTAGTTGGTAGACTTCTTTTGGGCCTGCAACAAGGTGCCCACAATGCCCTCCAACAAATTCAAGTGGCAAAGAAATCTCCTTTCAACTTCCATGCCATTAATTTCATTCTGTTGGGGTTCCGATAAAACACACTGTTCTGAACCAGGAGATCCTGACAAGAAAGGCAGTGGGATTGGCTGACCAACCTTCATCCTCCAAGCCAAAGTAAACCATGGCCTTCTGGGCCAAAAGGGAAGGATCACTATAGCACAAACTCTCTTGCATTAAATCTTGAGTAGTACCTTTATAAATAATGGAGTCATAGTAAACATATAAACCAGATGGAAATTCCATGGCTTGGACCAGGCATCCTGGCCCAGGGCTTGCAGACCCCAGTATTGGGAGAATTAGAGAGGAAGTTGAAAGTTCATTTCCAACACCATCAGCTCAATTGCTGGAGTTCCCAATGTCTCGAAGATTGGGTTGAGAGCCCACTCATTGTGATCTATGAACTTCCTGCTAGGATGTTCTTTGACCCTGGAAGATAGAGGAGTGGGAGACTCCTGGTACCCCCCTGGCAAACCACGTAAGCTACTGCTGTCCAGTTGTCTGACAGATTCTTCGCCGCTTGACCGCGCAGTAGAGGCTGGAATGCTTGAACTTGAATAGCGCATTGAACGGCTTCCAGTTCTAACATGTATGAAAACCCGAGGAAGCGGTGAAGATAAACATCTGCCAGGTCAATGGAGGCCATCCAATCTCCCACTTTCACTATAGAAATGATAGTTTTAATGATTCCATTTTGAAAGGGGGGATCCTCATGAAGGAGTTAAGGTAGTTTAGATCCAAAACGGGTCTGTGGATTTTGAGACCAGAAACAGAGGGGAATAAACCCCTTCTCCCTGCTTCCATCTCAGAACTGACAGAATGGCTTGAGCCACTAACAATTCCTTTATGTATGTTCGCAAGCACTGTAATTTTACTGGACACACTGGAATACGGGTTTCTAAAAAACAGGCTTCAGGGGGTTTTCTCGCAAACTCTAAAAATGGTACCCTCTTGGGAAAATTCCAGAACCCAGGCATCATTGACTTCTTCCACCCAAGCCTCTCTGAAAAGAGCTAGCCTTGCTCCCACTTGAGAGGACTGGGCGGAGACACCCCCATAAGGAGTGGAGATGAACCATCGTCTTCACCTACTTCTCCCGAAGACCAGGACTCCAAATCCACTACCTAAACTCTTAGGTCTGTCGCAATAGAAGTCAAAGCTATGGATGCCTGCAAGCTGCTCCCATCACAGAATAAACTCTGATCTATGGTCCTTGGGGACCTTAAACGATACTGAATCTTCCAGTGGAAGAGTAATCTGACGGGCCAGCCTTTGTAAGGAGGCGTCCACCTTAGGTATAGAGTCCCACAAGTCGGTAACCTTTTCCCGAAAAAGATATACTGTAATTTAGATGTTCTTTTATGAACATTTAATTTCTTATCAGGCCTTGCCCATTTATCTTCAAACAATTCTTGAACCTCGTAAATGAGAGGAAAGGACAGGATGGATTTTTTTGGATCTGGATAGTATTTGCACTGCTTCATAGGTGGAGAGCTTTCATCTTCATAGCCTCCTTTACTACCTCCACTAAAGAGGGAACTAAAGAAAAGTAAAAAAATGAGATTCCTGGCTCAAAGGACACACACTGAGTTCAACCGGACCAACCCCGGCCAAAGCTCCAGGTTCTGAGTCAACTGAGGAGGACAAGACCACATACTGCTTCCTGGATGCTTTTTTGACGCGCTCCATATCCTCTTCTTCACAGCGCTTCTATTGTAAGACTTAACCTGCCACACGGTGCAGCACTATTGTGTGCCAACTCTTTGAGGCAAGATGCACATACTAATTTGCCAGACAACGCCTGAGCCGCACAGGCCCAACAAGCCGAATCTTCATCCTGAGCTGGCGAAGAGGCCCTGGAAGGGAAATATGATCTTCTATGCTTGTGTACTGATTTTATACTGCCATTAACAAATCCTTGCACCTAAGGAACCCACTTCAAGGGAGATTTACAGGCCATACGAGGTGTCTTCTGACCCAGGAGAGGCTGAATCTGGGTAGGAACATAATGCTAAAAGGTAAAAGCAAAAAATTCCTTAAAGCTTTGTTTTTTTTTTCAAAAATCAGGTGTCCGGGACGAAAAAAAAACAAGTGTGGCTGTGACCCTCAGTCAGTTAAGAGGTTGTCCTAGAGGGGTCAGAGGGGACAGAGCTGACCCGTGGTAGTCTGACATGAGAAGGTCCTGGAAGCATATGTTAAAAAAACTTGTAATGAAGAAGTTAATTTGCATTTCTGTTTTTATATAATTGTTCATGTGGTCAAGGAATTAACTTACTGTGTAATCTGAGTCTGTGCTTGCACCTTGATCCTGTAAATTCAATAATATGAAATGTAACTGTAATATAATTGGTGAAATGCATAACTAGCAATAGAGAAAAACTAAAAAGCTAAGTCCAAGAAGCAAAGACAGGCTTTAATCATTTACCTTCCCTAAGTTTAGAGAAACATTTTTTTTTAATCTGCACAAGGGACAAAACTTACATTTAAGAAGTGTCTCTTGTGCTGATGTTGGCTGTCCTAGTTAAAAATCTTTTGTTCCCTGACCCCAAACCCTACAGGCAGTGCTTTGGGAGTTTACAGCTGTCGTAGACACTTGTCAAATGTGCAGACTATGCCCACCCTTTCTCCATTTATAGGAGCTGTAATATAGCTTCCATGAATGAAAAGTGCTCTATGAATGGGGAGGTGGAGCTTTCATTAATTCGCCCATTCTCCATTCATAAAGTGCTTTTCATTCTTGGAAGCTATATTACAGCTCCTATGAATGGAGAAAGGTGGGCATAGTCGGCACATTTGACAAGTGTCTACGACATAGCAGTCACTCTTGATGAGTGCCTATGACCCAACTGCTGTATTAAACATGGAAACACCATGAGATTAGCAAACGTGGAGGGCAAAGGGGACGGTGGATTTCAAGTACAACAGCTGGCACAAGCACAAGGGACCCTTTTTTTATTTTATTTAATTTTTTTAAATAAGCACAAGAGAGAGAACTTACATTAAATGAAAACTAAACTCCTTTCCCCACTTATACAAGAGAGCACATCTTACAAAAATAAAATGTGCTTGTAGATTACTGTGAATATATATACCTATGGTGTGCATTTGTAAAGATGCTTAAAGTCCATTTCCATTTTTGTAGTTATATGCTTGCTATGTGTTTCCATTCGCACAGCATACCTAAAAATATATTTTTAAAATATTTCTTACCTTTCTAGGTGTTTCTTTGGAGCAGGTTTATATTGGACTGCAAGCTATTCTGAACAATTGCAATTAGAAAGTGCAATTAGAGGGATAAACTGAGGGAAAGTCCATTAACATACAAAGTATCACCTAAGCTGTAAAGTAGTAAAGTCTCCTGACCTACTCTGCACCATATAAAGCATTGTGAAGTCACATACATCTAGGTTTCTTGCATGCTATTCCAATTTGCTCCATTTAAGAGATTTTGCCTGATTTTTGTCAGCATAACGTCACTGGCACATGCACATTTTTGTTACCCATTGAGGGCACGCTCATTGTGCCGTTACTCTATTCATAGAGGTACCGTGCCTTCATCGTAGCACTCCAGGGCATTGCATAGCGATCCTTCAAGAGTTCAGACACATTACTATTAATAAATGTAGCACTACCCCCAGCACTGCAACAAGCATTTTTCACACTTTCTCCAGACTCAAAGAACAGTCTTTGTACTATTTTCCAAGGGACTGGGAGATACTATTCCTTAAAGGGGCTTTTGCATCTTCTATAATCAAAGACTGTCAAAAACCAAGCTCAAAGTGTTGTAGGCTACATTCCAGGGTATATACAACTCCCCTGTAGACACACCGATCCCAGTCCTACTGCCTGCAGGAAATACCAGCCCATCTGGCTGCTCTTTCATCAGTACACCCAGCTGTACCTTTACCAGCCTACCTGGCTGCTCCCAGGGCAAGAGAAAGAAAGATTAAGAACAATGCTGTCTTCCAGACAGGCCTGCTACATGTAGAAGTCTTTCCCCTTTGAGTTCATCAGCACAGTCAGGGATTTGACACACTGTCCTCCTTGCTCCCACTGCTTCTTAGGCAAGATTCCTACCAACCTGCAATACTGTTAGGATACTCCTAAGCCAGCCCGAGGTAGAGCCTCCCCCCAGACCAGGGGTTCTCGTCAAGAGCCACCAACAGTCTCCACAGCACTCAACCTTCCACACGATTCCCTTGTCAGCATGACTCATCCACATTTAAGGGCTGGCTCAGCCATCATGCCAGGCCCACTGCCTGGGGATTGGCTAAGCTCCCCTAAGTATGCAGATCAACCCTCCTGGCCTCCGCCCCCAAGGTTCTAGAAATTTCTCCATACTTCCAGAACCAGAGGGAGGCACCAGAGACCTACCTGTATGAGTCATCCAGCCTGACCTGTAGTAATCCCATGACCCATGAAGCATACTGCTATACGGATTAGGACGTCGCAAATATGGCACCGGAATCGGCCAGAAGACGGGAACAAGAAGTCAAGCAGAAGAATGCATTAAGAAATGTGCTATGGGGATAGCTAGTACTGAGGTACATGGAGAAATAGTAGCCTTATGATTTCTGGGGATTTGTGCATCGGGGTTTACTACCGCTTCAAGCTGTCTAACCCTTTGTTAGAGCAGATAGTGTTAGAATCTAGTTTGCATTGTGCTGGCAGATCCCTTTATCAGTTGTAAAGTTAAACATGGTAAACATAATTCCACAGCCCTCTCCTTATCATTACATAAAAGGAGATGGCTAGGTAAGATTTTAAGCAAGTAAAAACATAAGCAGTAATTTTTCAAAATTTTTAAAGTTATGCTTTGTGAATGTACACATATAATAAACACAAATTTGGCTGCAAAAGTGGAAATGCGATGTAAGCTTTTTCATATCTTGTTCACACCTTATCTAAATTACAAGCTTTTTCACACTTGCAGCAGCAGAACGCTTTTCACAGTCTAAAAAAAGCAGATGTTAGATAAGTGTAAAAATTGTTTTATTAGTAGATTTGATGGTAGATGGCTGGGAAGTGATATGCCACCTTCTCACCGCCTTTTTTAACTTTATTCCGCACCACCGCGCTGTAGCCATGTGCATTGCATTCAGTTGCAGGGTGGTTGCGGTGCTCCTCATTCACTTGAATGGAATGTACTTGACAATGGTACTGCTGGCTAAACGTGACACGTGGTACAACCACCTTCAGCTACTGTGTTGAGCTAAAGCAGAATTCCACTTGTTTTTATGTTTATTAAAGTCGTCCGCTACAAAAAGTGTAGCTGCTGACTTTAAATAAACAGACACTCACCTGTGCCACGGTCCAGCGTTGCGGCCGCCCGAAGCCTCGGTTCTCTCTCTCGGGGCCGGCCCTACCATGGGACCCGGTGGGACCATCGGTTCCGAGCAGCACTTTCAGGTGAGCGGCAAATTGCCGCCTGCCAGCCCGAACGTTCTGCCCGCTCCGCTGCTTATCCCACTGTGAGGCAGCCAAGCGCTGAGGTGACAGGAGTGTGCGAGCATAACTCTGGCTGCCCAGGGGGGAGCAGTCAGCAGTTGGGTGGGTCAGAGGCGCTGAGTAAGCGGTTGGGCCAGTCGGGCTTGCTGGCCAATCAGCGGGCCGGTGGGTGTGGAAGCAGATAGATGACATCTCTCACCACCCACCCTGTATCACTGCAGTTCCACCCTCACTGTGCAGCCGCGGGCAGCAGAGAGATTACATCATCTCTCTGCTGCCTGCCTTCACTCTGGGACACAGCAAGTGACAATCTGCAATGCATGGCAGGTGATTTCGTTGCAAGGGAAAATCCGCAACGTGTGGCAGGTGACTTTGTGGCAAGTTACAATCCGCTACGTGTGGCAGGTGACGTGGCAAGTGACAATCCACAATGTGTGCCAGGTGACGCCTGCCAAGTACTGTTTAGCTGCACTCTGCCATCTGTAGTCTGGAGTAGCCATAGTCCTATCCTCAGTGGGTCCCTTTTCAAACATAGGCAGTACGCATCAAGTAATAATCAATAATATTATTTATGACAGATATTCATATTTATAATACATGTATTTATATGCTAACTTACCATTGCAGTGTTTTCATAAATGGGCACCTGGATAGATGTATCAACTGAAAGCCCTGCAAGTTCAATAGAAAATGGTATAAAATGTAAGAATTTTGTATTGTTTAATGGACCTAGACTCGGGCAACCTTTTATAGCAGAAATTAATAATAAAATTTGTGACAACCAATAAAGTGGGACTTTCCGGCTTATGTCACTTCCGGTCTACGAAATGCAGGTGGAGCGCAAACCAGCATTCCTCATTTCTTCACTTACTGTGTAAGTGGAATTTTTAATATTTTTGAATAAAAACTTGAATTACTACACTATGAGGATATCTTTCATGTCTCCCCCTTGCCAATGAGGCCACTTAAGGACCGTTTAAAGACAGAGGAATATTTTGTTATGATGTGTTGATCCATTACTGCCCAAAATTACCCAGGATATCGAAGGAGGAGTAACTATACATTTCAATAGGGGACACACTTACCAGAATTATTTGACCTCTTTTCGCAAAGAAGGTCAAAAAACATCTCAGGTAAGTGCGGAGTGTTGTCACTTGGGAGCACAGATTTGTGGAGTCTTCTGATCACTGAATCACTATTTTGGTATTGCAACACAGCAAACACTTTATTAGGCCTGATTCACACCTATGCATTTTTAGTGATTTTTGCAGATTTGCACTACAATCTATTTAACATGGTTTCCTATGGAACACGTTCTGTAGTGCAAATCTGCAAAATGCAAAAAGCACTAAAAATGCATAGATGTGAATCAGACATAAAAGGGCTTAAAAGTTCATACAAGAAGATCTTTATTGTGATTCACACAAAGCACATTTTTTGGATCAACTCACATTACTTTATTGGTTGTCACAAATTGTATTATTGATAGTGTATTTCATTTTGGTTTCCAGTTTAGCACTTTATATATAGATTTGTTTTATTCAGAGTGGTTTTGAGGTGTGCGGTTTGTCTTTGAATTTTGTTACTACTATCCAGCTTTGTAGCTGTAAGACTCGAAGCTCTTCTCAATGGTGGTTTGCGCAGGTATTTATTATTATTTTGTATAACCTTATAGCAGACCTTGCAGTACAAAGCATGGTCTGTATATACTTTCCGGCCCCCCTCCTCTTGTAAAAATCACCTGCTGTTCGTTTGTGTTAGGACTACAAATCTTCTCCCTCTTGCCTCACCCTTAAAACAAGGGTCTTGTAGTCCACAGAGATAACAAAGTGCACCAGACACAAGACAACACTGGATTTCTGACATGACGAACAGGTATTTTTTTTAACTGTCGAACAGATTTGCCAAAGTGCTTTCAATGGTATGTTTACCAGACCAAAAGGGAGTCTAACATATATGAGAAATTCATTGTTAGAGTTTATATACACTTTAAATGTAATTTGTGTACAAGCAATGATTACCATTGTTCCGGTTCCTTGTTTTATAGGTATAGTATACCAGGAAACCTGCAGCAATTAACACGAAAAAAACAACCAAAACTGTCCCAACAATGGATCCGATGCTACATCCAGCTGGCTTATTAACGTTACTGCTATCAGGAGACACATCTACAGAAAAAGGGAGAAAAAGTTTGAAGTATATAATTGTGTTACATACAATACCTCTAAAATTAAAACTAAAGTGAACTGGAGGCAACTGGCAGATGATTAACAGTCACACTTGTTCTATTTGTCACTTTAAGTTCTTGATGTTTGGTCTATATTGCCAAACGGCTACCAGAGTTTAGATTTCTGTCACCATTGTATGCTTATGTAAGACTCTGGGCCTATTTCTGCAACTATCTCTGCTCTGTACTACTCAGAGGACGCCTTGCTAAAGCTGGGCATAAACCAGTAGAATTTTGTCCAAAATGTTTCATTTTTAAAACATAGTTAGTCAGGTTGAAAAAAGACACAAGTCCATCTAGTTCAACCAAAAAAAAAATACAATCCCATATACACAAACCTATACCCACAGTTGATCCAGAGGAAGGCAAAAAAACAGCAAAGCACTCTCCAATTTGCTACTGCAGAGGAAAAAATTCCTTCCTGATCCCCCGAGAGGCAATCGGATTTTCCCTGGATCAACTTTACCTATTAATGTTAGTACCCAGTTATATTCTGTACATTTAGGAAAGGATCCAGGCCTTTCTTAAAGCAATCTACTGAGCTTGCAAGAACCACCACTGGAGGGAGTCCATTCCACATTTTCACAGCTCTTACTGTGAAGAAACCTTTCTGTATTTGGAGATTAAATCTTTTTTCCTCTAGACGTAAAGAGTGCCTCCTTATTCCTCTAATCTTACCTCATAGCTGAGCTCCTCCATGCCTCTTATCAGTTTGGTTGCTCCTCTCTGCACTTTCTCCAATTCCCCGATATCCTTTTTGAGAACCGGTGCACAAAACTGATCTGCACATTTGTTAGAATTGCATTCTTAAGAGAAAAATGCTATGTTGAATGTCGATTTGACCCCACTAACCATTAGAAAATCTAACTGTTAATGTGGTTTCTATCTGGCTAAAAATCATGCATATTTTAATGAAACCTATTTCATATATCTATGATTCCATTTGTATTACAGGTGTGGACAACATTTAAGAAACATTATAAAATGTAACATCAACGCTTCCTTTAAGGAAGCAGGGATGAGTATACAAAATCACAAAAAAAGGAGAAAGAGATCTGCATCATGTTACGTGGCTTAAGATTGGGAATGTGTACTTGAGTAACATCTAATAGAGGAAACCTGCAGACGAGAGAGTCAAATAAAACAAAGAGCAGAGCAGAAGGTATTTAGGGCTCAAGTTCTCTTAAGATCCAAAAAATGGCCAGCAAACCCCCCAACTTTGTGTTCATAAGGGGTTTAGAGCAGTGGTTCTCAACCTCAGTCCTCAAGTACCCCCAACAGGCCATGCTTTGGGAACTTCCCTTAGATAAAATAGCTCTTATCAATACCATGTCATTAATATTGATTTAAAGCAGCTGTGCAAAGTAAAGGAAAACCTGGCCCATTGGGGGTACTTGAACACCACTGGTTTAGGGTACAAAGAGATAGGAGAACTCACTCCTAGATCAGAAGAGAAAGAAAGAGAAGAAAGAAAGTTGGAAAAAGCAAAACTAAAAAATCTGAAAGAGTGGGGTAGAAAAAAAAGTTAAAAAAAAGGGCAGATGTGGTATAATGGAGAAAGGGGTGTAGCACCATCTGCCCTCTCCATAACTAAATCCAGAAACTCCACAACTGTGGTGCAGCATGTAAATATCAAAAGAAAAGATCCAAGTGGACTGCAAGAACCCTGCTAGGGTTCAGATATCATCTGGCAAGAGAGCATGATACAACAGAGAGCCTTAAAGACTATCCAAGATGCCCAAGTGTGGGAGAATTTAGAATTATTATCTTGAGAGGTGTGGATCATCTCCGCTATACAAGTAATGCCTTGAAGACATTTCCTCATAGAAGGACAGATTGACTTCCAGCGAACTGGAATGCAAAGCCTAGCAGCGTTAAACTAGACACAATTTTAAGGGTTTTCAAATTAAATTAGTTAACTCAACGTCGACAAGAAAGAACAATCTGATAAATTATTTTTTTATGAATGTTTGGAAAAAAAAGCTAACTGTGTATGGCCAGCTTAACTTTATTATTGCCCAAATCCAGATATTTTCTCCTGTGTTCTTGGCTCTGTTTGGCACCTAGCTTTTGGTAACTCTTCATATGCCCTGGCAATGTTCCATTCCTGACCCATATATCTGTGTTCCATTGACATCCTGGCCTCTGAATTTAAGGACTAGCCAAACCTGATTATGAATCCTGTTTTGGCCTTGTGAAACCTAACTATGACTCCTGCTTATATCACCTTTTTATTTTGACATATCTAGGAACAGGTCCTGGTTAGTCCTTCTGGCATTGTGTTTGCCTATTTGGTATCAAGAAAGACACCTTACTAAAACCACTTAAACCAGCCTTATTAACATTACTTAAACCAGCACTTAAAGGTGAACTTAAAGAGTAACTGCAGTTCCTCACATCATTTGTAATAAAAACATCTTTTCCATTCTGAAGCTTCCCTCCAACCACTTTGCATATTATTTTATATATACTGTGATTCTGTACTTGTCAAATATGCTGCAGAAATCTCCCTCCACTAAGTCTGTGTAAATCCAGGAAGTGAACAGTTAGAATGGATGCAGCCAGAGGCACACCTCCAGCTCTGCAGCCCTGCAGCTTTCATTGGCCCTCTTATGACTAATCCCCCCTCCCTTCCTAGCAAACTCGAGAGTGAGAGAGAGAGAGAGAGCTGTGCAAGATGTCATAAGCCTAGGCTTTTTACCAGACAAGAAACAGGAAGTGGGCTGTATAAGGTATTTACTGGCAGAAAAAAAATGTTTAACTATCCAAAGTTAAAACAACAAGGGCAGAAGATTTAATAGATGGAACGTTGAAAACAAGACTGAAGGTCCTCTTTAACATGCTAATTAAAAACAACATATAATACAGTACTGCATTAAAAAATATAGTTATAAAAAATACACATGAACAAGTGTAAATTATAGGATGTTCATGACCTTTAACCTATCCTTAACTTTTAACCTTGCCTTAGGAGACCGAATGTTCTGCCTAAGGGAAGTCAAGTTTTCATTATCTAAAAAGTGTCTAAAGTATTGACTTTCAATTTGAACCCTAAATCCCTGTAGAATCCTTTGGATTCTAGGTCTAGGCTGTACACAGTGCCCCCAACATCTCTTTAAAGTGAGATTAAGATCTGCCCTCTCTAAGCCACCCACCCATTTATTTATTTGTCAAACAGCATAGGTTTTACTGGCCACCGAGGCTCTACTATTTGATAACTTTATGGCATGAGATGAGACTTAATGTGGGAGGGGATGGGGCTTAATATTGACTGGAAGAGAAGTAATAGTGCTGTTTTCTAATATGAAGAAGGTACTTGTCGGCACAGAGATTAAGACCATCCCCCTTCCAAGACTAAACCATGCTCCCATTCATTTAGCCATAAAATGACAGAGGTTCTACTACCCACTGAGCCTCTACCAATTTGATAACTTAATGACAGGGGGTGGGACATAATGTAAGAGGGGATGGAGATTAATCTTGACTAGGAGAGAAGCCATATTACCGTCTACCAATAAGAAGGATTTGCAAAGGTACTTGAAGACACAGTGATTTAGACTTGCCTCCTCCTGGGGCTAAGCCATGGTTCTATTCATTTACCTTCAAACCGCAGATGTTCTACTGCCCACTGAGGGTCTACCATTTGATACCTTAATGACAGTGGATGAAACTTAATGTGGTAGGGGATAGAGCTCATAGTGGAGTTACAGGCTATACCTAACTAATCTTAAAAATGCTCGCTCCCTCTTCTTAACTCCTATACTGCCTAACCTGTGTAAGAAAGATGCATATACTTCTATTTGCAGGCTGCTCTGGTCCGGTCACATGATCGCCCCTCTTCCAGGCAGTGGTGGCCGCAAGAAAGAGGAGAGAGCACTCTGGAATGCCTGGGGGCGGTGATTCAGCCACACACTGCTATGGTCCATTGATCGTCAGCTCTCCCTCCTCTCCCCTGAACCTTCACTGGTTGACACAGAGGAGTCTAATCAAGTGCCTAGAGTAGAGTGGCCTTAAAATAGGTAAGTATATACATATTTTCTTACACAGGTTAGTCCGCATAGGAATTTTTAATATTAGTTAGGTAAAGCCTGGAATTCCACTTTTATCTTGACCTGAAGAGAAGTCATTGTGCTGTTTACTAATATTAAGGAGTTACTAAGGCACAGAGATTAAGGCCTGTCCCCTTCTTGGGGTAAGCCATACTGCCATTCATTTAGCCGTTAAACTGCAGAGGTCCTACTGCCTACTGATGTTCTACCATATGATAACATGACAGTGGATGGGACTTGTGGGAGTAGATGGAGCTTAATTGTAACTTGAAGAGAAACCAAAGTGCTGTTTACCAATATAAAGGACTTGCAAAGGTACCTACAGGCACAGAGATTAAAGTGGTTACAAAGTCAGAAGGTTTTTTATCCTAATGCTTTCTATGTATTAAGATAAAAAAAAACCTTCTGTGTGAAGCAGCCCCCTCAATATTTACCTGAGCCCACCTCGATGTTGCAGGAGAGTCTCGGCTGCCCGAGACTCTTGCTCCTCATTGGCTGAGATGGCAGCGTGGCGCCATTGGCTCTGCTGCTGTCAATCAAAGTCAATGAGGAGAGAGAGGGCAGGGCTGAACCATGGCTCTGTGTCTGAATAGACACACATAGCAGCGGCTCCGCTCGAGTGCCCCATAACAAGCTGCTTGCTGTGGGGGCACTTAACAGGGGGGAGGGGCCAGGAGCGCCAGCGGGAGACCCGAAAAGAGAAGGATCTAGGGTGCTGTGTGCAAAATCACTGCTCAGAGCAGGTACGTATAACATGTTATTTTTAAAGAAGAAAAACTGAGACATTAGTATTACTTTAAGACCTGCCCCCTCCTGAGGTTAAGCCATGCTCCCATTAATTTACAGTAGGTACAATAGTTCTCTAGTTTTACAAAGGTATTTTGTAGGCACCACAAAATTCCTGTACTTCAGGCCTGTTGCTATTTAGGAACATTTTAGGCCATACCTAATTCCCTTTAATCAACCCTTTAACGGAATGTATGGCTGCTTTTCTTTCTAACTGTATTATGGTCATGATTCAAAAAATATGTTCAAAAATTTTTATTTTTGATTAGGTGTGTGTATATATAAAACATTGCATATTAATATGTAGTATTTTCATTTCAAGTCAGTAAGTGGAGCTCTCATCACCTTTTCACATTTTCCAGATTATTCTTATCTGCTTTGCTAAAAAAACAAAAGCTGCTGTTTACAAAGCTTAATAGCTCAAGCTACTATTAACTTAAGCCGGTATATAGATGTTACAGCTGAAGTTATAATTATGAAGTTTCTACAGAGAGAGAAAACCCATGAAACCCTTCAAATTGTTCTCCCTAACGCTCTGTGAATCCTGTCATGGGTGCACCCTATACAGGGCCATCTTTAATGCAAGGCAAAAGGGGCACCTGCCCAGGGCCCTGTCAAGGTTGTGGGGCCCAAAACCCTAATAAATCAATCCCTGTCACATAGTGCAGTTGCAGGTAATTAGTAAGCTGCGGTGTCCATGCCTGACAGCAGAGCGGGCCGAATAGAGAGACAAACTGAAGAGCAGTGACAGGGGCCGGAGGAGTGAGGAAGGATCGCTATGAGGAGGCAATGACATAGACGACATGGATGAGCAGAAAGCCAGTGGGCGGCAGGAGTTACATCTGAATGAGAACTTGTGCTTGGCTTTTTATCGTCCTTCTCTGCCCCTCTGCTTGCTGGTCAGTCAGCTTGGATGATCAGACAGCTGGTATGTTGTGTGATTAACAATCCGAATTAGCTAGTTTGCCCTGTTGTATTGAACTTTCACTGCTTTTGCCACTAAACTAAATTATCTGTGCTTGCTATGCTCATTGATAGTACTGTTTTCAATGTACTCCTGGTCGGCTTCATTAACCTCATCTTTTCTGTCACATGTTCAATTCTGCTGCAAGAGAACACTTCTACATTGGAAAGGGGACTGTTAGATTATGCTATAAAAACACATCAATCTAGCAACCAATCAGTTAGCAGTAATGATTTGCAGTAACCCGTAGCAACTAATTAGTTAGGAGTAATGATGTACAGTAACCTCTAGCAACCAATCAGCAGTAATGATGTGCAGTAACCTCTAGCAACCAATCAAAAAGTGATAATGATATGCAGTGATCTCTAGCAGCCAATCAGTTTGCAAGATGATGAGCAGTAACCACTAGAAACCAATCAGTGAGTGGCTGCTAGAGATTACTGCATATTACCACTCACTGATTGGTTGCTAGAGGTTCCTGCACATCATTACTGCACACTGATTGGTTGCTAGAGATTACTGCATATTCTTACCAATGAGTTTGCAGTAATGATGTGCAGGAACCTCTAGCAACCAATCCGTGAGTGGTAATATGCAGTAATCTCTAACATCCACTCACTGATTGGTTTCTAGTGGTTACTGCTCATCATTACTGCAAACTGATTGGCTGCTAGAGATCACTGCATATCATTATCACTTACTGATTGGTTGCTAGAGGTTACTGCACATCATTACTGCTGATTGGTTGCTAGAGGTTCCTGCACATCATTACTGCAAACTGATTGGTAAGAATATGCAGTAATCTCTAGCAAGCAATCAGTTTGCAGTAATGATGTGCAGGAACCTCTAGCAACCAATCAGCAGTAATGATGTGCAGTAACCTCTAGCAACCAATCAGTGAGCAGTAATAATTTGAAGTAACCTCTAGCAACCAATGGGTGAGCAGTAATGATGTCCAGTAACCTCTAGTAACCAATCAGTGAGCAGTAAGGATGTGCAGTAACATATAACAATCAATGGGTACGCCGTAATGATGTGCAGTAACCTCTAGCAGCCAATAGGTAAGTAGTAATGATGTACTGTAACCTTTAGCAACTAATCAGTGAGCCTTAATGTGTGCTGTAACCTCTGGCAAATAGTCAATGAGTGGTAATGATATTCCGTAACCTTTGGCAACCAATCACAATCGCTGCCTTATCTGCTGCAGTAAGCTGATTTTGAGTTTAGCTGCTATTTATTGTATGTCTCAGAGCAGGTAGAGAGGGAAATAGCAATGTGGGGGGTCAGAGTCGGCTCATGGGGAGCAATAAAATGCTTGCCCGCGGTCCAATCAATGTTAAAGACAGGCCTGACCCTATACAATAGGAATTTTACATATATGAAAACATAAATCTAAATCTTCTGTTTAAATGTTTATAAACTTTAAAAAAAAATAACAAAAATAACTCAAACTCATTAAAATCAGGTGATCTGTGGAGTTAGCCGGCTGTGGTGACCAACCTCCTCCACAGGAAATGCTGCCACAAGAACAGTTGCCAGACAGCATTTCCTGATGACCTGATGCAGAAATCAGACAGAGCATAAGAAAAGACGCCTAAGCTGGGGCATAACCTTATCTCTACACATATTCCTGTTCTGTTTCTTTTAAAATACCGTAAGTGCAGAAAAATATTAGTTGTTCTGCCAAAAACAAGAAGCAAATTTTCCGCAGCTGACAACGTTGCCTCTGCGTGCATTAAGTAGTGTTGTCTGTGAGGTTTTTTTTCCATGTTCTTTAAAACCCCTCCCGCGCTTCTTATCACCATGGAAGGTGTTCTGTAGTAAAGGGGGTGTTCTGTTCTTACATTAGCTTTAGAGACAAAATATGGGGAAATGTGTATTTATTGCAGTGATGCAAAAAATATGTTTTTTATTGGGTTCATATGTACATTTTAAATGCCGCTCACAAGTGTTGAGACTGATTGAAGTAGAAATTATACCCACCATAGACATGCAGCAATATAAATGCTTCATCTACCATTTTCTCCAAATCTGCTCTCACTACATAATGACCTTGGTCTGTGGATGTTAGATTGGAGATCAGTAGTGATCCATTGGGAAAAGCTGTAAGTCGATGGTTGTACATCTGTCCAGTAGTTAGGGGTATTTCTTTATGGGGTGAATATGAAAGAATATGACATGGAGAAGACGTTTCTGATCCTTTATACCAGAAGAAAGACTTAATTGTCCCAGTATTCCCAGTAACACTCAGAGTGACAGATCCCTGGATGACCGGATACTGAGGGATCAGCGAAATACTCATCATTCCACTGGACACATCCACCAACACACCGAGGAGAACTGCAAGAGTGAGATCCACGTTAGAACTAATGTAACTTCAGCAAAGAATGCATAAGTTGTTTGATTCGTTAAAGCGGATACAAACCGTGCGCCCCCCCCCCCCTTCCATGTGCTCTCTGTGCCTCCTGGGATACGAACATCACATGTGCCCAGAGGCATAGCCCTTCATTCACAAAAGAGCAGGGGGGCATGCCCAGTACCGCATCATCAGGAGGCATGCCAAATGAATCGGGAACAGCTGGTGGGCCTCTCTATGACGTCTTACATACCATGGCATCATGGGGCTAGAGCGGTGGCAAAAGATGAGAGGATCTCAGTAGGACAACACTGGATCCTCTGGGTGGGTGAGCACCTGAAATGTACTTGACACACCACTCAGTAAGTGGGTGAAGAAAAAAATTCTTTTTAAAGAGTTGAATTGATTGATTGAAGAGTTGAATGATTACCGTAATAGTTAAAGCATATACCTAAATCCATAACCTAAGAACGAAAGTGAAGCTTACTAGTCCTTAGATGTGATGGCTGCTTTAGTTTTCTTTTTTACCTCTATTTTCACCTTGTATTCCTGCCCATAGCATGCTTCCTTTCCTAGGATAGCCAGATCTGGCCAGACAGAGAAGAATGGATCCCCTTCTGTTTGTTTTTGCTGGAGGTAGGTGGTTGTAAAGAGACACAAGCCCATTTACATCCGGCGCTCCATAGAGGAGAATAGAGAGTGTGATTGTGTCCACCTAAAAAACGGATAGGTGAACCTAATCGAACCTCTAGTGTGAAAAAGGCATAAGTAAGTTATGCTTTAGTACTCAAAATGTAGTTTATCAAGGCTGTGCTGATAGCATCCCTATGGGGCATTGGGATAATATTTGGGCTGCTTCCATACCATGCACTGAGGGATTACCACAAGAACCTCAGGATGGGAATCTAATACTTTTGTGCCCAATAGAATGTCTGAATAAAATCTTACTTTAGACTCTGAAATTAAAATACCACACCAAAGTCCAGGTGTTTCAAGTTTCAGACAATGCACCCTTCATCAGGGCTACAACATAAGATGAAAGTGTAAAAATTACAAAAAGTCATTAGATAAGGATAAAAGAATAAAATGACTTATTTATGTATTTTATACAAATCTACACTTATACCCATACTCAATTGTGAGCATTGTAAGCACTTATTTGAACTAATATAGATACCCACTTCACAAAATAAGGGTGTTTGTGAATGCTTGTGCAGTTCCTTTGCTTTTATTTAGCATTATTTTAAACTGGTAGTTTTTCTCGCTATTATTATCATGTTTAATTTTTTTATATGCAAGAGATGGCTATGAACAAAAATCTAGCAACTAATCCCGGGATGCCTCTTTTATTTTTTTACAATTGGTAGCATATAATCATTTACCAACATGTCTATTAAGACAATTCTGAATATTTGTAAAGACGATCAATTAACTTACCAGCCCGGCCAGTCAGGAAAGGGGGTGGTGACGAGCAAGCGTCCCTCCTGAACCGTACCAGGCCGCATGCCCTCAACATGGGAGGGTGGGTGCTTTGGGGGAGGGGGGCACCCTGCGGGTACATCGTACCCCTACCCATTCACCTAGGGAAAAAAGTGTCAATAAAAAAAAACACACTACGCAGGTTTTTATAGTAATTTATTAGACAGGTCCGGGGGTCTTCTTCCGACTTCGCCGCGCTCTCCGTCCTCTTCTCCCGGTGTTCGGTTCTTCTGCCAGCTCCTCCGCTATCTTCTGCCACTCTTTTGCTAGCGGTGGCCCAGACTTCTGCGTCGCCTTCTTCCCTCTGCTCTTCTTCCGATGTTGACACGACGCTCTCTCCCACTGTAATGCTGTGTGAGCGCTCCGCAATGACTTATATAGGCGGTGACACTGCCCCCTTATGACGTCACAGTCCTGGGGCATGCTGGGACTGTGATGTCATAGGGGGCGTGGTCACCACCTATATAAGAAATTGCGGAGCGCTCACACAGCATTACAGTGGGAGAGAGCATTGTGTCAACATCGGAAGAAGATAAGAGGGAAGAAGGCGACGCAGAAGATCGGGCCACTAGCGGGAGAAGAGGCCAGAGAGAGCAGAGAAGAATCGGACACCGGGAGAACAGGCCGGAGAGACCCCCGAAGTCGGAAGAAGACCCCGGAGCTGTAGTGTGTTTTTTTTATTGACACTTTTTTTCCCTAGGTGAATGGGTAGGGGTACGATGTACCCCATATTCATTCACATAAGGTGGGGGGGTGTGTGGGATCCTTGGGCCCTCTTATTAAAGGGGGCTCCCGGATTCCGATAAGCCCCTCACCCGCAGACCCCGACAACCAATGGCAAGGGTTGTCAGGAAGAGGCCCTTGTCCTCATCAACATGCGGACAAGGTGCTTTGGGGTGGGGGGAACCGCAGGGCGCCCCCCTCCCCCAAAGCACCCACCCCCCATGTTGAGGGCATGCGGCCTGGTACAGTTCAGAAGGGGGGGCGCTCACTTGTCCCCACCCCCTTTCCTGACCCGCTGGGTTGCGTGCTTGGATAAGGGTCTGGTATGGAGTTTGGGGGGCCCCTACGCCATTTTTTTCGGCGTAGGGGGTTCCCCTTAAAATCCACACCAGACCGAAGGGCCTGGTATTCCCCCAGAGGGGAATTCCCTCTCGCGCCCGTTGCAGTAGGAAAATGAGTTTTTCCCTATTGCAGCCAGCGCAAGATGTACAGTACCCTGTCGCTGAGAACCAGCACGATGGGATCGCGCTGGAAACATTCTCACGGCTGCGTATTGTAGTTTGTACAAAAGTCAGATGGTTTTGTGTACACACGATCGGACTTTGCTTCATCAGACTTTTGTTGCCGGAAAGTTTGTGCGTTCGCACAGCCAACAAAAGTCCGATGGAAACAGAAAAAGTTTGTCCGATGGAGCGTACACACGGTCAGATGTTGCTCCAAAACAGCTAATTTGCATGTTTGTTGTCAAAAAGTCCGATCATGTGTACGGGCCTTAAGAGGACAAGCCCAACCCCTGAAAAGCAACCCCACATCATAATCCCCCCTCCATCAAATGATTTGGACCATAAAGACATGGATGAGTGAGTTTGGGGTGGAGGAACTTGACTGGCCTGGACAGAGTCCTGACCTCAATACAAGAGAACACCTTGGGGATGAATTAGAGCGGAGATTGTAAGCCAGGTCTTCTCATCCAACATCAGTGCCTGACCTCACAAATGCACTTGAAAGAATGGTCAAACATTCCCATAGACACACTCCTAAACCTTGTGGACAGCCTTCCCAGAAGAGTTGAAGCTGTTATAACTGCAAAGGGTAGGCCAAATTAATTTTGAAGCCTACGGACTAAGACTAGGATGTCATTACAGTTCATGTGCGTTTAAAGGCAGGTGTCCCAATACTTAGGCCAATATAATGTATATTGCTTGTGACACTGAGCATGGCTATGGACTTAGGGCTGGTTCACACCACAGAGATGCAGAGAACAAGTGTGAGGCTGCCTACTGGCTAAGTGGGTGGCAATTGTGGGTAGAAATTCTGTCTAGCAGCACTGGGGTTGCTGGTTCAATTCCCCAACATGCTAATGGTGAAGTTTATATGCTCTCCCTGTGTGGGTTTCTCACCACAATCCAACGACATGCTGGCACTTTATTTGTCTCTTGTCTAAATAGTCTCTAATGTAAGAAAGTTAGTTTTGGACTTTAGATTGGAAGCTCATTGCAGCCAGGGACTGATGTTAATGTTTGTTAGCACTAATCATGCCCAGGGACCTGGACATTTAAAATTGTAGGGTTTACACTGCAGAGGTACATATGCTTAGAAAACTGTTTATGTGCATGCAAATAAACTTCGATCTTTGGCTTGTAGTTGGAGATTTGATGCACATAGCCAGGGGCTAAAGCTGGCCATACACCATACAATTTTCCTGTTCAATTTTCTTTAGATTTACCTTCAACTATGTAGTACAAGGGCCTGCCTGATTGCATCCAAATTGAAAGTGTTTAGGTTTCACCTCATATTATATGGTTTTGGTAAATCTAAAGGAAAGTTGAACAGGAAAATTGAATAGTGTATGGCCAGCCTAACACAGTTACAAATACTATTATGTGTTCCTGCGCATCAGGTGCAATCACTTTAGACATACACGAAGAGACAGATTGAAAGATACTGGTGGGCGTGTACTTCTATTGGGCGTGTGTCAGTGTGCTAACAATACAACCTACCTTTTTAAAGGGCTGCAGTGGGGGGCTTTGTTTGGCCTGAGAAGGCCAGGTTTTTTTTGCTGTGATTTGTGGGGGGAGAAGGAATGATATTGTGCCTATTGACAAATGCCCATTTAGGGCTGTTTTTTTTTTTATTGAAAAAATGCACCAGAATTTCAGCAAACAGTGGGTTTATGTGGCCATGCTGTCAATGTTGTGTGTGTATTGTTCCTGTCTGACCATGTAAACATGGTTTGGGAGCATGTGCTGACCTTCTACTCTTTGATCTCATTGCTTAATCGTTTACACAGAAATGGAGCTTCTAACAGAACATGGTCACCTATGTATGTATGTGTGGATTTGTGGGGTGGTGGGGGTGTTATATTTTGAACATGTGCCTTTTTTATTATTATGTTGGAATGCTTTGTAAGAATGACTGTTAAGTATGTTTCTATAATCTTGCAGATAAAAATGTGATGTGTTGCCCGTTATACACTGAAAGTAAAGCTGTGTCCACTCTAAATTTTAGACAAATTTTAGATTGTAAGCTCCTATGTTTAGAGCCCTTAAAACCCTGTTTTGCTAAATGTAGCACCATATATCCTGTAGAAAGTTTTTTTGAAGCTAGTAAATCAATGTACATAATTTTGTTTCTGCTGGCAAAATAAAAGTACATTTATTGAGCGTGTTTGTTTTTTCTCTTTTCTTTCTTGTTAATTAGTTTTGGGGGTGGTGGTTTTGGGGAAGTGCACTATCTTTTTAGATCTTATAATTTCTATATGTATTTGTGCACCAAAAAAATCTCTAAAGCACACCTGCAAATAAATGATAAAGATGGAATATATATATATATATATATATATATATATATATATATATATATATATATTTTCACACTAAGGCGATGCGCTGGCAGGATGTTAAAAAAAAAAAAACTCCTGCAAGAAGCATCCTTGGAGCGGTGACCGCTCCTGCCCATTGAATTGAATAGGCAGCGGCGATTTGTGGGTCGGTCTAACCCTTTTTTGCCAGCTAGCATGGGTTAAAAGCACCCCGCTAGCAGCCAAAAACGACGGTAAAGCGCCACTAAAAATAGCAGCGCTTTACCGCCGATGCCCCAGTGTGAAAGCAGCCTATCAGCTATGGAGAATTGCAAGTAATGAATTCAGCTGGTTGGATAGGCTGTGTTGTATGTGTCAGCCCTGGTTCACATTGGTGCGTTTTGACATGTCAAATCGGTGGCAATTGCACCGTTCTAATTGCTGCGGCGCCGTAGTTTCTGTACTTTTTGGCAACTTTGGGTGCGATTTATTTATTTATTTATTTTTTTTTTACAGTGCAGAAACCTGCATGCACAGGGTCATTTTGTGATTAAACTTAGGTGTTGCACTTTATCATTTACATATTGTTTGCACTTTTGTGTGACTTCTGCATTGTTGCATGGGATTGCACTAAAAATTCATGTTTCGGTTGCATATAACACAATTTATCACATTTGCATAGCATAGTTGCACTTTATTCGAATTTATGCAATTTATGGTCATATTGCACTTTAATAACAGTGTTATATTTATTTTCATATGTTTTCATGCACAGGGTTATCTTGCGCTTAAACCTAGCTCTGCACTTTATCTTTTGCATTTTTACTTTGTGCCCTACATCTGGGTTATAGTGCTTAGCTACAGGTCATTAATTGATAATTTTTCATATCACTTAAACGTTTCTCACTTAGCGCAGATATATAATTTTTATTTTTTTCAAGTGCAGAAACCTGCACAGATGTCTCTCAAATTCCTCCCGCAGAATGAAATTGTGTGAGTTCAGCTAAACTCGCACGATTTCCTCCCGCTGTCAGTGTGAACCAGGGCTCAAACTGGGCCTTTGTCTTTGTAATTAACCTGCTGCTATCCCAGGGATACCATTTCTTATTGAACTCCCTTAAGTTTACCTTCAAATATCATATGTAGAAATACAGATTTGCATATCTGCAAATAAACAAAAATAAAAAAAAATTTGAATTGTGGTTGCGATCAAAAGAGCATGGTTTCACCTTCTGACCCGGAAATGAATCATTGTAATCACCCGGAAGTTCCTGTGCTGGTCAGGATCTCCATTTAGGTGGACAGGGCGAGGTTCCTCTTTAGCAAAGAGGAGGTGCTGCTCATTTGCCGGGTAAGTGTAGGATATGTACTTGTGCTTACGCAATGTGGGGTTCATTGATTTGTTTGGCATCACCACACATTTGCTTCTGGCCCATGTGCACACATCACTTCCTGCATTTGTTCTGCTGATGTAAATCAGTAAGGACTATGCAAATATAAATGAGAGCTCCAGGGCCGTTTTTAAGGCAGGGCAAAAGGGGAAGCTGCCCTGGGCCCTGTCATTGTTGGGGGCCCAAAGCAGCTGCCTCATACCTGCCAACTATCCAGGTTTAAATTCCCTCGTCCCTTGAGGTATTAATCCCGTGCTGTGTCCCAATATCTCAATGTGAAGTGCTGCTACTAATGCTGCCCAGCTCTGTCCTTTTGTGTACAGATGACTCACCTGCAGACTCTGTGTTTACATGTAAATTACAGGCATTCATATGTAAATAGTGGTGGCATTCATATGTAAATGGCGGCGGCCGGTGGCATTTATATGTATATCATGCCCCCCTGAGGTCATATCCACAGTATTCTCTAGCAGCCAATCAACAAGCAGAAATCATGTGCTGTAACCTCCTAGCAACTAATCAGTGAGCCGTAATGTGTGCTGTAACTTCTAGCAACCAGTCAGTGAGCGGTAATGATACACTAACCTCTGGCAACCGATCGCAATAGCTGCCTGATCTGATTCAGTAAACTGATTTTGAGCATAGCTGCTATTTATTGTATGTCTCAGAGCAGGTGGAGAGCGAAATTGCGTGGGGGGGCCCCAAGAAAAGTTTTACCCGGGGTCCAATCAATATTAAAGACGGCCCTAGAGAGCTCCTTTCTATTAAAATATATGACTTGTTTCACAGTTGGGCGACTTTTCCAGCAAATTTGGACCTTCGAGTTGCATGGCAAGTTGTACCCCATGATTCTCAATGATAACCATTCATATCTGTGCTACTTCAAGTTGCAACAACGTCAAAGTAGTCCCTGTACAACTTTGGTGTGAATTTCATGTGACTTGAGGTACATAGGGCGCCATGTTACACAGGCATTCCCAGAAGTTGGGGCCAAGTTGCAGCAGCAAAATAGTGTGACTTTCAGGTCGCAGCAGTATGAATGAGATTCATGGATAATACCTTTGAATTAGGCACTATTCTCACTTGTGCATCTTGCAAGTGGGTCAAATTCGTCCCTGCACTACTTTGGTTTGACTTGGTGCAACTTGAGGTCCATATACAGCAAGATTACACAGGCATTGGTCACACAAGTGCAAATGGGGCCTAATTCAAAGGTGTTATCAATGAATCTCATTAGGTTCCTTTCACACTTGGCCGACTTCTCATACAACTTGAGGTCCATAAGGACCCTTTCACACTAGTGCGACCTGAAAGTACCGCTATTTCGCAGCAAATTTGATGTTATTTGAAGCAATACCAGTGTAATCTTGAGGTCTATGGATGCAGGAGTCGCAGGACAAGTCGCACAAGTGTGAAAAGGGCCTTAGGGCTGGTTCACACTACTGTGCTGTCCAACATTGGATGTGATTTGCCCCGCACTGCAAATCACATGCGATGTCTGTGTGATGCAAACTCAGCCATACAGATTGTATGGTTGAATTTGCATCACATTTGGACTAAACAAGCACAGGACCCTTTTTTTTGGTCTGCAGCAGAATCGGATCACATGGGTGTTGTTTGAATTTGCCGTTCGCTCTGCGATATGCAAACTGATTTGGGGGTTGTCATTAGCTTTCTACCGACACTCCCAGCAGTTTGCATATGGCAGTGTGAACTGCCTGCGAGTTTTATGCGCTGCGGGAACCCGCACTGGATTCGCAGAGTTCCCGCATCGCTCCAGTATGAACTGGCCCTGACCCTAGGTTCACACCTATGCATTTTTTAGTGTGTTTTCCAGTTTTCAGAAACACCGTACAGTCCATTTAACATGGTTTCCTATGGTACTAGTTCACATCAGTGCGTTTTTGGAAATGGTCGGGGACTTTTTTCACGCGATTTACGGGTAATAGATTTCAATGGAACCGCACCAGAAACCCGACTGTTGCATTTGTTATGTGATTTTTGATGTGTTTTGCGGTTATTATTTTAACACTGTATATAGCTGGTTGCTAACGGGGGTCCGGGAAGCTAACAACCAATGAATTTTCAGCTGTCAGAGGCTTCCCCACTGAAAGTAAAAAAAAAAATGCCAGCAAAAAAAATTGCTAAAAAACTGCATGGGATCCCCCCCCCCTCAACAAACTTTAACAAAAATGGTGTGGGTCCATTACCAGGCTTTTTGGGTCTGGTATGAATATTAAGGGGAACCCTGCATCAAAATTTCAAAAAAGGGTCTGGTATGGATTTTTGGGGGGGCCTACGTCATTGTTAAAAAGAAATTGGCGTGGAGTTCCACTTAAGGATCTGGTATGGACTGGTGGGGGGAACCTACGTAGTTTTTTCTCTTTGATTTTAACTCTATATTGCCAGGAACTGGCAATTCATTACAGCCACAAGCAATTTTAAATGAAATGTTTTTATTTAGAAATATCATTTTGCTGTGGTACAGTAATAAACACGGGAAAGGTGCGCTACTTTACAGGCATACTATAGACAACCCCCAGGCACGATAGTTAAAGGAATTTTTATTGTTTCATTATTAAAATCACTGCTCCTGAAAAAATGTCTGTTTTTAAAAACATTTTTTCCAATTGATACATGTCCCCTGAGGCAGGGCCCGGGTCCCCAAACACTTTTTATGGCAAAGAACTTGCATATAAGCCTTTAATGAGAACTTTGGATTTTGCAGGTTCGAGCCCCATTGACTTCCACTATTCCTGCATATGTGATCCGACAGGCATTTTTGCCGGCAAGAGCGCCGCTTTCCATTTACATTAGTGCCTAGTTTCTGAGAGTTGAAGTCTTAATTGGGTGCTATTTTCTGGGACTGCAGGATCATTTTTCGGCTCTATAGTAAATGACCCTTATTGTGAATTACTAATACTACTACTAAAATTACTATCTACGACTCGTGATACATTAGTGGGATGGTCAGTGGGAAGAATGCTCCTTACACTAGTGTTCATTGGGAAGAATTACCCCCTTACACATAGCTAGAAAGATCAATGGTGTCAGTGGGAAGACAGAAATTGCTCAAGGAACCCCTAACAACCTCCTGGAGGAACCCAGGCTGAGAAACCCTGTTTTAGGTTAATTTAGCTTTTTTCATAAAATATAGCTAAAAAACATAGGGGCATGACTTTGGACTAGCAGGAAGATTGTTCAAGAGTAATGGTAAAAAATATTTTTACCAAAAGAGCAGTGAATGCTTAAAAACAGACTTCAGCAGAGGTCGTAAGTCTATCAACTGTGCGTGAAATTAAACATACTTTAGATAACATGTTAATTAAAAGAAATAAACCGCCTTCAAAAATAAAAAAAAAGGAGCAGACTTTATGGACTAGCCTTTCTTAACCTCTTTAACCTCCCTGGCGGTATAATTATTTCGGATTTTAGGTGCTGAAAGCGGTACAATTATTTTGCATGGAAATTTGGCGTTTTATATTGTAGGCCTGTAATTCTTAACAATAACACACTTAAATCTGTCCAAACAAGAGTCTAGTAGATATCCCGGGTATGATGAAGTTTGAAACACAAAAACATAAATTATAATATAATAAATAAAATAAAAAAATAATAATATAATAATAATAAAATAAATTTCCCCATGATTCACTATCGCTCAATTCTGCAAGTGTTCTAATTTATTATCGCTGTTTTCTAGCTGATCTAAAGCCACTTTTGACATAAAAGGGACACTTTTTGGTTGCTATGGACAATCTCCAGTTTCCAGGCAGAAAGAACAGTATATATCATATAAAACTGCATGCAGGGCATGGGCCAAAGCACTGGGGACAAAAGGGATGTGAAATAATTTCATACATTACTGTAATCTGTAAGATTACAGTACTGTCTGTGTTTTGATTTTTACATTTTTTGAATTTGCCGCCAGGCTCCGCTCCCGTGCGGCGCGCCGCTCGCAGGGAACGGAGCCTGGCACGGAGAGGCTTCGGAGGAGACAGAGCCCGCAGACAGCGCGGGGGGGGGGACATCGCAGGATCCTGGGGACAAGGTAAGTAATGCCGCACCAGGATCCTGCAATGTAATCCCGAGTGTGGCTCGGGGTTACCGCTAATGGGACTGAAATTTAACCCCGAGCCACACTCGGGATTACCGTCAGGGAGGCTACCAGAGAGGGACCTTTGAAATAACTTTCCAATCTCAGGGAACCTCTGCTAAAGATTACTATATCTACCACTCATGACATATTAGTTTGATGTTCAGTGGACTTGTGGTCATTGGGAAGAATTACCCCCATACAGATAGCTAAAAACATCAATGGTGTCAGTGGGAACTTATCTGAGAGGCAGAAATTGCTCAAGGAGCCCCTAGCAACCTCTGGAGGAACCCTAATGCCGCGTACACACGGTCGTACTTTTCGTCTACAAAAGTCAGACAGCCTGTCCGACAGACTTCCGGCAGACTTTCGGTGGACTTGCGGCCTACTTTCTAACGAACGGACTTGCCTACACACGACCACACAAAAGTCGGTCGGATTCGTACGTGATGACGTACACCGGACTAAAATAAGGAAGTTCATAGCCAGTAGCCAATAGGTGCCCTAGCGTGGCTTTTTGTCCGTCGGACTAGCACACAGACGAGCGGATTTCGGGGTCCGTCGTAGTTACGAAGTAAAGTTTTGAAGCATGTTTCAAATCTAAAGTACGTCGGATTTGAGGCTAAAAAAGTCAGTTGAAAGTCCGGAGAAGCCCACACACGATCGGATTACCAGCCAGCTTTAGTCCGTCAGCGTCCGTTGGACTTTTGTAGACGAAAAGTACGACCGTGTGTACGCGGCATTAGGCTCTATGGAATCCTAGTCAAGAAACCCTGGACTAGCTTGTCTGTTTCTTGGCATAATTCTATCGTGTGGTGATACTTGTGGGGAACAAAGTGTAATGCTGTATGGATGAAAAAGTAATACACATGAATCAGTGGTATGTAAACATGAAAAATATAAGAAGAAAAGATTGAACCAACCAATAGACGCTGTTATGAGATTTTACCATAGATTAGAAATCCCATTTAAAAAGGGCTGGTATGCTTTTTTGCTTAGGCATGTATTGTATTTCAAGTTCTGAGAAAAAGGAACTCACCTGTAACAGCCAAACCCGTCATTGTAGTTTACTGTCTGGTCGTTTCTCTCCCGGAAACGACATACAGGGGATAAATATAAACTATAGCAGCACACGGGGTGTCAAATAGGTGGACGTGGTTGCAAAGCTGTACTTGTTATTTCCTATGAGTCATTAAATTAGTTTACTGGCTTTAAAGTAAACCTTTGCTTTGCCCACCCCATCCCAGGCAGCACATACTTGCCTTTTTATCACTCTCTCACCTCTCCATTTAGCATGGGAGCCATAGAAAATACTTGGTCATTCTGGTTATAGAAGACCATGTGGTCTAGGTGCAGCGGGCAGTGAATACAGAGTCTAAGTTTTCCAATAGCAATTTATTGTGAAAATGTTCAGCAACTACAAACAGGCCCAGTGGGGAATCAAGACCGTCTGGAGCCATTTACAATTGTTATAGCAGTAGAACAGCGGTTTGAAGAATGAAAGATGCCTACACCATCTGCCACGATAAGTGGAATGTGGCCTGGCTGGTCCACACCCAAAGGGAATGCTTCCTAGAAGAGGTAGACTTAGCCCCTGCACTCTCTTTACTCTTCTGGAACCTTTTCCATCTTTAATCAATGTCCCTGACAGACGGGGAATCTGCCCCCCCCCCCTACCGGTGACTGAGGAAATCATAGAGCGCTACCTGCAGTGGAGAATACAGACTGCACTTGCCTATAACCATGTAACTCAGTCCAGGTGCTAACGCTGGGCCTTCTAGCTTACACAGGGCTTTAATTTCCCTCCTGGAGGCTGAACGGTGGGACTTGAGAAAAAAAACAAATGTATGTACTTTAATGCTGAACTCCAGGAATCACAAAAAAAAATAAATAGCCTTGCAATGGGTCCCCCTTTATTGCAAGGGTTAAATGCTCGCTCAGTCTAGTGGATAGAGGATAACTTACATTATTCAATATTACACGTTATTCCTCTATGCCTACTTTTCTCAAACTTTTTACCCTAGAGGAACCCTTGAAATAAGTTTCAGGTCTTGGCAAACCTCTGCTAAAACCAATAAATTGGAGGTTACAGGGAAGAATTTTTCTTACATTGGTGATCGTTGGGAAGAATGCTCCTTACCTTGGTGGTCAGTGGAAAGAATGCCCCTTATATTGATGGTCAGTAGGAAGAATGCCTCTTACATTGGGGGTCAGTGTAGAAAAAAGCTCCTTACATTGGTGGTCAGTGAGAAGAATGCTCCCTACATTGGTGATCAGTGAGAAAAATTATAAAAGAATAAATATAGCGCTTGCAAACAACAATAAGTGAAAATTTGTTGACCAAAAGAAAGGCCAAAATACAATAAGTGGAAATAAAGTCCAAGTGAATTGACTAAAGGTGCTCCAATCCACAGTGAAGTAAATATAAAGTGCTTCAGAGAAATTCAGGTGTGCATCACCCCCTCATGTATCCCCACTCACCAGATCACAACGACCCCCAGCTTTTCAGTCTGGTGGGTCATTTAAAGAAATTCCGGACCTGAAGGCATATCATCTTATCCGCCATCCCAGGATTCTTTACCAAGCTTTAAAGAGTTTCTCAGCCAGAACACAGCAGGTACACAGAAGTAAAAATAGAAGGAAACTGGTAGTGAAGTACCATTAAAAAGGTTTTATTAAAGAAGGGAGTGGGTACTTACAACAAGTATAATAAAAACAAGCCTCAAAATGGAGCTGTGGGTGTAAAAACGCCGTTCCTGGCGTGCGTTCCACAGGACCGGAAGTGATGTCAGTGATACCGGAAATAGCGTCAACGTTTCGCCCTCCCACAGGGCGTCATCAGGGACATAATTTCCGGCTAGTTGAGCCATCTTAAATGGAGGGCGGAGAGGAAACACCCCTCCAGGAAACCAATCAAAATAGCATAGCGGCCATTTTGTTGGTGGGACAAAAGAGTCAAAATTCACGACAATAAATTTGCGCTTACTCAACGTTATAAAAAGGGGGGTATGAGCAGCTAACACCACAACTAGAATCGTTGCCACATAGGTAAATATAAAAATAAAAAATGTGTAGCGCTAACAAGACAAAATAGCTTAAACTGATAAGTTAAGAAGGTCTATACCCAAAGTATAATATGCACCAATAAAGGTAACACATACAAAGTCAAACTAAGAAAAATTATAACAGATAAACAGTTCAGAATGGATGGGTCACTACCCAGAACGTGAGGTGAGGAGCGCCTTCACCAGCATGTAGCAGAAACAGTCACAAAAGTTGATATTCTGCAGTCACTTAAAAAGTCACATCAATAGATAGGATGTTCCATTCATGAACACCACCATTCACCACTGTGTCTTCACAAACATGCAGTGCGCTTAAATGTAATGTGTGGGGGCTTACCGGAGGGTTTGAACCCAAAAACAGCATATACTGTTAGGGTCAAACCAACTTTTATTGCACCCTGGCAATGGTGGGAAGATCTTTGACTGCCTGGAGATGTTGAATAGGGATGTTCTAATGATGCATCTTCTCCATAGGTGTTAATGGATCTCTCCACGCAGGGTTCATATAAGGCACAAAAAAGGGCTACATAGTGTGATACCGTAGATGCTATTTTTATTGTATAAAAAGGAAATACACTTACATGATAAAGTAGATAAAAGCGCTTGTACGTAAAAAGGGGCGGCAGTGGAGTCCTCCCGACGCGTTTCGTCTGAGTAGACTTCGTCTTGGGGTACCCTCCACTGCAGCCCGACTCCTTAATATAGGTCCTGTATTCATTATGATGTGAATCCAGCCCATTCAATTACAGAAATCAGCACTTCCGGGTTGCCCAAGATGGCGGACCCGCGTGCGTTCCAGGCCTCATCTTGGTGGGTGTGTTATGCGCTCCACCGATCGAAGACAAAAGGCCTGATGTTCCCCATGTTTTAGATTTGTTTAATTGTTCAAGAGCCCTTATTGTATTGACAAATCCTACGTATTGTAATGTATTACTTTATAAGCAATTATAAACAATGGCTCGTCTCAACATTTATGTAATGATGGGTCCATAGTAATCTTATGACGCTGAGGCGTCACGGCCCGGAAACGGAACTCCTCGTGTGGAGCGCATCACTTGCGTTCCACAAGTAATTAACCCGAGGGTCCTGTCTCCCAGCTTATCTCCCAATGTGACGCAGTGACGTCACGACGCAAATGCGGAACCTCAATGTGGATACCGCCGCTTGCGCTCCACTGGTGGTTTATGACAAACCAACCGGTTAAGATTAAATAGCTTGCGTTCCGGTTCATAAACAAAGAGCCGGAAGCAAGTAGCTCACCCATATGGGGGGTGCTAGATCTAACTGGATGGTATGTAAAATTAAAAAATGAAATTACACAAGACAAAAGGCTTACCAGAGATTGTATATGGACCCGTATGTGTTTAGCGAATTAAATGAGCTGGATTTACATGAATCTACACATTTAGCATTTATGACCTCTATAGCTGGATTCACATGGATCTAAACATTTTACATTCATGACCTCTATAATTTAAAAGAGTGTAAAGAGCAATACCAGATTTTGCCTTTAAGTAAGTACATCTAGAATATGAAATATACCACTTAAAATTAAAGTTAAAATTAAAGTACAAATTAAAATAGTCATAAAAATTAAATTTTATTAATTTGTGTATAGTCCCTTACGATTCGTCTAGAAAGGCGTTAACGTCTATCTCGACGTTAAGCCCTAGGGGAGAAAAAGTCTGCAGCTCATACGCCCAGTACATTTCGAGACGGGATACTCCCCTCGTTTTGGCACCCCCTCTCCAGGGTGGTGTGTATTTGTCAATAATAGTAAACTGCGATCCCTCTGGATTCCCCCCATGATGTTCTTTGTAGTGTCTCGGGACCGTGTGTTTGGGGTCCCTGTTTTTAATAAGGGCGATGTGTTCCCCCACTCTAATTGAAAATGTCCTAGTGGTACGGCCTATATACTGTTTGAGACAGGGACAAGTGATGAGATACACTACATATCTTGTGCTGCATGTGCAGAAAGGTTTTATGGTGTATCTTTTTCCTGTCACTGTGGAGGCAAACTCAGTAATTTTGCGTGTTCTAACGGCATTGTACTGGCACACCGTACATTTCCTGCAAGGAAAAAAGCCCGTCCAGTCGTGGAAAAAAGAGGGGCGGGTGGGTGGATTTATAATGTTGGGGGCTATCCGTCCTTTTAAGGAGGGTACGCCTCTAAAAATGACATTAGCTTCTTCTGGGATAAGTGGACCCAGAATGCTGTCTTGCTTTAGGACACCCCAGTGTTTCCTCATGATGTTTTTAATTTGTCTATACTGGGTTGAAAAAGTAGTTAGCATGGCCCACCTAAACCTCCCATCAGACTCTCTTTTGGGTTTGATTTCTAGTAAGGATTTCCTGTCAATTTTGATCGTCTTTTGGATCTCTTGATCAAGGTCATCCATGTCATAACCTTTATCAATAAACCTAGATTTTAGAATTCTGGCCTGTTCAAGAAATACCTCCGTTTCAGTGCAATTCCGTCGGAGTCTCAAGAATTGGCTCCGAGGGACTGCATTAAGCCATGAAACATGGTGACAACTGTCAACGGGTATGAATCCGTTGCGGTCTGTGGGTTTAAAATAGGTACTAAACTTAAATTGTTTATTGATAATCTCTATCTGTAGGTCTAAAAAGTGAATTTTAGTTTTGCTGGCTTCGTAGGACAGGGATATACCTCTGTCATTGGCGTTCAAACTCACAAAAAATTCGTCAAGTGTTTCCATGGTGCCATTCCATAGGAGAAGGATGTCGTCTATGTACCTGGTCCATAAGACCAAAGAATTGGTTTCATGGACATAGACGACATCCTCCTCCCACTTAGCCATAAACAGGTTCGCGAGACTGGGCGCGAACTTGGCCCCCATAGCGACTCCCCGTTGTTGGAGGTAAAAATTGTGGTCAAACCAAAAGTAATTGTGTTTAGCCGCGAACTCAAGTAACTCAACAAGATAATCGCATTGGAAAGTAGCCAGAGATTGTTCCTGAGACAGAAAATATTTAACGGCATCAATGCCCTTATCGTGTGGTATGCAGGTGTACAATGATGCCACATCCGCTTGACGAATTTTTTGTGAGTTTGAACGCCAATGACAGAGGTATATCCCTGTCCTACGAAGCCAGCAAAACTAAAATTCACTTTTTAGACCTACAGATAGAGATTATCAATAAACAATTTAAGTTTAGTACCTATTTTAAACCCACAGACCGCAACGGATTCATACCCGTTGACAGTTGTCACCATGTTTCATGGCTTAATGCAGTCCCTCGGAGCCAATTCTTGAGACTCCGACGGAATTGCACTGAAACGGAGGTATTTCTTGAACAGGCCAGAATTCTAAAATCTAGGTTTATTGATAAAGGTTATGACATGGATGACCTTGATCAAGAGATCCAAAAGACGATCAAAATTGACAGGAAATCCTTACTAGAAATCAAACCCAAAAGAGAGTCTGATGGGAGGTTTAGGTGGGCCATGCTAACTACTTTTTCAACCCAGTATAGACAAATTAAAAACATCATGAGGAAACACTGGGGTGTCCTAAAGCAAGACAGCATTCTGGGTCCACTTATCCCAGAAGAAGCTAATGTCATTTTTAGAGGCGTACCCTCCTTAAAAGGACGGATAGCCCCCAACATTATAAATCCACCCACCCGCCCCTCTTTTTTCCACGACTGGACGGGCTTTTTTCCTTGCAGGAAATGTACGGTGTGCCAGTACAATGCCGTTAGAACACGCAAAATTACTGAGTTTGCCTCCACAGTGACAGGAAAAAGATACACCATAAAACCTTTCTGCACATGCAGCACAAGATATGTAGTGTATCTCATCACTTGTCCCTGTCTCAAACAGTATATAGGCCGTACCACTAGGACATTTTCAATTAGAGTGGGGGAACACATCGCCCTTATTAAAAACAGGGACCCCAAACACACGGTCCCGAGACACTACAAAGAACATCATGGGGGGAATCCAGAGGGATCGCAGTTTACTATTATTGACAAATACACACCACCCTGGAGAGGGGGTGCCAAAACGAGGGGAGTATCCCGTCTCGAAATGTACTGGGCGTATGAGCTGCAGACTTTTTCTCCCCTAGGGCTTAACGTCGAGATAGACGTTAACGCCTTTCTAGACGAATCGTAAGGGACTATACACAAATTAATAAAATTTAATTTTTATGACTATTTTAATTTGTACTTTAATTTTAACTTTAATTTTAAGTGGTATATTTCATATTCTAGATGTACTTACTTAAAGGCAAAATCTGGTATTGCTCTTTACACTCTTTTAAATTATAGAGGTCATGAATGTAAAATGTTTAGATCCATGTGAATCCAGCTATAGAGGTCATAAATGCTAAATGTGTAGATTCATGTAAATCCAGCTCATTTAATTCGCTAAACACATACGGGTCCATATACAATCTCTGGTAAGCCTTTTGTCTTGTGTAATTTCATTTTTTAATTTTACATACCATCCAGTTAGATCTAGCACCCCCCATATGGGTGAGCTACTTGCTTCCGGCTCTTTGTTTATGAACCGGAACGCAAGCTATTTAATCTTAACCGGTTGGTTTGTCATAAACCACCAGTGGAGCGCAAGCGGCGGTATCCACATTGAGGTTCCGCATTTGCGTCGTGACGTCACTGCGTCACATTGGGAGATAAGCTGGGAGACAGGACCCTCGGGTTAATTACTTGTGGAACGCAAGTGATGCGCTCCACACGAGGAGTTCCGTTTCCGGGCCGTGACGCCTCAGCGTCATAAGATTACTATGGACCCATCATTACATAAATGTTGAGACGAGCCATTGTTTATAATTGCTTATAAAGTAATACATTACAATACGTAGGATTTGTCAATACAATAAGGGCTCTTGAACAATTAAACAAATCTAAAACATGGGGAACATCAGGCCTTTTGTCTTCGATCGGTGGAGCGCATAACACACCCACCAAGATGAGGCCTGGAACGCACGCGGGTCCGCCATCTTGGGCAACCCGGAAGTGCTGATTTCTGTAATTGAATGGGCTGGATTCACATCATAATGAATACAGGACCTATATTAAGGAGTCGGGCTGCAGTGGAGGGTACCCCAAGACGAAGTCTACTCAGACGAAACGCGTCGGGAGGACTCCACTGCCGCCCCTTTTTACGTACAAGCGCTTTTATCTACTTTATCATGTAAGTGTATTTCCTTTTTATACAATAAAAATAGCATCTACGGTATCACACTATGTAGCCCTTTTTTGTGCCTTATATGAACCCTGCGTGGAGAGATCCATTAACACCTATGGAGAAGATGCATCATTAGAACATCCCTATTCAACATCTCCAGGCAGTCAAAGATCTTCCCACCATTGCCAGGGTGCAATAAAAGTTGGTTTGACCCTAACAGTATATGCTGTTTTTGGGTTCAAACCCTCCGGTAAGCCCCCACACATTACATTTAAGCGCACTGCATGTTTGTGAAGACACAGTGGTGAATGGTGGTGTTCATGAATGGAACATCCTATCTATTGATGTGACTTTTTAAGTGACTGCAGAATATCAACTTTTGTGACTGTTTCTGCTACATGCTGGTGAAGGCGCTCCTCACCTCACGTTCTGGGTAGTGACCCATCCATTCTGAACTGTTTATCTGTTATAATTTTTCTTAGTTTGACTTTGTATGTGTTACCTTTATTGGTGCATATTATACTTTGGGTATAGACCTTCTTAACTTATCAGTTTAAGCTATTTTGTCTTGTTAGCGCTACACATTTTTTATTTTTATAGGGACAAAAGAGTCGCTCCTAGGGATAAAATACAATCCATAGGAGAGATAAAAATGCCATTTTGTTGGTTTGCTACAATCAAACCGTGAGAAAAATCTTCCCACTGACCGCCACCATAGGGAGCAATGTTTTCTACAGTTGTCAGTTGGAAGAATGTTCCTTACATTGGTAGTTACTGGGAAGAATGCTCCCTACAGTGGTGGTCAGTGAGAAGAATGCCCCTTACATTGGTAGTCAGTGAGAAGAATGCCCCTTACCTTGGTAGTCAATGGGAAGAATTCCACCCTTACAGACATCTAAAAAGATCACTGGTGTCATGTGGCTGACTATGCCAACTGCCATTGGCTGTGGAATTCTGTAAACACTGTCAAATGGGAGGTCAATTAGCCATTCCTCAAGGATCCCTTAGCAACCCTGGTTAAAAATGGTTGCTCAACTCCTAGACTTATTGAACATTTAAACCATGCAGTGTGTTTGGGGAAGGGGGGCATTGCAAGGGTAATGTTTTTTACCCTTTCTTTTGGATCAATAAATAAAATCAATCAATTAACATAATATCGGTATAGTATATTTGTAGTACATACTGTATACTGTAAGTATCCAAATGTAAGCTCAAAAAATGCCTATAGTGTAAAACCCCAGCATGTCCAAATCCTAGCTTCCATCTTGACTGATGAATTTAAAGCGGTTGTATACTGCTGGAGGGTTTTTTTTGTTTTTTTTCCCCGGCAAGGTAAAGTCATAATGTGCTATGGAACAGCTTCGTTTTAAGGTAAGTTTCACATAATATAAGCATCACATACTACGGACATTATGTGAAACTTACCTTAAAATGAAGTTGTTCCAGCACCGTGATGTCAGCACTGCAGGGGTTCTCATCTTCACCCATCTTGCTTCAGGGTTCGTGGGCTCTGGCTTTATGACTGGCCGGAGCTGCAATGACGTCACTCCTGCACATGTGTGCAGGAGCCGATATTCATGGCACAGGGCTCTGAAGGAACGGCACGGGTGATTGTTCCTTCAAGTCGCATGCGCCAGTGATATCACTGGCTGCATGTAATGTAATGTAAATATCTCCTAAATGGTACACGTTTAAGAGATGTTTACACTTACCTATAGGTAAGAAATTAGGTGGGGATTTGGGACTTTAAATGAAGCGCAATGAAGTGCCTCCATTTCTGGTTTGGATTGAGAATAAATGCGACAAATTCCTATGGAATATATAAATATAATGAACCATACTCTAAATAGAGAAGGGGAATATCAAGGAAGATGGATATTTATAGGTGATTAACCAACCACCAACGACGCTTGCGCCGACGTCATCGGTGCATGCGCACTGAAGAAGCAGCCCTCCGTGCCATTTCTTTCCACTAGCAAGTGCTGTGACTAATGGCTCCTGCCGCGCATGCGTGGGAGTGACATCACACGACTCCGGACCGTCACAGAGCCGGAGTCCGTGGCCCCAGAAGGAAGAGAGGCGAAGATGGATGCGGCCTCCAGTGGGGAGAACACGGGCTTTGTTTGCAGGTAAGTGTCACATAATGGGCTAGTATGCGATGCATACATTATGCTTTTACTTTGCAGGGGAAAAAAAGAGGAAGTAAAATCCATCAGGGTTTACTTTTTCTTTAACCACTTGCTTACTTGGCACTTTTACTCCCTTCCTGACCAGGCCAATTTTCAGCTTTCAACACTGTCACACTATGAATGACAATTGTGTGGTCATGCAATAATGTACCCATATGCAATTTTTATCATGTATTTTCACACAAATTCTCTCTTTTACTAACAAAATTTTGAAAACAGGTGTTTTTTTGTTTTTTTTTAACAGAAACTTTTTCTCCTTCCCTGATGTGCACTGATAAGGCTGCACTGATGGGCACTGATCATAAGTTCGGGACAAATTTTCGCTGTTCGACAGTTTGTTTGGCCCCCCGAACCGACCACAATGCATCGTGGTGCTGAACAGTGCAATGCAAGCCCTGATTGGCTGAAGCAGTGAAAGCTTCAGCCAATCAGGGCACAGAGCACTATCAGAGTCATGATTGGACACTGTCATCATGACTTTATCCAATCATGGCTCATTCCCGCCCCACAGTATAAAACTATTCTTTCAATGACAGCCATTTTCAGTGTGATTTCGGCGTGGAGAGAGATAAAACGGGGCTCTGTTCAGTGCTATTAGTTAGTGTGCTATACTGTGCTATTTTGCTTCAGTTGTCAGTGTAGAATATTAGTTTAGTGTAAGTCTAGGGATAGTGTGAGTGCAGTGAGGAGGACCATCATTCAGCTTTGCATAGTGTGCAGCTAGAGTAGGGACAGCTCAGATCATTTCAGTGTAGTGTAGTGAGACAGTAATCTTGACATTAGTGTATAGCTAGAGTATGGACAGTTCAGATAGCGTCAGTGTAGTGACAGTTGAAGGCCATTTATTTCTATGTGCATTACTGCCAGTTTACGCCATATCGTTTTGTGTGCGTTACTGCCAGTTTAATGCCATATAGTTCTGTGCTGCACTGTACGTTTGGCGCATTATCCCTGGAGTGTGTCTGTGTAGTGTGAGTACTCAAATTAAAGTGCATTAAACACCTCTTTATATTGATTAAAGTGCATCTAGGTACAGATTTCAACTTCTTTTTTACATTTGCTTATAAGCACCGCCCCCTCCCTCCCAATAATGTCGCAACAAGGAGAGGCAGACATTCCCTTGGCACTGTAAGGGGGCCAACAACAAATATGTCCACAGGCAAAGGTGGATATGGTGGTTGGTCCTCAGGCAGGGCATGATTTCCTCTGTTTAGTGAGTTTGCCCGTGCTATCCAGCGTGCTTTCAGAACGGGCATTCAGTGCTGCAGGAGGTTTAATTACTGATCATAGAACGCGTCTGTCCACAGACTCCGTGGACCGTTTGACTTTTATAAAAATGAATCAGTCCTGGATTACCAGCTATGAAGCCCCTGATTCCGATGTCACTGATTAAGTCTGTTTGGGATGTGGAATCTCTGCAGGACTTCGAGGCTGCCTAGCTTTGAGGGTGTTCAATCTTTTCATCTAGAAAAATGTTTTTGGAATAGGTTTCATGGGCACAATTAACACCCAAAGACCAATTTTTCAGCACCTGTTTGACAGGTGCATATCATTGTAATTTTTTTTGCCTTCATCAAGAGTACCTCTATGGGGTTACGGTGGGAAGGCGCCACCGACACCCAAAGACCAATTTTTACACACCTGTTACTTCTATCCAAAGTCGAAGTGACACCAGAATGTGGCCTCATCATACACACTGGCTCCCCAGCTGTTGCTGAGCAAAATAAAGGCAGCTTGCAGGGAAAATTTCATTTTTTTTTTGGCTTTATAAATGCAATTATTGCTGCAGCAGATTCTGGACATGGTGCAGATCTGCAACTTTACAGATAGACTAAGGGGACCCCCAGGTACTATATTGGAAGGAATTTTTCATTTTTATGCTTTCACTTTAAAAATAAAAAAAATCACTACTCATTTAAAAATTACATTTTTCACAATTTTTTTTATTGGTACATGTCCCCCAGGGCAGGCCTCAGACCCCAATAACTATTGTATGCCAAATTACTTGAATATAAGAGTTCAAAATGGGCACTTTTGATTTTTGCCGTTTGGGTCCCATTGACTTTAATGGGATTTGTTATTCGAGTCCAAACTTTTGCGGTGTTCGAAAGTTCTGGTGCAAACCGAACAGGGGTCCGTTCGGCCCATCCCTACTGACACTGACGATGATTATCAGAATTGCTACTCCATCCATCCAACCAGATATTGATGTGTTCGTTTATCAAAGACAGTGTCAAAAATTGCACTAGTTTTATGTTGCCCTCTTTTACTTTTATAATAAAAAAATTACCAAAAAATGCAGTTTTATCACTTAGGTACATTATCTATATCAGTGATTGTTAACCTGTAATCTGCCTCCCTTTTTCTTCTAATCAGCTCCCCTTACTGTTAGTGTATTTTATGTGTTGCCCAAGACAATTCCTCTTCTTCCAACATGGCCCAGGAAGGTCAAAAATGTTAGACTCCCCTGAATTACATTATTATTATCATCCACTTATATGGTGCTGGTGCATATACAGAGCATTTGAATATTGGGCTGGCAGTTTCTGCATACCGAAGGGTTCCCGTGATCACCTATTGTTGTGATAGAGATAAGTGAATCTACAATTGGAGCACCACACTGACTAGTACAACACACATACAAATGTATTCCAATGTCACACTAGCTTTAAAAGCCAACTTAATTCAGGGGCTATAACTCAACACCCTTCGTCAGTGAGGGAAAACCCAACATTTTGAGTTGTTATCAGAATCAAAAAAGAAGGAAAATAATCCAATAGGGAAACTTGTTCCGGTGTTTTAAAGGGAGATTTTCCTCACTTGGGCATCTGGATACCACTGGGGATTATAGGTTGTTTTTACCAAATTTTTACTAAAATGTATTGTGTGCATACCATGTACAAACGTACCTCTTAGTTTGCCATTCTCTAGTGATGTTCCATCATCCCCACATTTTCTCAGATCCTACTTACAGCATGATCTCTTGTTTCTTCAACCACTGGCTGACCATTGATGATATAACGCTGTCACCACCACCACCATTGTCACCAATGCCATTTTCTCAGATCCTACTTCCGGCATGGTCTCTTGTTTCTTCAGCCATTGGGGAGCCATTGATGATATAATGCTGGTGCGATCCTTGATTCTTCTCTCAGGATCTTAAAGATGCCAGGAGTGTACAGTGCACTGGCATTGTGAAATGTACAATTTGCAGAATTAGATTTCTTTGGCAGAGGATGTTGTTTTGGCAGAAAAGACATACAGAAATGTTGATTTATTAGAGACAAATAGGCTGTTTATATAATTATATATATATATATATATATATACATACTGTACATACACACACATAAGTGTGCTTGAGCTTTGGGGTGCACACCCTAATGCAATAGGCAGCACACACCTATAATTGGGTATAATTAGTAATCCATTTCTTTGAATAGTATGACATCCTACAATAACAATAACCCCAGGGTAATTTGGAATGGTAAATAGCAGGAGACACAATAGACAGAGGAAGCTGCTAGAATTTCAATGCGTGCAACAACAAATGTGACACATCTAAAAATAGCAGTGTCATAAAAAGAAGCAAACAGCCTTCAAAGCTGCATTTAAATAGGGACTGACTTTGTAATGTTAGGTACAGAAATATTATCAATGTCTGTTTAAGGTGGAATTTTCAGTAACTTTACAAGTCTGCATGAATAAACTGAAGACAAGGGACACTGAAATAAGTGACTTTGCCTAAGCTAAGAGGATGTCATCAGTTTGCTGCAGGCAAGCATTGCCTCATTCTCTACTCCCCTAGTAATCAGAACACAACCCTGTATCTTTGTAGCATTGCACAACAGGAGAGGAAGCAGCAGTGGCTGATATGTGTCATACACACAGGATTTACTGTATATGTTTATGCCTAAATCCCCAGTGTGAATGTAGCCTTACAGGGCTGCCTTTGGGCAGTTCCCAAAAAAGGCCACCGTGTGGCAGCATAATACAGAATAACAGTTTCTTAGCACTTTCACACCGCCGTGGTGCAGTTTTCCAGCACTACACATGCAGCGTAGTTTACCTGTGTGTTTGGAGTGAGTTGGCCATGCTTTCCCATAGAGTAATATTGTTTCCCACGTGTTTGGTACGCTTTTTGAAAGCGCACCAAAACTCCTGCATGCTGCATCTTTGGTGTGGGTGATGGAAGAAGAACCTGTATTTTGCAAGCATGTTCAGTCCAGGCTGTCATCAAAATTAAAATTAAAGTTGAACTCTAAAGCAACCCTTACAGTGGGGCTCTCTCCACCCCCCCCCCCCCCCCAAGAGTTAAATGCATATTATTTTTTCCCTAGGGTACCAATAAAATATGCTTTTAACTTACCTTATCCCTCACCTCCATAGACTCTTCTTTCTCTCTCTGCAGCACGCCGTCTGGCGGTCACAGCTGTGACATCATTACATATAATTCAAGACCAACAGTCATGCACTGTAAGTGAGGACTTTGAGGACCCGTCCTTGTACCCTAGAAGGAAACAATCAAGTAACCCTTGCAGTGCAGGGGAGCCCCTCTGCAAGTGTAGCTTTTTTTTTTTTTTTCAGTTCCCTGGAGTTCATCACATAAGCATCAGAACTGGACCACAGAGCAATGGAAGACGGTGGCCTGGTCTGAGGAATCGTGTTTTTTTTTACATCATGTGGATGGCTGGGTGTATGCACGTGGTTTACTTGGGGAAGAGATGGCACCAGGATGTAGTATGGGGAAAAGCCAAGCTGGCGGAAGAGATGGCACCAGAATGTAGTATTGGAAAAAGCCAAGCTGGCGGAAGAGATGGCACCAGGATGTAGTATAGGAAGAAGCCAAGCTGGCGGAAGAGGTGGCACCAGGATGTAGTATAGGAAGAAGCCAAGCTGGCGGAAGAGATGGCACCAGGATGTAGTATAGGAAGAAGCCAAGCTGACAGAAGAGATGGCACCAGGATGTAGTATAGGAAGAAGCCAAGCTGACAGAAGAGATGGCACCAGGATGTAGTATGGGAATAAGCCAAGCTGGCAGAAGAGATGGCACCAGGATGTAGTATAGGAAGAAGCCAAGCTGACAGAAGAGATGGCACCAGGATGTAGTATGGGAATAAGCCAAGCTGGCAGAAGAGATGGCACCAGGATGTAGTATGGGAAAAAGCCAAGCTGGCGGAAGAGATGGCACCAGGATGTAGTATAGGAAGAAGCCAAGCTGGCGGAAGAGATGGCACCAGGATGTAGTATAGGAAGAAGCCAAGCTGGCGGAAGAGATGCACTAGGATGTAGTATGGGAAGAAGCCAAGCTGGTGGAAGAGATGGCACCAGGATGTAGTATGGGAAGAACACAAGCCGGTGGAGGCAGTGTGCTGCTTTGGGCAATGTTCTGCTGGGAAACCTTGGCTCCTACCATTCATGTGGATGTTACTTAAAACGTACCACCGACCTAAACATTGTTGGTGATCATGTACACCCCTTACTAACAAATGCTATTCTCCAATGGCAGTGGCCTCTTTCAGCAGGATATTGCACCACACTGCAAAAATGGTTCAAGAATGGTTTGAGGAACACAACAATGAGTTCAAGGTGTTGACTTGGCCTCTGCATCTCAATCCAATCAAGCACCTGTGGGATGTCGTGCAAAAACAAGTCCAATCCATGGAGACCCCACCTGACAACTTATAGGTCTTAGGCTCCATGCACACTAGACGCTCAAAAAGCATGCAAAAAAAAAAAAAAAGCTGGATAAAAAGCACGAATATTTAGCATTTTTTGCCAGGATTTTTGCAGTGTTCAGGAGTGTTTTCAAAAGTATTTAGGAGCGGCAGCATATTTATTAGGAGTGGGCAGCTGCCGGCATCCTTAACAATCAATGGATAACAAACAATTGCCGGCAATAAAAGATTGAGAAGAAAAATAGAGTGGGGGGCCCCCCAATCCATACCAGTCCTTTATCCAAACATGCAGCCTGGCATACCAGGAAAGGGGGGGGGGGGGGGGGTGACGATCCTGAACTTTACCTGGCCACAATGCCTCAACGTGGGGTGGGGGGGACAAGAGCCTCTCCCCTACAGCCTTTGCCGGCTGGTTGTGGGGGTGCGGGGAGTGACTTATCCAAATCTGGACCCCAGATCCCCCCCCCCCATGACTATTTGGAAAGAGATTGCAAAGGAGTTTTAGAGGAAAACTAAATTTCCTCAATTGTATTGGAGCTCTGGAGCCCCCCGGCAAACACGTTGGACTCAAAATTCCCCCAAGGTCAGGATCAAAGTATTTTAATTGTAAAAAACACTTTTCAGTTGTTCTTTTGGGTTTGGCGGATGCAAACTTATGTTTCAGATTGGCACAATAACTATGTCTGAACTTCAGTTAAATTTCTCCTTTTTCAGTTTAATAAATGAGTAAAAAAAATGAACAAACAAAAGCAAAAATTCAAAGTTTATTTTGAAAAATTGTGTTTTCTTTATGTGGGTTGTAAACCAAAATTGTCTAGAACATTTGGCTAATGTAAAAAACAGCAATTGGCCACAGCAGGTGTTTTCGCTTATTTTAGGTCAATTGTTGTGGCCAAATGTTGTTTCTTCCTTTGGCCAATTCTTATATATATTTGGCCAAAGTCATACACAGGAAATTGTTGTGGTCAACTGTTGTACTTTGACCTTTTTTTTCTGGCCAAATTTTGTGGCCAGTTTGTGTAGTTTCCAATGAATTGACAGTATTTTCTTAACCACTTGCCCTCCAGAAGATTTACCCCCCATTTTTTGCGATATGGCACTGTGTTATTTTAACTGACAATTGCACAGTCATGCAAAGCTGTACCAAAATACAATTTATGTAATTTTTTTTCCCCGCAAATAGAGCTTTCTTTTGGTGGCATTTGATCACCACTGTGTTTTTTATTTTTTGCAGTATAAACATCAAAATATCGTCAATTTAAAAAAAAATGGATATGTTTTATTGCAGAAAGTAAAACATATTAATAAAAAAAAAATCGAATTTCTTCATAAATGTAGGCCAATATGTATTCTGCTACATATTTTTGGTAAAAAGAAATCCCAATAAGCGTATATTGATTGTAGATGCTATAACTTTTGCGCAAACCAAACTAATGGTATACTGGAATTTTTTTTACACTAGTAATGGCGGCGATCAGCAATTAAAAGTGGGACTGTGATATTGCAAAATAGTGCTAAACATTTGCTAGAGATGCTAGTTCAAAAATATACATGAAATGTATGGTAATATCAATAAATGAATAAGTATAAAACTATGCATATCTATAAATTAGCATTTTGGGGCATCATTTATAACTTATTCATTCATATCATATAACTTTTTAATTATTGTTGTGTGATGGAAAAATCTGGACAGCCGCACTCCGGATTGGAAAAGTGAAAAATAAAATCCTCTTTATTGAAAAAGTAATAACATGATTAAAATCCGTACATGGCTTTGTTGGGGTTATGCTGCATTATCCCAACAAAGCCATGTACGGATTTTAATCATGTTATTACTTTTTCAATAAAGAGGATTTTATTTTTCACTTTTCCAATCCGGAGTGCGGCTGTCCAGATTTTTCCATCACACACATACCATTGGAATAGCAATTGCCGGCACCTGGGCTCTCACAATCATCCACACAGCGGAGGACGGGAAGCTTGAACCCGGTTACCTAGAGTGGTGGTAACTATTTCGTTTTAATTATTGTTGTTTTTTTTTTTTTTTTTTTAGATTGATAGAATCTAACAGAACAAATTTGTATTTGCATATAATAGATATTGGTAAAATAGGTGAGGGTATAGAGCAGGGGTGTCCAAACTTTTTTCAAAGAGGGCCAGATTTGATGAAGTGAACATGCGCGAGGGCCGACCATTTTGCGTGACATTCTTTGAACCATTAAAATTCGGTCTAATAGGGCGTACACACGGTCGGACTTTGTTCGGACATTCCGACAACAAAATCCTAGGATTTTTTCTGACAGATGTTGGCTCAAACTTGTTTTGTCTACACACGGTCGCACAAAGTTGTCGGAAAATCCGATCGTTATAAACGCGGTGACGTAAAACACGTACGTCGGGACTATAAACGGGGCAGTGGCCAATAGCTTTCATCTCTTTATTTATTCTGAGCATGCGTGGCACTTTGTCCGTCGGATTTGTGTACACACGATCGGAATTTCCGACAACGGATTTTGTTGTCGGAAAATTTTATCTCCTGCTCTCCAACTTTGCGTGTCGGAAAATCCGATGGAAAATGTCCGATAGAGCCCACACACGGTCGGAATTTCCGACAACACGCTCCGATCGGACATTTTCCATCGGAAAATCCGACCGTGTGTATGGGGCATTAGTGTGTTCATTCGAGCACTAATACACAGCCACAAAGGCAAGAGAATTCTTTTTGGGCAATGTGTGAGTAAAGAGATGAGCTCGGGCGTATTATTTGGATATACCGTATTTATTTGCGTATAACACGCACCTTCACTTTAAGAGCGAAGTTTTAGGGAAAAAAAATTTAATTTTAAATAAAGAACTGTAAAGCAAAATAAGGGTCAGTGCCCATCTGCAGACCCACCATTGCCATGAATGTAGCCTCACCATTACAAGGAATGCAGCACCCACTATTGCCAGGAATGCACCACTATTGCCAGAACTGCACTCACCATTGCCAGGAATTGCACTCACCATTGCCAGGAATGCACGCACGAGTGCCAAACATTACCACCAGGAGAATCTCCTGTTTACATGGTGGCCTCTTTAATAGAAAATCCCGCCTCCTTTGATGGACAGAACAGTCCTCTAATGGCAGCATTGGAGACGGGACTTCCTATTACAGAGGCCGCCCATAAACAGGAAATTCTCCTGTGTGTGTATGGTGCTTGTCCCGCCTCCTCCCTGTCCCCTCCAAGGCATATACATCTTTTGTGGCCCCAGCGCTGGGAGATCGTCGGGGGCCACAAAAGATAGGTTTTGAACGGCCCGCCTGGTTACTGTATTTGGACATATATATCTTTTGTGGCCCCCGACGATCTCCCAGCGCTGGGGCCATAAAAGATATATATGTCCAAATACAGTAACCAGGCGGGCCGTTCAAAACCTGACTTTGGACATGCCTGGTATAGAGCATAAAAAAACATACATTAGTTTAGAAATTTTGACCATATGTTTACATAACTAACTGTTACTGTTATTGTCCAGAACAAATATTTATATTCAGTTATTTTTGTATCAAATTTGTTCTATATTGTTTTGTTATTTGCAGGCAGATAAAATTTACTACACCATGTACACAAAAAACTACAAAAAGAGAAGAAAGAAAAAAAGGGTGCACCAACCTTGTGCATTCAATTCCTTGGATATATTTTATTATAGTAAAAATTAAGCAAAAAAACTACTCACAAACGTATGGAAGAAAACTCGCAATACAAATAATCTCCAGATGACAGCAATTGGTCTAAATGACAACAGACTCCAGATGGTAACAGAGGAGATTTTAGGGCCGCTGCCGGCTGACGCGTTTCGAAGGATTACCCTCTTCCTCAGAGCCCAGCCCACACAAAAAACTACCGTGGCGTGGTCTCATGGTCGAGTTTCATTGTGTTCACACTCTTCTGGTTATTGGCCATGGTGTTGGATATACACAATATACATCATCAGGGGCAGTTATTATCACTCAGGTTGTTGGTATATATCTATCAATTAAATTTCTTCTGAATAGGTTGTTCTGCTTGCTATTTCACATATACTTCATATACATATTTATATTGTACAATTTTTTTGATTAAATTGTTTCTGAATTTCAGCTTGCTCTTTGCATGCTTGGGACCTGGGGTTGCCACCTCATCCCTTTAAAGCCAAACACATTAAGGTGGTAGTTAAACTCACGTGGTGCCTCATCTGCATAAAATTTGCCTCAGAACCTGTATAATTCATATGTGTTCGGGTTTAAATGGATGAGGTGGCAACCCTATTGGGACCACCAGGTATGGCTGTAATTGCCAATTTAAAGGGGCAGTCATACGGACGCCCGGGGCGTCGCGGTGGGAGGAATCATTATTGGTTCTTCTCGGGTGGCGCCAACCCATTGTGCTGATTTATCCTTATATACCATCTAGCCCAGGGGTAGGCAACCTCGGCCCTCCAGCTGTTTTGAAACTACAAGTCCCATGAGACATTGCAAGACCCTGACAATCACAGGCATGACTCCTAGAGGCAGAGGTATGATGGGATTTCTAGTTTTACCAAGGCTGGAGGGCCGGAGGCTGGAGGGCCGAGGTTGCCTACCCCGATCTAGCCTTTTGATAAATAGTCTGCAACAGTGAATGTGGAGGCTTAAACTGACTTTGGCTCTTTATTTAGAATTTTCTCATATCTCTTGGATTTAATTTTTGATCCTTTTGGTTTTTGATTATATTGGTGACTGGCCCTTTAATGAATTATTCCGGCATATTATTGTTGGCTGTATTTGGCCTTGGTTTGATTATAGGTTTATTGCCTTTTTCTGTTTTCCCCTTTCTTTGTGAGTTGGATGTGGGATACAGGTGGTTTTCAGCCTATTTTCTGTATTGCCTCAATGTTATTGTCAAGTGTGGGCAATGCTGTATTCACTGATATGAGTTCAGACTTTCCAAAATGGCCTACAGGGCGTCAATCGGCACCTCTAGACGTCTGAACCTGATTGGCAGATTCATCTGCTAACAAGTGGGAGGACTATAAATAGCCCATCATGGAGGTGGCTTAATTTGCAAAGATCACCTTCCATGTGTCCATCCAGGAGCTCTGTACTAATTTCTGCAGTCTCCAATATAATGAATTGAGGCTTTATATGTTGTATTATATCATTTTTCTTGGCCATTTTGGTGCTAGCTGCTCTGGCAAACTTTGTTATGCCTTGCAGACCTATTGAATTTGGAACCATTAAAATCTGATGCCTTTGATGACAGCCCACATAGAGAAATCATGTGGTGTCTGTTTCTTTTGGCTTAATTTAGCTAGAAGGTAAGAACCAGTATGTAGTGTTGCGTATTTTTACTGATAGACTGGATGCAGGTGTGAGCCACCAGACTTAATAAAGAGTTTTCTTTTCTTTTGTGATAGTTTTGTTGTCTTCACAATGTCTAGTGGTTGAGAAAGGAAATTAACAGCTTCCAAGTCTTTCAAATCAGTTTTGTATGCAATTAAGGTAATCACCTTTTAACTAATTTGTTCACATTGTAGATGTCAGTGGGCGTGTATTTTGGGGTTCTTTTCAATGAGCATATGTTACAGTTTATATTTTGACATTTCTAGATTCTCAAATGGGCCTAGTGGTTCTCCTATGACACACTGATATCCTAGTATGTGGCAGTGCGGTTGTCCTGATGTGTTCGCATACTGACCCGCAATTATTTTTGGGGTAAGAAGTACCTAAACCCCTTTTTTTTAATTATATTTTTTTTGTTCTTTTTTATATATTGTTTATATTAGTAGGTTCTATGCAGGACCTGTTTTAAGTTTGTCTTATGTTTATTTTTTATGTATTGCAGTGATTACTCTGTACACAGATAATTACGAATCACCTGAAGAAGCTATATACTCTAGCGAAACAAGTTGAGAATAAAGTTTTTGTACAGTAATACAAAATATCCTTGAATAATTTGGTCTGATCTTAAGGTTTCTCATTGGGATTGTTATACCCTTTTAACCTACCGTATGTACAATAACAACCTTTTTATTATGCATGTTATAGTTTCATTTGTTTTGGCACCTTAAAAGTCCCCTCTCTCCCAATTCCATTTCTTCTTATTCCATTTATACATATGATAATTATTTTTGTGGTATAGTAGATAAAAAAAATTGTTTATATTCTGGGAACCCAAAAAGAAAAACAATAATGAAATGTAGGGAACAAATCTATTATATTGCATATGATAGATGGCTTAGCAAAGTAAGCAAAGGTATAAATCCTATAAAAAATATACATAATAGATCTACACATATGATTTCCACTTTGTGGTATAATTTATTCTAAGATCAGATTCTATGAACCCAAAAATAAACAATTATTAAACTAACAGAACAAATCTGTATTTAATAGATTTTAGCAAAATAAACAAAGCGATAACATTTATATAAATGTATTCACATGATGTCTGTGGTACAATTTATTATACAATCAGATACTATCATCCCCAAAAAAAAACAAAAATAAATAAACTATCAGAAGAAATCGGCATATGTAGTGCAGACCCCAAGCCGCTCTCGCTGTTTGTCCCAGGTTCTGTTCTCTATTGTGCGCACAGCAGCCAGGCCCACATCAGGTTTCAGTCTCTCCACACAATAACGAGGCATGTGTTTCTTTTTTTTGGGGTTTATGGTTTGAAGAACTTGGATAGGGTAAGCTTTGGGGTACTCCAGAACCAACGCAGCATTAATCCTTACTAGAGAGTGTCCTCAGTTAAATTGCTACTAAACCCACACCAGTAAAATCAGTGTGTATATGCAGTAAAGCATGCTGGTTATACTCACTGTGGAGCCTAAGGGGTTAATCCTCTGCATTGTGTTTTGATCCTCCCCTTATTCCACCGACTCCAATATAGTTCCTGATATTTACAGAGCCAGGGAACACTCTGCACATGCTCAGTTTGGTGTGCATTGCTAGAGATTTTTTTTTTCTTCTTGGGAGGGTGCATATTATCAGCACAGGGCCAATCAACACTGTCCAGACAGAGGGTCAGGGGTCCTGCAGGTTCATAGGACAATCATGCAAGCATGAAAACTCCTCCTACAAGCTTTAAACACACACTGATAAAAGTCACAAGACTGCTATATACTGCTTATAAGAAATGATTTTTATCAGTTTATATTTACTAAAATAATTGCATTTCCATGTTCTGTGTACTGTGGGAGACCAGATATAGTGAATGCAGGGTCCTGGGTTTAGTAACACCTTTAAAGAAGGCCTCTAGGATAAGTGGTTGTGGACATACAGCTCAGGGGGATCTCACACTGGAAACAGCCCTGCGCCAGCAAATCTGGAATAGCCTCCTCGCCAGAGAGGACATAAAAAAAAAAAAAACAGCGACAGTCTCGCCAGGATCTCTCTCAGTCCTTCACTCACTGTTACTATCATCGTTTAAATGTTACAAATAATAGAACAGAATATGTAAAAAGGAAATCAAGGGTGCAAAAATTCAAAACGAATGGCAGACTGCAAAAGATGGTAGGACAAACCCAAGTATGAGCATGTAGGCCCTTTACAAAAACATCTAGAGTGAGTGAGTGGGGACAAAGAGAAGGCCAATTTATGAAATAAATTCTTCAGCTCTGTGTATACAAAAGGAGCACAGGGAAGCTCATGTCCATAATGGGGGTCCTGCCCCAGGGGACATGTATCAATGCAAAAAAAACTTTTAAAAACGGACGTTTTTTTCGGGAGCAGTGATTTTAATGATGCTTAAAGTTAAAAAAAAAAAAGTGAAATATTCCTTTAAATATCTTACCTGGGGGGGTGTCTATAGTATGCCTGTAAAGTGGCGCGTGTTTCCCGTGCTTAGAACAGTCCCTGCAAAAAAGGTCATTTAAAACTGCTTGCGGCTTTAATGTAATGTCAGGTCCTGGCAATATGGCGTGTTTAGCTCCAGCCAAAAAATCTATTTTAAGCTTTTTGGAAAACATAGGGAAGGGTTATCACCCCTGTGACATTTGTTTTGCTTTCTGTGCTCCTCTTCAGAAGATTTCACCTCATTTTTTGTCCCAATGACAAATGTTTTTTGAAAATTTGGTTTTTTTTGTGAAACAAGGATTGGTGATAAAGCATCAGTGGAAAGGAGAAACGTTTTTCCCATATTAACTCTTACAGGAGAGAATTCCCCTTCCTAGGGGTAGATTTCATCTCACTTCCTGTTGTCTCCTTCCGTTTGCAAGTAGGAGTCGTTTGTAAGTTAGATGTTTGAAAGTAGGGGCCTGCCCTATATACTCTGCAGAAATTTGGGCCTTAGGTTTTTTGTGGCCACAACACTGTAAGCCCTCACAGGGCCCTGCTGTGAAATATTAGATCAAGAATTGTAATTACATGCCCCTGTTGAACAGGGGCAGAAAAATTGTGCCTTTGGTGGTGGTGGTGCTAGTGCCACAACACTGTAAGTCCTCACTCTCTCTTGCTGGGCGCAGAAATGGGCCCTGCTGTGAAATATTAGATCAAGAATTGTAATTACATGCCCCTGTTGAACAGGGGCTGAAAAATTGGGCCTTAGGCACTGGTGCTGGTGCCACAACACTGCAACCTCTCACAGATACTCTAGTTGGAACGCAGAAACGAGCCCTGCTGCAAAGTATTGTATCAAAAATTGTAATTACACGCCCCTGTTAAACAGGGGCTGAAAAATTGGGCCTTAGGTACTGGTGGTGGCGCCCAGAAACAAAAATGTTCTTACAAGCTATGTGTGATCATTGAGGAGGAAGAGGATAATTACTCAGGATAGTCACTCAGAATCAGCATAGGCAGTCTTTGAAGGGATCTGAGATTTCAAAAAAAAATTATTCGGTTACATCAGCATCAGGTGCTTGGTAGCTGGTGGTGATCCAAGACTGATTCATTTTTATGAAGGTCAGTCGATCGACCAAGTCGGTGGACAGACGCACCCTGTGATCGGTTACAAAGCCTCCAGCAGCACTGAATGTGCGTTCCGAAAGAACGCTGGATGCAGGACAGGCCAGTAGCTCAATTGCATACTGTGCAAGCTCTGGCCAGTGATCCATCCTCAAGACCCAGTAACCCAGAGGATTTTCGGTGGGAAAGGTGTCCAAGTCAGATCTTGCCCCTAGGTATTCCTGCACCATGTAAAACAGACGCTGGCGATGGTTGCTGGAATCGATCATACCTTGGGGCTGCCGACCAAAAAATTGTCTGAACGCATCGGTCAGACGGCCACCTTCTCCACTGCTCCTTCTTTGATTGACCTAAGCCTCAGCAACACGTTGTTCAGAAACAGGAGTTTGTAACCTCCCAGTCTCTGGGAACGCGTTGCACAGACCTTTCTGCAAGGCCTCCCGAAGATGTTTCCTCCTCTGCGATGGCAAAATAAGGTCCGCAACCTTACCCTTGTAACGTGGATCAAGGAGGGTTGCCAGCCAGTATTGGTCCTTCTCCTTGATACCACGAATACGAGGATCCTTACGCAGGCTTTGCAGGATCAGGGAGGCCATGCAGCGTAGGTTTGCTGAGGCATTCGGTCCGGAGTCCTCTGGGTCACTAAGGACGACATGGTCCGCAGCCACCTCCTCCCAGCCACGTACAAGTCCATGTGTTTCTTGGGACTGATCCCTTAAAGACTGCTGCTGATGCGGGCACGCAGGAACACTGTCTGGATAAAGGGGGCCTTGAGAGCTAAGGAAGTCCTCCTCTTCCTGCCTCTGTTCTGCCTTAAGTGCCCTGTTCATTATTCCATGCAGCGTGTGCTCCAACAGGTGGACAAGGGGGACAGTGTCACTGATGCATGCACTGTCACTGCTCACCATCCTCGTGGCCTCCTCAAATGGTGACAGGACAGTGCATGCATCCCTGATCATGGCCCACTGGCGTGGGGAAAACATTCAAGCTCCCCTGACCCTGTCCTGGTGCCATAGTCGCACAGGTACTCATTGATGGCCCTCTGCTGCGTGTGCAGCCGCTGCAGCATGGCCAACGTTGAGTTCCACCTGGTGGGCATGTCACAGATTAGGCGGTTCTTGGGCAGGTTAAACTCCTTTTTGGAGGTCTGCCAGCCGAGCACTGGCATTATATGACCGGCGGAAATGCACACAGACTTTCCTGGCCTGCCTCAGGACATCCTGTAAGCCCGGGTACCTGCCCAAGAACCACTGCACCACCAAGTTAAGGAAGTGAGCCAAACAGGGCACATGGGTCATTTGTCCCTGTCGGCCAGCAGAGAGGAGGTTGGTGCCATTGTCGCAAACCACCATTCCTGCCTTAATTTGGCGTGGCGTCAACCACCTCTGAACCTGCCCCTGCAGAGCTGACAGAACCTCTGCCCCAGTGTGGCTCCTGTCCCCCAAGCACACCAGCTCAAGCACCACATGGCATCTTTTGGCCTGCATACTTGCGTAGCCCCTTAAACAGCTACGGAGCACCGCTGGTTCCGAGGACAAAGCACAGGAAGAGGCCATGGAGGAAGAAGAAGAGGAGGGGGTGGAGGAGAGAGGTGTGTAACAATCATAAGTAGTGGCATTTTGGAGGCGTGGTGGTGGAACAACCTCCAACACTACTGCACCTTGTCCTGCATCCTTCCCAGCTGCCAGCAGAGTCACCCAATGCGCGGTGAAACTTATGTAACGTCCCTGCCCATGCCTGCTGGACCATGAGTCAGCGGTAATATGCACCTTACCGCTGACCGCCCTGTCCAGCGAGGCCAAGACATTGCCTTCCACATGCCGGTAGAGAGCCAGAATCGCCTTCCGTGAGAAAAAGTGGCGTTTGGGTACCTGCCACTGAGGAACCGCACATTCCACAAACTCACGGAAGGGGACAGAGTCTACCAACTGAAAAGGCAGCAGTTGAAGTGCTAGCAATTTTGCCAAGCTAGCATTCAACCGCTGGGCATGTGGATGGCTGGGAGCGAACTTCTTTCGGCGGTGCAGCAGCTGGGGCAGGGAAATTTGCCTGGTACAATCTGACGTCGGTGTACCGAAAGCAGATTGCCCACAAGTACTTGGCTGTGACACACCTAATTCTACACCTTCATTCCTCTCAGTGCAGGTCTCAGAGAGGACTGAAGGTATAGTGGGGTTGGAGATCTCAGCTGATGAGGAGCAAGGAGAGGTCCTCTTTGTTCTTTGGTGTGGGTCTTTTAAATACGCTTGCCAACGAACGGCATGGTAGGTCAACATAGGTCTGGTCAAGCATGTGGTGCCCAAGCGGGAGATGTTTTGGCCACGCGAGATACGCTTGAGACATATGTTGCAAATAGCAGCGGTGCGATCTGATGCACTCGTCTCAAAAAAAGGCCCACACCAAAGAACTTTTTGAATAACGCGCAGAGACTGCAGCGCCCTGCACATGCGGAGCTTTGGGGTGTGCTGCCCTTAGGCTGGCCCCTGGAGGGCATCCTGCCTCGTTGGTGATGTGCCGCCTATCAGGCACCCACGTTGAGTCAGTGACCTCATCATCCCCTCCCTCCTCATCACTGGAGCAAACCTGGCAGTATGCTGCAGCAGGGGGAGCATGACTGCCAGATTGCTGTCCTTCTTGGGCACCCCCTCTGTCAATGCTCACGTTACTGCCTTCATCTAGCTCAGTATCATCATCAGAGCCTTCCAAACGCTGGGCATCCTCCTGGAGCATGTACCCAACACTGTGGTCAAACAGTTCGAGGGACTCCTCAGGAGGGCATGGTGGGGCTAGGGAAGGAGTCACTGATGACTTTGAGCCGAGGTAAGAGGCCGCTGCTTTGCCAGACAAAGTACCCTGAGCATGGGTGAGAGAGGATGAGGAGGATGAGGACGGCTTGGTCATCCACTCGACCAAGTCTTCTGCATGTTGCGGCTCAACACGGCCAGCTGCCGAAAAAAAGGCCAAGCGTGTCCCACGGCCACGTGCTGATGAGGATGCACCGTCTCCACGACCAGCACTGTTGCCTCTAGACACAGAGCCTGCTTGCCCTCTTTTATTGGCTTGTGGCTGTCTGCCTCTCCTTGTTGGCCTTCCAGACATACTAATGGCCTGTAGCTGCACTAAGCTGGGATATAAGACTAAGACTCTCTGGCCAATTGGGTTTGAGGATCCGCTTCCTAATGGGGCCAAGAGTAGCAGAAAGAAATTAGTGAATATTAATTCGCTAATGTCATACAACTGGGTGGGCTCGGGGCGCAGTGCTCTTGTTTGAAACCACCCTTGTTTGAAACCAATTAAAGCCTCAGGCTCTAATCGTGTGCTTAAAAATAAAAAAACCCCATTGGAATCCATGTGTCCGGTGCCCTGATATGGAATGGGGAAGCTGCCACTGCTATGTGGTGAGAATTTTGTAAATAATATATATATATATATATATATATATATATATATATATATATATATATATATATATATATATATATATATATATATATATTACACATACAGGGGTGCCGCCCCCCTAATCCATGCACACGGCCCCTAATCTATATATAAAATAATATATATAAAAAACTATGGTTATGGTATACATAGGTTAAGGCTACAGAAAAAAAAACACATTGTAAATGCAGAGTAAAATCTGGATGGCAATTGATATGACTCACAGAAAGGAAAAGAATTAGGGAGGACAGATATTTACTTTCATATTTCCTCCCTCATCAATTAATCATAAACATTCTTCTTCGTTCTTCTTCCAGTAATTAATTATGAAATAATTAGGAGACACTAGTAGAAGCAAATGGCAGTCTGTATTTACAGTGGCAAGAAAAAGCATCATTTAAAGTGTTTGTATTGGAACTATAAGAATGTGATTTGATAGAGGGGACTATGTGCACGCTGAAGGAGTGTCAGGGACTTAACATTGCTTCTTTGGAAACTGTATGCTCATTGCAAACTGAATTTTAGCGAATAAAGTGAAGCTGTGTTGAGTTTGGGGTATTACCTGTGCTCAGTAGAGGAGTGCGTTCCTGGGAGATTTGGGGTCCTACTGGAGTGACGTCACTGGTGCCTAGGTGACTTGACGCTGGGGTGCAAGGTTACTATATTTTTCTTCTCCCAGTGTATTTTTTTTATTTTTTACTAGCATTTCCACATGGTGGGATGGGCTCTGCTAAATAGCAGTACCTTGCATTTTGATGTTAGGTCCACTTTAAACCACCTGACAATCCGATAGCTATCAGAGACCTTACACTCTGTGGTTCAAATATGTAGTTCAGCAAAGTCATTCAAAAAGCCAGAAGTCCTTATTTGCATACACATTCTAGGACAGTGATTCAAAGAGGAACTGCAGTCTGCTCGCATAATTTGTAATAAAAAAATCTTTGCCATTCCTAAGCTTCACTCCAACCACTTTGTAACTATGTATATATAAATAATATGCATAGTAGGTGAGGTTGAAAAAAAAGACACAAGTCCATCAAGTCCAACCTATGTGTGTGATTATATGTCAGTATTACATTGTATATCCCTGTATGTTGCGGTCATTCAGGTGCTTATCTAATAGTTTCTTGAAACTATGGATGCTCCCCGCTGAGACCACTGCCTGTGGAAGGAGATTCCACATCCTTGCCGCTCTTATGCCCCGTACACACGGTCGGACTTTGTTCGGACATTCCGACAACAAAATCCTAGGATTTTTTCCGACGGATGTTGGCTCAAACTTGTCTTGCATACACACGGTCACACAAAGTTGTCGGAAAATCCGATCGTTCTGAAAGCGGTGACGTAAAACACGTACGTCGGGACTATAAACGGGGCAGTGGCCAATAGCTTTCATCTCTTTATTTATTCTGAGCATGCGTGGCACTTTGTCCGTCGGATTTGTGTACACACGATCGGAATTTCCGACAACGGATTTTGTTGTCGGAAAATTTTATATCCTGCTCTCAAACTTTGTGTGTTGGAAAATCGGATGGAAAATGTGTGATGGAGCCTACACACGGTCGGAATTTCCGACAACAAGATCCTATCACACATTTTCCGTCAGAAAATCCGACCGTGTGTACGGGGCATTACAGTAAAGAACCCTCTACGTAGTTTAAGGTTAAACCTCTTTTCTTCTAATTTTAATGAGTGCCCACTAGTCTTGTTAAACTCCCTTTTGCTAAAACGTTTTGTCCCTATTGTAGGGTCACCAGTACGGTATTTATAAATTGAAATCATATCCCCTCTCAAGCTTCTCTTATCCAGAGAGAATAAGTTCAGTGCTCGCAACCTTTCCTCATAACGAATATCCTCCAGACCCTTTATTAGCTTAGTTGTCCTTCTTTGTAGGGAGAGATTATCGTTTTATCTCTGGAGTTGATCCCCATTAAATGCATGCCAATATTATGTTTGCTTTGTTAGCAGCAGCTTGGCATTGCATGCTATTGCTGAACATATCATCTACTAGGACCCCCAGGTCCTTTTCCATCCTAGATTCCCCCAGAGGTTCTCCCCCCAGTGTATAGATTACATTCATATTTTTGCCCCCCAAATGCATTATTTTACATTTTTCTACATTGAACCTCATTTGCCATGTAGTTGCCCACCCCATTAATTTGTTCAGGTCTTTTTGCAAGGTTTCCACATCCTGCAAGGAAGTTATTGCCCTGCTTAGCTTATTATCGTCTGCAAATACAGAGATTGAACTGAGTACCCCATCCTCCAGGTCGTTTATGAACAAAATAAATAGGATTGGTCCCAGGACAGAACTGTGCTGTGATTTTGTACTTGCCAAATATGCTGCAGAAATCTCCCTCCACTGTGTCTGGCTGCAACCATTTTAACTGTGGGCAGCTGAAGCTGCTGCCTGTTCACTTCCTGGATTTACACAGAGTCACACCTCCAGCTCTGCAGCTCTGATCGGCCCTCTTATGACTTATCCCCCCTCCCTTCCTGGAAAACTCTCATGAGAGTGAGAGAGATATATGCATGATGTCATAAGCCTAGGCTTATTACCAGACAAGAAACAGGAAGTGGGCTGTTAAAGGTATTTACTGGCAGAAAAAACGGAAAATTGTATCAAATACTTACCGTAATTTTCCTTTCCTGACGCCAAACCATGGCAGCATACTAGTCATAGAGCTCCGCCTCTTGACCACTCCCTCAGGACCAGTGAATAGCATAAATGAAGGCATGGTTAGCCGCCACTCCATTCTTTGTAGCAAGCCACATACTGGAACGCACATGGGTGGGCTCATATGCTGCCATGGTTTGGCGTCATGAAAGGAAAATTACGGTAAGTATTTGATACAATTTTCCATTTTCCTGAAGCCAAAATGGCAGCATACTAGTGATAAATAACTAGCTGATAGGGTGGCAGCATACTCGTGATACATAACTAGCTGATAGGATGGGATCTATTTGTCAAACCAATCTTCTAATTAGGATGAGACAGAGGACTGAAAAGTCCTTCCTACAAAGTCCCCTGATGACAAGGCCCCCGCATCTATTCCGTCAAGTTTGAGTAGGAATGTTGGAGCAACCATGATACCCCTGTACAGATGGGCACCATAGATTCTCTTGAATGTGTTGCCTATAAGGCTTTAACCGCTCTGGTAGAGTTCTCCGCCACCACTGACGGAGGCTCGCGACCTATAGTCTTATATACACAACCCAAGCCTGCTAGGATCCAGGCAGTAACCTCTTTTCCTTGATGATTGCCAACGGGAATGACAAAAGGTTTATTTAGATGACCTGAAAGGGACAATTGTGGAGAGATACTCCTTTAAAGTTCTGAAAATACAGTACGTGTGACTTTCCTGTGTGATGTTCTGGAAAGTTAGGCAATGTCCAGCTGTCTGTTAAATAGCAGTCTGTTGCTACATTCGAAGCAGGATGATCTACAAAATCCAACTCTACTCTTTCTGGAAAGAAAGGAATATATTTTTTTACTTTGAAGCTCAAAGAGCTTGAATCTCCGATAACCTTCTGCTTAAAGTTCTTGCAATTTGATACTGCCTTGTAAGTGATGGCCTGAACCGAACACTGCTCTGTTGGAACAAATGGTTAAACTGATATGAGATCCAGCAACTGCAATAGATCTTTCTTCCTTGGTGACCGACTCTTCATGTCTGTCCTAAAAAGTTGTGCAAACTTGAGGATTCTTGGCACATTCAAATGTGTTATTGCCAATATAGCCCACACTAGTGAGCTATGTGAGGATAGGCTAAGGCCTGGAGGAAGTTTAGAACAGCTGACACTGGCAGGGCAGTAGGATCAATGTCTTGCCCTACCAAGAAAACGTGTTCCAGAATTAGACCTAGATGTTGTAAGTAGAATGTCTTCTCGCACACAACAAAGGAGAGATCACTCTAGAGTGAAACTGGAGCAACCAGAGTTGCCCATCCTCCCCCTTTAGTGTCCCTGCTTGCAGCCCCAGTCTGCGTATGTTATAAAGGGGAAAGGTCTTCTGTATCCTGAAATGAATGTCCAGGGAAAACTGAGGGCCTTCTGGTCAATATGGAGGACTGGCTATGACAACTATGTTCTCCCTTGACAGCCTCAAGTGGAATCTCATTTACGGGAAATGTTGGGAAAAATATATGTTAGATTGTAGTCCCAGGGAGAGACCATAGCATTTGCCCCTTGCGCCTTGAGGTACAGACAAAATCAGACCAAAATTTGTGATTACTGTGGGAAACGAGGAGGTCTCTCTGTGGTAGGCCCCACCTGTGGACCAGCTCAGAGAAGACCTGGGTCGTAGACCCACTCGTTGTGCTCTGGGAAGCTTGTACTTGTTCAAAAGAAACCGCTGGGAGGTAAACTGCTTCCGAAATTTTGCTGGTGATCTTCTGCCCCAGGTGTTAAGGGTTTCACCTCTCTCAATAGCATATTGCTGCGAGTTTCATCCTGGAGCTGAATATAAGTGACTGCTGCCCTGTTGCTAAAGTGCAAGGAGATTGGTCCTCCTTGACTATGTGTAGTAAGGCCAAAGTGCTAAAAGGGCTGCTTGAACCCCCAGCGCGTTCGAGGTTATCCTCCTTGGCTGGGAATCTTTGCTTGCCTTGACCGAAAGTCCTTCGCAGTGCATGTTCCCGGCACCAACCATTGGGATGGAAAAAGGTTGGCTTTGCTTTCCCTCTAAAGTGTGAGGATAGAATAGGCATCCTGACAATCCAGCAACAGCCTCCAGCCATGTGGTTATACTGTTTAATGGACTCTTAAAGATCACAAAGAGGGCCCAAAAGGGTTTGACCTCCTCCGATCTGCAACTGGACACTAACCAACATCCCCTGCGAAACAGGATTGGGTAGAAAACCTGCAATCCCTCTTGAGTCTGAGGTGTCTGTAAGCATTGTAGCAGCCCACCCACTGTTGTGGTGGACTTGGCAGCTCAGTGGGAGAGAAATGGTCTGGAGGAGGAGCAGTGAGGAATCTCCCAAAGTGACCATGAGTGTCTGATACCTTCATCCAAGACTCTGTACAGCATGCTGTCCAGAAACCCGTGAAGTGTGCCTTCTAGGTCTTACCTTAAGAGTCTGGGTATCCACTTATGTGACTGGCTCACTGATTTCCCCAGAAGTCTGCACTAAAATACAAGTCAGATTTTTGACATCCACTGCTACAAAAATATATATATATTTTTTTCAAGATACTCCCAATAGGAGATAATGTCTAAAGGGATGCAGACCCTGCCACTGTCCTCAGAGTCCTGTGGGTGCAGCAGCTGGTTGATAATTTTTAAACCATTCCCATTAGACTTACCCAGTACATGGACTGGATATTGCTGGTCTGCCGGCACTTGCAAACGCTACAGTATGTAGGAGAAAGTTGACCATTGCAAAGAAGATAAAAGTATACACTGCACTAAATTAAATGGTGCGGAGCAGCTACATACAGGGTGACAACAACCAAAGAATCATGCGAAAGTAAAATGTAGCGCATAGATTGTGCAAACAGTCTTCGATCAAGAAAACAACTAAAATAAACAAATGTCCACAAATGGTAAATATAACAGTGGTAAAACTTATAAGTCTCTCAATATAGGTGAAAAAAAGTTCAGTGAGTGAATAGAAAACCAATGACATGGAATGTCCCACTGAAAATGGTACGTGGATGTAAGACGACAGATGTTATAACACGGGTAAATCATCAGATCATCCCCAAGCTGTATCTCACAACTGCATGTGACTTAGTAAAGATGGTGTGTAAGAAACTCTTACCAGATACATTGGACTCCCTTGTCAGCGACAAATGGATCTTCTACTGGGGCATACGTTAGAAGATCCATTTGATCGAAACGCGTCAGGCGCTTCCAGCATCCTTCTTGTTGCCCATCTTCGTTTTTATACCCTGTGATCACATTTTATTGTTACCTGGCTTTTTTAGCAATAAAAATCCCACTTTGCTCATCTACACTATGTGGAGCCTGTTTATTTTTTCTCCACATATCCACTGAGAGATCCAACCAGCCTTCTCTTCAGTTTTTTCACGTGACGCACTGTTCCCTCTGAATCGCACCTTGGCCATCCTTTGGGAGGACCCACCTGGCTGCCCCGGGAGATCCTCGCAGAGTTTGACCCAGAAGGTTCGCAGAGCTGTGATGTCCGCTTACAGGCCCTGAGAGGCAACCCGCTCGAGTGACTCCCTGTCGCTGACAAGGGAGTCCAATGTATCTGGTAAGAGTTTCTTACACACCATCTTTACTAAGGTGTCCGTTTATGAAGCAGTGATCAGCGGTGATCCAGAGGATCGCCGCTGATCACAGTCCATAAACAGTTTATGAAGCAGTGATAATCGGGGGAGAACATGTTTGAACTTGTTCTCCCGCCGATTATCTCTACACACGGAAAATCCTCATTGAATGACACAGTAACTGCCAGTTTATGAAGCGGTGATCTCACCGCTTCACTGGCGATCTGTGTCATAATTCACACTCCCAGGTTCACCAGCTCAGAGCTGGTGAATCGGGGAGTGAAGAGGAAATCTGGGGGGATCTGAGGGGGAAGGAGGAAGATTTTTAACTTCCTTATGCCTCGTTCAGACCCCCCAACACTGTAAGCATGTCCCCCTGTCATATTTATGAGTATACATATATACATATAATGTGTATATGTATATATATATCATGTGTGTGTATATACATGTATATATAATGTGTGTGTGTGTATACATATGTGTATAATGTAGGGGGACTCTTTATTTTACTAACATTAATCCACGCCGTTGAGCGGTGATAATTTATCACTGCTTAATAAACTGACATCTGGTGCTGTAATCTCGTAAAGTCTCACGAGATTCCAGTATCAGGGGCCGTTCTCCACTGTTTGAAGCATTTGTAGATCGCTTCACTCCTCCAAAGGTGAAGCGATCTACACCGCTTCATAAACTGGCACACAGAGGAGAAAAATCTTCACTGTGAATGCCGGAGAACGAAGCAGTGAATAGATTTCACTGCTTCATAAACGGACACCTAATGCCGCGTACACACGAGCGGACTTTACGGCGGACTTTGCCCGGCGGATTTTTCGACGTACTTTACGACGGACTTTCTGAATGAACGGACTTGCCTACACACAATCCACCAAAGTCCGTCGAATTCGTACGTGATGAGGCACGACCGGACTAAAACAAGGAAGTTCATAGCCAGTAGCCAATAGCTGCCCTAGCGTGGCTTTTTGTCCGTCGAACTAGCATACAGACGGCGGACTTTTCGACCGGACTCGATTTCAACGGATAAATTTTAAACAAGTTTCAAATCTAAGTCCGTCCAACTTTTGAGCAAACAAAGTCCGCTGGAGCCCACACACATCGAATTGTCCGACGAAATCCAGTCCCCCGGGCAAAGTCCGCCGTAAAGTCCGCTCGTGTGTACGCGGCATTAGTCACATGCAGTTGTGAGATACAGCTTGGGGATGATCTGATGATTTACCCGTGTTATAACATCTGTCGTCTTACATCCACGTACCATTTTCAGTGGGACATTCCATGTCATTGGTTTTCTATTCACTCACTGAACTTTTTTTCACCTATATTGAGAGACTTATAAGTTTTACCACTGTTATATTTACCATTTGTGGACATTTGTTTATTTTAGTTGTTTTCTTGATCGAAGACTGTTTGCACAATCTATGCGCTACATTTTACTTTCACATGAAAGTTGTTCAGGGTACGCAGTTTCGACAGCCTGTTTATATTGGCATTTTTCTCAAACCCCTTCCAATCTTCCCCACTTTTGTTTCTAGGAAGCAATATGCAGTCCAGGGTCTCAACCATGTGGCCTCCCTAGCCGCCAAAGTGCTAAGGTGCTCCTCCAGTGGTTATACAAGCAACTAGAGGGGACTTCCTGGTCAGCCTCCCTATTTTTGAGTAGCAGACTGCTGCATCTATAAAATATGTAGCAAGGACCCAGGACTCCTTCAGTCCAATGAGAACCTCAAGAGCCATGAGTTGTCGACCTCCCTCCACATAGAGTGGGTCGTAAGGCATAGTAGGTGCAGTGCAAAGTAGATTCATGGGTGCCAGACACCTAGGGTGTACCACTTGTCCAGGATTCAGCCAGACAGTTCGGGTTTTGAATCATGTGTCAGGGTTTCAGTCCCCCTAAATGAATGAATGAATGATTTGTATGGCGCTGCAAATGCGAACTGAATTGCTTCAAGGCGCTAGATCCGTCCTGCTTCCATAGCCGTGGTCCTTGGACTGAGACCCGGACATATTACCTGGACCAGGCTGTGGTTCCCCAGGTAACAGAGATAGTCATACACAAATCTGTTGGCCTCGTAGGTGGCTGTTTGGTTTCACTGAAGGGTGATGATGTCAGCAAGGGCAATTTGGAAACACCCACTAGCGTGCTCTGAGCGCTACATTACCACTCTCCTTGGGGCACCCAAATATGTCTGTGTAATGCTAACCCGGTAAACTCCCGGACTTCTACAGGACAGCCACGCAGGGAAAATCCTCCAGAAAGATGGCACTCTTATCCGTGTAGATGTGGCGTCTCCTATGGCAACAGTCTGCAACAGTTTCCAATACAAGTGTAACAGTTGCTTCAGGTAATTAAGGCGAGTTCAAAACAGAATCTTGTGCCACTCTTATCAATAATAAAGATATTTGGCATTACCTGTTAGCTGTATACTCCTCCAGGCAGTGTCTACTCACCAGCCTCCTGGGTATAGATACTGCGCCACGGGCCCTGCAGGACTCTTGCTGGGGTGCTGGCTCTGGGGAAGAGGATCAGAGACGTCTTCCTTGGAGCTTTTCTCCTGAGTGGGAGCACCATTTTTTTTTTTACACTCAGCATGGTCATACTGCTTGCTGAAGTCCCCGGCTGATCTTCCAATGGGACCCTTTGGGTGGGTGGCTGGGCTGAGGTAAACTCAGACAAGGAATCTCGTACTACCTTCTTTAGTAATGATGAGACTTGCGCAGTGTCCTGTTCCCTGTCTACTGCAGACTCCTCTAGACAGTCTTTGCACACCAATTTATTGGATAGGGGGACTGCGCCATAAGCCCAGCCTGATCTCTTGCTGGGACGCCTGTATTGCTCTAGAGAAGAGGAGGCGCGACGTGCTCTTTTGGATTCTTTTTTTTTTGACCGGGAGCGACGTCTGGAGCTTTGCTCCTTTGGAGAACGCCTATCCTCTCTTGTTTAAGTCCGAGAGCGTGAGCGTGCGGAGCTTAAACATATCAAAGCAAACCGCATTAGAGGGCACTCTTTTAAGGACACCTGAAAACTTACCAACTGGTGGTCCCCCTACCTTAAGTATTGAGGGTCTTACATAAGTGGTGGCTGACTCATGGTAGTAGAGAATAAGGGACGGCCAGCGGAAAAAGAGATAGCTGAAAAGAGAAACAGAGGGATGGAGATTGCTAGTAATCTTCTAACATGAAAGTCTGAAAACTACAACACAGCAAACAGCTGAAGCAAAGCAAAGGAAAAGAATGTACCTTTTTTTTTTTTAAAGTACAGAAAACTTTCCTACCTGTAGATGGCGACACAGAAGGTTGCTGAGATTGGATCCAGGAACAAACTTCACAGTCTGAAGACAGTCAGGAGGCTGTATATTGCCCATCCCACAGCAGCCTACTGAAACTCTTAGATGATCCTGGGACAGGCAGAACCCGCCCCCAGACTCCTCCTGTTGTTTGTGGGCAAAACTAATCACTTTGCCCAGAACCAAAATGGTGCCCAGAGCTTCCGTCGGTCAGTGCTCATGTGCGGACACTATGACATCATCGGGAGCGCCCTAGGCCAATAAATGCAGCACTGGGCAGCCGCCCCACGCTTATAGGGAGACCCTGACACCTACTGCACGGTGCGACACACTACTAAAAGCCAAATAAGAAAGGAGAAGAGCAGGAACTGAATAAAACAGGTAAAGACAGCCTAACGGACAAGGAAGCCCCTAGAAAAGGAAATGACAGGCTGCCCCCCCCCCCCCAAAGTTCCTGGAACCGAGTCATGCTGCATGGCAGATTTCGTTCCTAAAGAGGAAACACTGCAGGGACCCATCAAGACCACACAGACGAGGGTCTCAGGCTTATTAGCGCGATGTTAGCAGCCCAAGCACTGAGACTATGCACTGGGAGAGGCTTGAACCCAGACAGTTACTGCTCAGTGGCAGGGTGGGGGACATAAAATTCCTTACTTCATCACTGGTGCGTGGAGGTATGAGGAAAAAAAGAAGAATGGGGTGGCGGCTAACCATGCCTTCATTTATGCTATTCACTGGTCCTGAGGGAGTGGTCAAGAGGCGGAGCTCTATCACTAGTATGCTGCCATGTTGGCATCAGGAAAAAATGTTTTACTATCCAAAGTTAAAACAACAAGAGCAGAAGATTTAATAGATGAAAAAAATAATGAAATTCCACTTTAATGTACTCTTGCATTTGCAGAAAGAGAGATAAGCATGAAGTATGAGTCAGCTTGAAAGCAAAAAAAAAAAAATTGACAATTGCGAATCTCTTTAGAGGTTTTTAACCACTTTAGCCCCGGAAGGTTTCTACCCCCTTCATGACCAGGCCATTTTTTGCGATACAGCACTGCGTTATTTTAACTGACAATTGCGCGGTCGTGTGATGTTGTACCCAAATAAAATTCCTTTTTCCCACAAATAGAGCTTTCTTTTTGTGGTATTTGATCACCTCTGTGGTTTTTATTTTTTTGCGCTATAAACAAAAAAAGCGCGACAATTTTGAAAAAAGAAAACACAATTTTTTCAATTTCTGCTATAAAAAATACCCAATAAAAAAAAAATGTAAAAAAAATCTAATTTATTCATCAATTTAGGCCAATATGTATTCTGCTACGTGTTTTTTGTTAAAAAAAAAAATCCCACTAAGCGTATATTGATTGGTTTGCGCAAAAGTTATAGCGTCTACAAACTATGGGATAGAAATATCGACTTTTAATTTTTGTTCATTGTTTTTACTAGTAATGGCGGCGATCCGTGATTTTTTTAGCGGGACTGCGACATTGTGGCAGACAAATCTGGCACTAAGTGACACTTTTTTGGACCAGTGACACCAATACAGTGATAAGTGCTAAAAAAAAAAAAAAAAACACTGTCACTGTATAAATGACACTGGCTGGAAAGTGGTTAAAGTGATTGTTATTTAGTAAAAACAAAAAACTAAGGTTTACAAACATATCATACTTACCTCCACTGTGCAGTTCGTTTTGCTCAGTGTGGCCCGACCCTCCTCTTCTGGGTTCCCCCGGCGGTGCTTGTGGCCCCTCCCTGCATCAGTAAACTCCCTAGGAGAAGCTTTCTCCCTGGGGGTCACCTTGTGGGCGCGCTCCCAAGTCCAGCATTTGCGTCCATAGACACAGAATACCGGACTTGGCCCCGCCCCCCGCATCATTGGATTTGACTGACAGCAGCGGGAGCCAATGGCTGCGCTGCTATCAATCTATCCAATCAAGAGCTGAGAACCCTGGGCAGAGGGACAGCGCGTCTCCAGCGGGAGGGGGGGGGGGGGGGCGAATGGGCTCAGGATAGTAAAACGGGGGGCTGGTCACTGTCAGATATTTTTTTTTTTGCAACCCCTTTAACATCAGGGGCGATCACTCCCTAGGAGCACACCTGAACCTTTGATTTCTAATTGTGTGGGGGATGGACTGACTGGAGGAAGAGAGACATCTGTGTTCCTGATTAGCACGATCTCTCTCTTCCTGTCTGACAGAACAGCAGTCTACCTTGTTTACATAGGCAGACCGCCGTTCTGCCTCTCCTACAAACGATCGCCGGGACCAGTGGATTGGCTCCCGCTGTGTCTAATCACAGCAGGAGCGCAGCTCCGGCGGCACGTGCTTGCACCCCAGTGCCAACGACAAGTGCATAATCACGTACCTGTACGTCATCACCTAAGGGCCACCCTGCTGCAGTACATGTACATTAAATATCCTAACGCTCACTAGTCATTGTTGGCTGAATTTGTCTTTAAGGCTTTTTCCCTTTTATTTTCACCTGGTGATCCTGCCAGTCATGCACTTCCTGTCCTAGAGTGTCAACTCTCCAACGCTTCTCTTCCCTTCCCTATTGAGGGGTGTTTTCTAGTCCAGTGGTTCTCAACCGCAGTTCTCAAGTACCCCCAACAGGCCATGTTTGCAGGTTTTCCTTTGCTTTAAAGCACCTGTGCAAAATAGATAAAATAGCTGTCCAAAATACCAAACCATTGACTCTTATGCCGCGTACACACGACCGGACTTTTCGGCATCAAAGTTCCGATGGAACGAATCCGTCGGACAATTCGATCGTGTGTGGGCTTCATCGGACCTTCATTGGACCTTTTCTATCGAAAATTCCGACGGACCTAGAAAAAGAACATGTTTCAAATCTTTCTGACGGACTCGATTCCTATCGAAAAATCCGTTCGTCTGTATGCTAGTCCGACGGACCAAAAATGACGCAAGGGCAGCTATTGGCTACTGCCAATTGAACTTCCTTATTCTAATCTAGTTGTACGTCATCACGTTCGAAACTATCGGACTTTGGTGTGATCGTGTGTAGGTAAGTCCGTTTTGTTGGAACTCCATCGAAAAGTCCATCGGAGTACAGTCCGACGAGAAGTCCGCTCGTGTGTACGCGGCATAAAGCCTCATAAACATGACCAGGAAATGTTCGATGTCGGGCTGTTGGCGGTAAATCGAACCGTGTGTGCGCTCCATCGGACAATTGTTGTCGGATTTTCCGCGGACAAATGTTGGATCGCAGGTTTTAAAATTTTCCGCGGACAAATGTGTGTTGTCGGATTTTCCAAGCGTGTGTACACAAGTCCGTCGGACAAAAGTCCAAAGTAAAAACACGCATGCTCGGAAGCAAAGAGGAGCCAGAAGCTTTCAGTCTTGTAAACTAGCGTTCATAATGGAGAATTAACATTCGTGACGTGGCAAATTATGAAATCTCCAAATACAGCGCACAATTCTCTTCTTCTTTAATGGGATAATAATGAAGCTGCTTTTCTGGTGATACTGATGGAGTTAGAGCCCTTGCACACTGGGGCGGTTTGCAGGCGCTATTGCGCTAATAATAGCGCCTGCAAACCGCCCCGAAAGTGCCGCTACTGTCATTCCAGTGTGAAAGCCCCGAGGGCTTGCACACTGGAGCGATGCGCTGGCAGGACGGTAAAAAAGTCCTGCTAGCCGCATCTTCGGAGCGGTGAAGGAGCGGTGTGTATACCGCTCCTTTACCGCTCCTGCCCATTGAAATCAATGGGACGGCGCGGCTATACCGTCGGCAAAGCGCCTCTGCAGAGGCGCTTTGCGGTGGTATTTAACCCTTTCTCGGCCGCTAGCGGGGGGTAAAACCGCCCGCTAGCGGCCGAATACCGACGGTAAAACGCCGCTAATAATAGCGGCGTTTTACCGCCGACGCCGCCCCCCGCCCCAGTATGCAAGGGCTCTTATTGCCAATGAATTTTCAAAGGCTTTTTTTTTTTTTCGAGTGATATAATAATATTATTTTGTTTTTGTTTTTTGTTTTTTTATTTGGGCAATTTAACACAACACCATTATCCCATAGTTTTTTTTTGTTTTTTTTTTTTTGTTTTTTTCCACTTCAGCGAAATTTTTCTGAGAGACATTATTTCAACTTTATGTGTCAAACTTTATCTCTTCTCATTTTTCACATCATTGTGGATTGTTTCCGTCACTTCTTTATTATTTATTCCCTTCAAGGGTATTATTTATTATTTTTAAAAGCCAACAACGAAGCGCCTCCCATATCTGTAAGCCCACTATTATATAATTTCCTTTTTGTCCCCCCCCCCTCCTCCCCTCCCCCCCCTCCCCCCCCTCCCCCCCCTCCCCCCCCTCCCCCCTGTACCCCTCCTGTGTCTGATCCATTCTTTTATGTTATTCATTTATCCACTAGGCTCTGCACCTATTCTTTCTTTCATCTTATCTAAATAAATGTCTGAGGCTTTGTATTTTTTCCAACTTTCCCATCTACTATTATCCCTTTTCTTTCCTCCTTCCATTTTATAGTAATATTCTATTTCCTCTAGCCAATTTCTTATCTCTGGTTTTCCGCATTTTAACCAATTCTTAGGAATCAATGCCTTGGCCGCATTCAAAAGGTTAGGCACTATTGATTTCATGTATTGTTTCTTAGGTTTGTTATGTATATGGAAAAGACAAGTCCAGATATTTTGTTCTATTTCTTCTCCAGTTATTTCCTTTATGATCTTTAACACTTCCTTCCAGTATTCCGTTATTATTGGGCATTCCCACCATATGTGTATGATCGTTGCTGATTGGCCACATTTTCTCCAACACAAGGGTGTTTTGTCCTGTTGAAATTTATGTATTCTTACTGGGGTCATATACCATCTTGATACTAATTTATAGTTCATTTCGATAGTCTTCATATCCCAGGCCTTATTATATCCCATTTCAATCATTTTTTCCACTTTTTGGTTATCTATTTTTAAGTTCAGCTCTTTTTCCCATTGTTTTATGTATTCTGGTCTTTCTTGTGCTTCCAAGTCTGTCAGTATATTGTAAATTTTTGATGTTCCGTTTTTTAATGGTATTTCCTTACTACATAGCTTTTCCAGTGCGGTTAGTTTCGTTACATCTCTCAGTGGGTGTGGAATTGTGCTTACTAAGTGCCTTAATTGATTGTAGTTCCATTCATTCATCTTCCATCCGTTCATTTCCTCTAAGTCTGCTCGTGTTCTTATTTTGCCATTTCTGGTGATATCTTTTAATTGTGGATTACCTATACCTTGAGTTCCAAATATTTCCTTCCCGGGGGTGAAAAAGTTCGATCCTGTGAGTGCTAACAGTGGTGAATTGTATTTCCATTCATTCTTTAGGTGAGTGGTGTCCCAAATTTTTAAAACATTTTTTGTTATTTCATGTGTATCTGTGTCCAGTGTTCTGTATTTCGGTGGTATCCAAATAATCTTATGCAGTGTGACTCCGCTTATTATGTTTTCCATTTCAACCCATTTTTTTTCACTTTTCTCGTTTGTCCACTCTAACATTCGTGTTAATACTATGGCTTTTTATAGTACCTGCTTATATCTGGAGCGGCCAGGCCTCCATGCTCCCTTTTCCTTGTAATCAGCGTGTATTTAATTCTTGGTTTTTTGTTAAACCATATGTATTTTATCAACATTGTTTTAATTATTTTAAAAAAGCTCTGGGGGATTTTAACTGGTAGCATCTGTAATCTGTAATTTATTTTAGGTAATATCATCATCTTAAACATATTTATTCTTCCTATCCATGAAAGTGGCTGTATTCTTAACTTTTTAATTTCTTCTTTGACCTCATTGATCAGTGGAATAAAGTTTGCCTGGTAGATCTTTTCAACTCTGGAAGTTATTTTTATTCCAAGGTAGTTCAGTTCTTTTACCCAGGTAAATGGGAATTCCTTTTGTAAAAACTGGGCTTCCTTTTTCTCTAATCCTATATTTAATATTTCCGTTTTCATTGGGTTAATTTTAAAGTTTGACAATTCTCCATATTTTTTTATTTCTTTCAGTATATTTGGGAGTGACACTCTTGGGTTGGAGACGTACACTACCGTTCAAAAGTTTGGGGTCACCCAAACAATTTTGTGTTTTCCATGAAAAGTCACACTTATTCACCACCATACGTTGTGAAATGAATAGAAAATAGAGTCAAGACATTGACAAGGTTAGAAATAATGATTTGTATTTGAAATAACATTGTTTTTACATCAAACTTTGCTTTCATCAAAGAATCCTCCTTTTGCAGCAATTACAGCATTGCACACCTTTGGCATTCTAGCTGTTAATTTATTGAGGTAAGCTGGAGAAATTGCACCCCACGCTTCTAGAAGCAGCTCGCACAAGTTGGATTGGTTGGATGGGCACTTCTGGCGTACCATACGGTCAAGCTGCTCCCACAACAGCTCAATGGGGTTCAGATCTGGTGACTGTGCTGGCCACTCCATTACCGATAGAATACCAGCTGCCTGCTTCTGCTGTAAATAGTTCTTGCACAATTTGGAGGTGTGTTTAGGGTCATTGTCCTGTTGTAGGATGAAATTGGCTCCAATCAAGCGCTGTCCACTGGGTATGGCATGGCGTTGCAAAATGGAGTGATAGCCTTCCTTATTCAGAATCCCTTTTACCCTGTACAAAGCTCCCACCTTACCAGCACCAAAGCAACCCCAGACCATCACATTACCTCCACCATGCTTAACAGATGGCGTCAGGCATTCTTCCAGCATCTTTTCATTTGTTCTGCGTCTCACAAACGTTCTTCTTTGTGATCCAAACACCTCAAACTTGGATTCATCCGTCCACAACACTTTTTTCCAGTCTTCCTCTGTCCAATGTCTGTGTTCTTTTGCCCATCTTAATCTTTTTCTTTTATTGGCCAGTCTCAGATATGGCTTTTTCTTTGCCACTCTGCCCTGAAGCCCAAAATCCCGCAGCCGCCTCTTCACTGTAGATGTTGACACTGGTGTTTTGCGGGTACTATTTAATGAAGATGCCAGTTGGGGACCTGTGAGGCGTCTGTTTCTCAAACTAGAGACTCTAATGTGCTTATCTTCTTGCTTAGTTGTGCAACGCGGCCTCCCACTTCTTTTTCTACTCTGGTTAGAGCCTGTTTGTGCTGTCCTCTGAAGGGAGTAGTACACACCGTTGTAGGAAATCTTCAATTTCTTTGCAATTTCTCGCATGGAATAGCCTTCATTTCTAAGAACAAGAATAGACTGTCGAGTTTCAGATGAAAGTTCTCTTTTTCTGGCCATTTTGAGCGTTTAATTGACCCCACAAATGTGATGCTCCAGAAACTCAATCTGCTCACAGGAAGGTCAGTTTTGTAGCTTCTGGAAGGAGCTAGACTGTTTTTAGATGTGTGAACATGATTGCACAAGGGTTTGCTAATCATCAATTAGCCTTCTGAGCCAATGAGCAAACACATTGTACCATTAGAACACTGGAGTGATAGTTGCTGGAAATGGGCCTCTATACACCTATGTAGATATTGCACCAAAAACTAGACATTTGCAGTTAGAATAGTCATTTACCACATTAGCAATGTATAGAGTATATTTGTTTAAAGTTAGGACTAGTTTAAAGTTAGCTTCATTTAAAAGTACAGTGCTTTTCCTTCAAAAATAAGGACATTTCAATGTGACCCCAAACTTTTGAACGGTAGTGTACATCAAGATGTCGTCCGCATAGGCTGCGATCTTATGCTCTTTTCCTCCTACTCTCGCTCCTTCCACCTCTTTGTTATTTCGGAGTGTTGCTAATAGTGGTTCTAAGGCCAGTACGTATAGTAGTGGAGACAATGGGCAGCCTTGCCGTGTTCCGTTCTGCATCTCAATTCTTGGAGAAAGTCTACCATTTACTTTTACGACTGCTGTCGGGCCGTTATACAAGTTTGTTATCCATTTCATCATTTTTGTCCTAATACCCAAGTGCCGTAATGTATCCATCATGAAACCCCAGTCTACCCTGTCAAATGCTTTTTCAGCATCCAATGACAGGAATAGAACTGGGGTCTCCTTCTGCACCTTCTTATGCAACATCAGTATTGATTTTAGGCTGTTGTCCCTCCCTTCTCTCCCCGGGACAAAACCTGTCTGGTCCGGGTTGATCCACTGTGGGATTAATTTTTTCATCCTGGTGGCAAGGATCTTGGAGTACAACTTCGTATCGGCGTTCAGTAGGGCTATTGGCCTGTAGCTTGAGCAGTTTACTTTGTCTTTTCCATCTTTTGGTATTATTGTGATATGTGCTAGTAATGATTCACTTCTTATTTCTTCTTCTTCACCTATGGAATTCAGGTATTCTGCTAATTTTGGTATCAAGTATTCTTCAAATTTTATATAATATTTGACCGTAAACCCGTCTGGTCCTGGACTTTTTCCTACGGGGGTTTCCTTTAATGCCAGTTTTATCTCTTCTTGCGTGATATTTTTTTCCAGTTCTTCCAATTGGTCTATTTTTATTTTTGGTAGGTTTGCTTTTATTAGATATTCTTGTATCTTCTTTGTTCTTGTATTCGCTTCTTTCCAACTTTCCTGTCCTTTTATTGCATATAGAGAACTGAAGTACTTTTGAAATGTTATCGCTATATCCGTAGTTTTATTTACCACTTCTCCCTTTTCGTTTTTAATCTTCTCAATATAATTCAAAGATTTCTTTTTTTTTACCAAATTTGCTAGATATTTTCCTGATTTGTTACCCCATTTGAATTTTTCTTGTACTACTCTGTTATACTCCTTCCTTTCTTCTTGTTCCATCCAGTCTTTTAATTGCTCTCGCTTTTGTGATAATAGGCCAAAAATTTTATTATTTATTTGGTTTTTGTGTTTTCGTTCCAATTCATAGATTTCCTTAATCAATTGCTGCATATTTTTTTTCCTTTCTTGTTTTTTTTTTGCCCCTATGGCTATTAATTTGGCCCTAATAACGGATTTGTGCGCCTCCCATATTGTTGCTTTCTATACCTCTGGTGTGTCGTTTTCCTCGAAGTATCTTTTAATTTCTTCTGTGATACTTTTTTCGGTCTCGGGGTCTTCTAACAGATTTTCATTAATTCTCCATGGCCCCCTTTCGTGTACTTCTCCTTCTATTTTCATTCTCAGCGTTACTGGGCTATGATCTGAAGCAGTTATTATCCCTATTTTTGTTTCTTCTATTTCTTCTAGATTTCTATGTTCGACCATGATATAGTCCAATCTGGAGTAACTTTTGTGTACTGATGAATAGTATGTATAATCCTTTGTACTGGGGTGCTGGATTCTCCACGGGTCTATTAGTTGCTGTTCATATAGTATTCTTCTTAATTTCTTTAGTTGTTTTACTTCTCTGTCCCTTACTATTGAGGTACTGTCCATTTTATTGTCCATGCTGAAGTTGAAGTCTCCAGCTAGTATTAATTTTCCTTGTTTGAAATCCATTAGTATTTTTATTATATCGATCAAGTATTTTTTAGGGTTCTTGTTAGGGCAGTAGACGTTGGCCAATGTATATTTTACTCCCTGTATAGTTCCTGTGATAAAAAGATATCGGCCCTCCGGGTCTGTTTTTCTTTGATCTATTAGAAAACGTACGTTTTTCCCTATACCGATGGCTACTCCTTTAGCCCTTCTTATTGGCGAGTCTCCTTGATACCATGTTGGTATATTTCTTGAATATATTTTGGTATTTGAGTTTTGGGATATGTGTGTCTCCTGTAGGAAAATTATTTCTGCATTACTTTTTTCTAGTTCTCGTAAAATGATGTTTCTCTTCCCCGGGGAATTTAGACCTCGGACATTATAGGAAGATATTTTTATACTGTTTACCCTTTCCATTCTTGTTCCTTTTTTTTCCTTTTCCCTTTTTCCTTCCCTTATCTCAGAATAGGTGCGCCTCTGTAACCACTCATATGGATCAGACCTTCCCACCCTCCCTTCCCCTCCCCTCCCCCCTCCCACCCCCCCCTCCCTTTTTTTTGATATGGGTTTTTTACCCCCATATTCTCTAGAGCTGAGAGCGTTTTACTTTGTTTTGTGGGGCACGCTCTGCCCCCTCTGCTCTATTTATTGTGAGGCGGAGCTCTGTAAGACACCCTATTCCCCCCCTGCCTAAGCACTAATAGGGCGACCCCCTGTCCACTCCGTGCGTCCCTGTCTCCCTCTCCCTGCATTTTTGTTGTGTTTTACCAATCCTTTCACTTTCCTTTTTTCCCATCCCGTCAACCCCAGCCCCCCCCCCCCTTTCCACTCTAAGGCCCCTTGCACCGTTGTGTGGTATTTTCTCAGATATTAATTTCCTCGAGAGTCCACATCTTGATGTCTGATCCTTGAATTTACTTGCCACTGTAGGTCATCTCTTGCCGTTATTCGCTCCTGACTATTTGCGTATTTTTCCAGTTCTGGGGAGGGGATTTCTAGTTTGTTGCAAAAGTCCGGGATCTCCTCCACATGTCTTAGCCTCGCACTTATTCCGTTTTTCCTTGCTATTAGACATGCTGGAAAACCCCAGTTGTATTGAATTTCTTGCTCCCGGAGGATTTCTAATAATGGCTTTAGTATCCGTCGTCTTTTCAACGTTTCTTGAGATAAGTCTTGAAATATTTGTAATTTACCTCCCGCAAACTCTATTTGTGTTTTCCTCTTTAGGTTTATCCAGATCTGTTTTTTTTCTTCCCATTTTTCGAAGCGTACTATTACATCTCTAGGTGTTTCCCTTGCGAACCTTTGAGGTTTTTTTACTCGAGAGACACTTTCTATTCCTATTGTGTTAGTTGTTTCCTTTCCCAAGATTTGGTTGAAGAGATTGTTCATTTTTTCTATTAGATTTTCTGCTTGTTCTGTTTCCGGTAACCCACGTATTCTCAAGTTTTTCTTTTTATATCTATTTTCTTGCTCTTCTATTTTATATGATTGTTCCTGTTGTTCCCGTTTTAATTTCTTTATTTCGTCTTCTAGTTCCTTTATGTTTTTTTTATGTAGGTCTACTTTGATCTCTACTTCTTCCACTCTGTTTAACATATATCCCATATCTTTATGGAGTGTTGACATCTCTGCTTTTAGGGAATTCTCTAGTGCCGCTAACATTTTTTCCATATCCTGTTTTGTTGGCAACTGTGGCCCTTGTTGTCCTTCCTCCTTTCCTCTGTCTTCCTCTCCCATTTCTGGCTCCATTCTGGGTTCTGAGAGGTGGCTGGTTTCTGTTTGTACTTTATACTGGCCTTTTTTATCCTTGTTGTCCTTCTCTTTTGTATCTGTTTGTCTGCCCTTTGAACCCACTTGTTTCTCTCCTTCTCCGATTCCTTGCTGTATATACTTGTTCATAGGGCCTGGACTTGGGCCAAGACTGGTCCTAGGTGATTTCGGTATTGCTCCCGCACTTCTTGTTGTTTTCCCCTTCATGTTTGTTTCTATGGCTGGATTTATAAGATCTTCAAAGCTGCCTTCCAGAATACCCCTTGATTGGGGTCTCTTAATGATGAAAAAATCTCCCAGCCTTTTTAAATTGACTTATTTTTACTAATGTTTCTATTATTTCGTTCTCATACCCGGCATCCTCCCCACAATCCAATAATAGAAATAATTAATGAGATATGAGTAGTCCCCGTTTTCCAGAAGTTATGTTACTACCTTAAGTACATTAAGCATTCCTTGTTGCTGTTCAATTGTTTAAGCGTTCTTAAGCTGTAAAAAAAAAAAAAATAAAAAAAAAAAAAAAAAAAAAACGCTCAAAAACGCTATTGCAAAGATGCTAAAAAAAGCTGGAAAAAGTTAAAAAAAAAAAAAAAAAATATAAGTCACTGCAAAGACACCGGCGTCTTCACAGCGCTTTTCCAGCAGCCCGTGTGCATGGGGGCCCAGATGCTCAGCAAAATAATTCAAATGTTTTAGCGATATAATGCAATCTAATTCCAATATTCAGCAAGATGATTTATGTATTCAGCTGTATAGTTCCAGTATAAGCTTATATGTTCCACATTTTTGTTACTGTGAAATTTCTTCTTATTCTATAGTTTGTACTATCAAGCCTATAATTAGTACCATTTGCAAAAAAAAAAAAAAAAAAAAAAAAAAAGAATTTCACAAGAAAGGGGGGGGTACTGCAGCAGCAGCAGGCAGGTGGGGGCTGGGAGACAACTCTTCCGTTGGCTTGTCTTTCTTCTTGTCTTTCTTTCACCTTCTCCTTCTCTTCTCCCCTGTTCCCCCCCCCCCTGTTTTTATTGTTTTTCTTAGCTCACTTGATTCTACTTTTTCAGCTCTTTCGCCTTTTCCCCTGCTTGTTCACTTCAAGACAATTGCAATAGAAAAGAGCCAAAAGAGGAGGAAAAAAAAAAACGCTCAAAAACGCCCACAGACGCCATTGCAAAAACGCAGAGAAAAGCCAAAAAAGTTAAAAAAAAATGTTCTCCCAACAGCCCATGTGCATGAGGGCCCAGGTGCTCATAAAAATAATTCAAATGTTTTAGCGGTATAATGCAATCTAATTCAAGTATTCAGCAAGATGATTTATATATTCAGCAGTATAGTTCCAGTATGAGCTTATATGTTCCACATTTTGTTACTATGAATTTTCTTCTTATTCTATAGTTTATACTATCGAGCCTATAGTTAATATCATTTGCAAAAAACCAAAACAAACAAAGACCAAAAAAAAAAAAAAAAAAAAAAATCACAAGAAAGGGAGCTACTGCAGCAGCAGCAGCAGCAGCAGCAAGCAGGTGGGGGCTGGGAGGCAACTCTTCCGTTGGCTTGTCTCTCATTCACCTTCTCCTTCTCCCCTGTTTTTATTGTTTTTCTTAGCTCACTTGATTCTACTTTTTCAGCTCTTTCGCCTTCATTTACTTTCATTTACTTTCGCTTTTTATTCCATTTTATTTCGTTTTATTTCAATATGTTCTTTCCCTTTCCCTTTCTTTTGTTCTATTACTTTTCCTTTGCCTTTTCACTTCAGGACAATTGCAATAGAAAGAAAGCCAAAAAAAAAAATAAAAAAAAAATACGGTACTTATCTTTTAGTTGTTGTTGAAGTTGGGACAAAAAGAGACACTCACTACAGCTTGTTGCAGTCAGACGCAGGTACAAACTTCCTCTGGCTTACACAACAAGACATCTCAGTGAGTGATGAGCAGGGGGGGCGGGGAGGGAAGCTACCTACACCTTCTCATCAGGCCGATCATTCCTCTCAGCTGCAGGGAGAGGGTTCCCAGGATCCTCACGCCGTGCACAGAGCCATTACCAGGCTCCTCCCTCCATGAATTGGATGATGGTGAGGTTTCAGGGGGATCCCATAGTTTTTAAGATCAAAGATACAACTATGTTGGTGTCCCTTGTCAATTTTGCATTGACAAAAGAAAGATGCAAAATTCAGCCAAATTTCGATCCGTTACGTAAACAGATTGCACATGTCTACAAATCATGGCCTGTTGGCGGTACTTGAGGACTGAAGTTGAGAACCACTGTTCTAGTCCACAGAGTTAAAGCAGAACTTCACTCTTCCAATCAACATTGCCTATCCTTAATCCGTATGTTGCTAGCACTAGAAAATATATAGGAAAGTATTTAATATTTACTTGTTTAAACTTTTTTTTTTTTTTTGTTTGTTACTTTTATATCAGTTACTTTCAGGTTTCCATGTCTAGGCAAATGATGTCATAGATTCTTCAGAGTCTTCAGGAGCTTTCTCAGATAAGAACACCCTCCTGTCTGCATGCCCAAGCTAAGGGCAGATGGATTCCAGGCAGTAAATGGCACATGAATCATCTGTCTTCATTCAAGATGGCTGCAGATATAAATTCTAGGGGGGGGGGGGGGGGTATTTTTCAAAGTGAATTCTCAGAATAAAGCATGGAGACAAAAAATTAAATGGTGCTTTTGATTTGTGGTGCTCAGATGCAGTGTAGTTCCGCTTTAACTAGGAACAATGTAATTTGTAAGAATGCAGCACAACTCACAAGAATTCTGGCATGATCAACAGTTTTTGTTTCTGCTTTTTGGGCTTTGATTAGAGTACTTGAGATAAAACAGGCGGAGGACACCTCTGAACTTCAGACGGGATCAACAGGGGTTTTTTTTTAACTAACTGAACAAATATAACAAACCATTTTCAATTGTTTAAGCCCAACTCCAAGCACAAAAAAAAAAAAAATTACCCTTGCAGTGGCCCTTCCCCTAAAACTGCAAGAGATAAATGCTTGTTAGTGATAAAGCCTCTTCTGCAAACCCCTGGACCTGACTGCCCACTTCAGTGGACTCCCTCAGTCCATGAGAGAGATCCGCTGCTGCTTCCTGGCTACGGTCACACTCCAAACTCCACCAGTGAAGTGACTGGCTCCCGGTATTACAGGGATGAAACAAATCCTCCAAAATAAGTTGTACCTGTTCATCTATGGCCCTCTCTTCTCTACATCCATTCAAAGTACAACATTTATAAAGCTTGTCTGAGCTGTCAGAAAAAAAGGGGGTTGAAAGCTGAAATCACACTCTGCAGAACTCAGTTAGGAGAGCTCTAAGAGCTGATTGAGGCTGGGTTCACACCTATGCGAATTTCCCCGCATTCAATTTACATAGCAGGAGAATATGACCAGCTCTCTATGGAGCCGGTTCACATGTCTCCGGGGCGGCTGCAGAGTGCACTGTACAGAAATGCTGTGCGTCTTTGCCTCCGTTTCAGGGCCATTTTCAGACAAAGATTCTGCCCTGATTTGTCCATGAAACGGAGAACAGGGACGAACAGCTTTGCTGTGTGATCCACGACTTGTGAGCCGGAAGGGAAGGGACACCCCCACCCCCTTCACACAGGAAGAGAGCAGACCTCCCAACATTTTGAGATGGGAATGAGGGACACCTACTAGCAAACGTATGTAGGCATAGGACACACCCCCTGCCACACCCCCTTAAAGGAGAATTAACCAAAAAAAAAAGGTTAATTAAATCCACAAGGACTTTTATTTACCACTCTAAATCCTTTATATTTGCTTTTAAAATTTAAAACTGCAGAAATCTAGAACTTGAATGAAAGGTTTAGCATTGGGAAACACTTTTTGAAAGATAAAAAGTACATTTTATGTACAACTATATAGATCTGACCAAAATGAGAGACAAATGAGGGGGAATGAGGGACAGAGGGACATTGCTCCAAATCAGGGACAGTCCCTCTAAATCGGGGACAGTTGGGAGCTATGAGAGAGCTAAGGCTGTCAATCACAGGCTGTGTTCTGGAGATTCCTCCCCTGTTACCTTTTTACATGATGTCAAGAAAACTTGTCAGAAGTGACTCATACAGATAGCAGTGGAACAGGGCCCCAGACGACGTCAGAGTGTGACGAAACGTACGTCGGGCGTGCTGACGTGCTGCATCTACCGTCTGCAGGACGGGTGTTCGCTTCTAGCCGGGCGGCTCTTTATGCTTATGTGCATCTACTACATTGTAAGTGTGATTTTAATTTCCTTTAATAACTACTCAACCAGGATTACGCTATGTTGCTCTCCTTTTTCTCTCCGGGGCCTCTCTTGTGAGAACAACCCCCCAGCTAGGAGTATATTATCCCCACACTAGAGGGATTGCTTGTTACTTGGTGGACAGCGGGCTTATCTCAAGGTGTATGAAGTGGTGTGTTGGTGTCTCCATCCCATGAAAGGCCCCGACCGGGTTAAGGTCGCAAGCTCTCCTATGCTTGCCGTTTGGTAAGCGCGCATTTTTATCCGGTATCACAGTGGTGCGATGAAGGATTCATCCACTTTTTACTTGCATTCCTGCCTTTAGACTGGGGCCTGTGCCTATGTCTCTCCACTTCACTTCACTCATCTGGACTTTGATCACTGATTAGGACTGTTATCAAACAATATATGTTTTAAATTATGAACTTTTGATATCATTTATCCCAATCTTGGGTTTATTCATTTATCCCATTTACATTAGCTTACTTTTACTTACATTGGCTTAATTCTATAAGCATATAACACTCACAGCGCTGCTTTTTTATATTGATAGAAATAACCCGAGGGCTTTCACACTGGAGCGGTGCGCTGGCAGGACAGTAAAAAATGTCCAGCTAGCAGCATCTTTGGAGCAGTGAAGGAGCAGTGTGTATACCGCTCTTGCCCATTGAAATGAATGGGGCACTGCGGCTATACCGCTGGCAAAGCGCCGTTGCAGCAGCGCTTTGCCGTGGTTTTTAACCCTTTCTCTGCCGCTAGCAGGGGGTAAAACTGCCCCGATAGCGGGCGAATACCGACGCTAAAACGACGGTAAAGCTGCGCTAAAAATAGCACTGTTTTACCGCCAGCACCCGCACTGCCCCAGTGTGAAGGGGCTCTGAATGAAAATAGGTTTTTGTGAGCTTTTCAGGTGCTTTTTTTAGCGCAAAAGCGCCTGAAAAGCGCCTTAGACCCCTTTAACACTAAGTGCCGGTTCACACCAGTGCGTGGTGCGAGATTGCATGTGATTTGCACTGCAGTGCGGTGTGTATCACATGCAATGTCCATGCATTGCGATTTCAGCCATATAGATAATATTGCTGAATTCACGTCGCATTTGGACCAAACTCGCACTGGACCCTTCTTTTGGTCCGCACCAGAATCAGATCGCATTGGGTGTTCACAAGGGTTTTTTTTTTTTTTTTGGGCTTTCACAGCCTAAAGGGGTGCTAATAAGAGAAGTTTATTGTTATTTGTGTCACCCACTGACTCTCAGGTCTCTAGGTGAGCTCCCTATGCTAAAACAGAAAATTGAATCAAATACCATGATTTTTCTTTCCTAGCACCAATCCATGGCAACATTCATGTGGTAGAAAAAAAATGAATACCTCGAATGCCAATTTACAAGAATTAAAAAAAGCAGCTTCTCTCCTAGCTAAGGTAGAAGGTACTACTTTAGATAGCAATTTTTTTTAATGCGAGGGGCGCTAATTAGTGGGCTGTAGCCCAATTAAACATAGTGCATTCTAGTGGTGCAAATATGAGAGTGTGTAATTAAAAATGTGCTTTATATTGACTCACTAATGTTTATTATATTGAATTCACAATTTGATGAATATCATCTACTGTTGGTGGACTTTTTAACCATTTATGGCACATTTCTATTGATTAACCACTTCAGCCCCGGAAGATTTGGCTGCTCAATGACCAGAGCATTTTTTGCGATACAGCACTGCGTTGCTTTAACTGACAATTGTGCGGTCGTGCGATGTTGTACACAAACAAAATTGATGTCCTTTTTTTCCCACAAATAGAGCTTTCTTTTGGTGGTATTTGATCACCTCTGCGGTTTTTATTTTTTGCACTATAAACAAAAAAAGAGCGTCAATTTTGAAAAAAAAACACAATTTTGTACTTTTTACTATAATAAATATCCCCAATTTTTTTTTTTTTAAAAGCTAATTTTTTTCTCAGTTTAGGCCGATATGTATTCTTCTACATATTTTTGGTAAAAAAAAAAATCGCAATAAGCGTATATTGATTGGTTTGCGCAAAAGTTATATCGTCTACAAAATAGGGGATAGAATTACTTTTATTATTTTTTTTTTATTAGTAATGGCAGCGAGCTGCGTTTTTTATTGTGACTGCGACATTATGGCGGACACATCGGACATTTTTCATACGATTGAAAATTATACAGCGATAGGTGCTATAAATATGCACTGATTACTGTATAAATGTCACTGGCAGGGGCATGGGTCATTCGCCATAGGGAATAAGAATCTGATACCAGGATGTACCTAAGGGGGAATGGAGTCCATCTATCGGCGGTGGGGATAGATTTGTGGGCCCTGGGGTTGCAGGATGGGATTCAACGTGCCTTGAGGGTGTGGAAGGGCCCTTAAGGGTAAGGTGTCACCCTTACGTTGGTCTGTGATGGTGTAAGAAATTACTTACGAGATGGAAGTGTGGGGGACTCAACGGTGGTATGTGCCCCTCTGGTGGATTCCAGTTAACATGGTTTAGCTGGAATAGGGTAATGGTTGCACTGTGGGTAGTGGGGTTGTCTCCGAGCTGGTGATCATGGCTGGAGGCCTTAATCATGGTAAAGGTCCCGCAGTGGAACATGTTTTGGAATGTTGGGGTTGCCGTCACAGACCAACAGGCCTGAGGACTGTTTATTTTGGTTTCAGATGTTGATGTAAAAATGTTATTGGAATAAGTGTTTTGGTTAATAAAAAGGCTCCTATGGCCATTTGTACTCCATTTCATGTCGTTAATCTAGGTAATGAGAAGTGGTGGGGGATGAGTACTTATGGTCGGGCAGGTAAAAGGAAAGTCGGGGACATCTGATCTACACTAGTCATGTTATCTACCCGAAACTGAAACACCTGATCCAAATGTATCCTTTACTTCAATTAAAATTCTTTGCAAGTGAAAGATGTTAATGGTAACAATGATTAGCATTGATATCAGGATAAATTTAGCACTAATTTGCATTGATTGAAAATAATCCACCCAATGTGTTAATCCTAAATAAATAAAATGTTTTCTGTGAAAACAATGAATCCTAGAATAAAGATTTGAGAAAACATACACCCTATAATAAAAACCCACACCCATAAATTACCTATTACCTTCTGTTACCTGTTTTAAATTCAGGAAGTAGTCAGAAAACAAACAGATGGATGTGGTTAATGTATATCTTAAACCTGAAAATTAGGAATGATTTCCTATCACGTCTAAGAGACACTACAGTTGGGCTGGCCATATAGTGGCAGATTTTTATATAATCATTTGTGCATAACATGCCATATGAAATGACCTTTTGTGCTTTTAACCACTTTCAGCCCAAGTCAATTCTGGCATTCCCCTCCTTCATGTAAAAATCATAATTTTCTTGCTAGAAAATTACTCAGAACCCCTGAACATATATATATATATATATATATATATATATATATATATATGAATATAATATATAATAAATGGTGGTTGTTGCAATTTTGTATGTCACATGGTATTTGTGCAGCAATTTTTCAAACGTGATTTTTTTTTGGAAAAAAAACACTTTCACAAATTAAAAAAAAAAACACTATTTACCCAAATTTGTTTGTATAATGTGAAAGATGATGTTACACCAAGTAAATAGATATCTAACATGTCACGCTTTAAAATTGCACGCACTTGTGGAATGGCGCCAAACTTTGGTACTTAAAAATCTCCATAGGCTACTTTTTAAACATGTTCACAGGTTACCAGTTTAGAGTTACAGAGGAGGTCTAGTGCTAGAATTATTGCTCTCGCTCTAATGTTCACTGCGATACTTCGCATATGTAAACGGTGTTCAAACCACACATGTGGACTCGACCTACGTATGTGTTCGCTTCTGCATGCGAGCAGGAGGGGATGGGGGTTCTTTACTTTTTTTTTTCATGACGTCGCTTTCAGGCTCCAAGGGTTATGGCTGGTTGGGGTGAATGCCTTGCGGATCTCACATTGGGGAGAATGCAGATGGCTCTTTGTCCGAGTAAATCGATTTGCATCAAGACTAACTGGCTCCCCTTACCTCTATCCTCAGACAGATATAAACCCCAGTTTGGAGCCGAGGTTTCCGAGCTCAGGATGAGATCAGAGGTTCTGAACATGAGTTTGGGAGGGGTATGTTATCTGGTGAGACCTCTCACCCCACAGTATGATCCCATAAGAAAGAATCCCATTTCAATATAACTTACTCCAGAGACGTAATTCACTTAATTGAAGCCTCCATGAGAATTCACTTTTAATTAGCGTACCCGCAACTCAGGAAGATGGTCTTCACTGTCACTGATCCATGTTTGAAATATTGACAAACGTGTTAATTTCGTTTCATGCTACTTT